>CM031603.1:58954296-58964296 GCA_018398815.1 Conus ventricosus
CACACACACACACACACACACACACACACACACACACACACACACACACAAACACACACACACACACACACACGCTCTCTCTCTCTCTCTCTCTCTCTCTCTTTCTCTCTCTCTCTCTCTCTCTCTCTCTCTCTCTCTCTCTCTCTCTCTCTCTGTGTGTGTGTGTGTGTGTGTGTGTGTGTGTGTGTGTGCATGCGAACGTGCGTGCATGCGTGCGTGCGTGCATACGTGCATCATTTGTGTGTGTGCGTTTGTATGTGTGCTAGCGTGTGTGTGTGTGTGTGTGTGTGTGTGTGTGTGTGTGTGTGTGTGTGTGTGTGTGTGAGAGAGAGAGAGAGAGAGAGAGAGAGAGAGAGAGAGAGAGAGAGAGAGAGAGAGAGAGAGAGAGAGAGAGAGAGAGAGAGAGAGAGATCCACACTTTCAAAACAGTCCAGGCTCAGACAATCTATCATACAAGGTCTAGTTTATACACATCATAGCTGGTACAATAACGTATACTGCGCTTCCTGCTGCGACCAGTTCTTAACACGAAAAATGTGTGGAATAGCCAAGGTTAGTACTGAAGTATTTCCAGCTTCAGCGACCTTACTCTCCGACACAACCTTTACATCTCTGTTATAAATAGCATACCCTTTGATTCGTTGCACATACTTCCTTCTATATGATAAATCTGAAATGTCATCAGTAACCGATGAAGTTTCAATGCCTGGAAGAAATAGTTCAATTTCTTCATCAACATAGCCTGGTGTAACAGTATATTCTTTGATGATGATGATGATGATGATGATGATGATGATGATGATGATGATGATGATGATGATGATGTTCTGTGGTTGTGCAGAGATAGCATGGCAATGGTTTGGGCAGATACAGGTGCGCTCTTGATGAAAGATTTGATTTTCTCATCGCTAACATGTCATCCTAGTCTGCAGTGTTGTATTAATCATCCCCACCATGCCTAACTTTCACGTTTGTCTGTATTTGTATCTCTAAATTCTTTCCATCTACCGCAGGAGACATCTCAAGAGAAGCCGACAGTCTCTTGGGTTCGATCTGTCATTTTCTGTATAGATGAAATGTCTCCTTAAATTGGGTTTTCCTTGGGGGGTATAATGGTTGATGCTGCAATAGCACACAGGTAAATTTCACACACAAACCCCTTACCCGACTCTAAAATGCAACAGGGATCTTCGGTAACTCAGGACTCAACTACTCTAGCATATTCCTTCGTGAATAAAGAGGCTCGAGTATAATAAAGCTTCATCATGGAATTTCAGAGGTAGTTACTCGGTGATGTCTATCTGCTCTCCTCAAAGGTGAATAAGAGCACATACACAAAATTACAGCATCTAATGTACAAGACAAGGTCCTACGACGTCTCGATTTCTTTATGTCAGTTTTCAACAGGTGTTACACCACCGTGCCAGTTCTCCATGAAAAGGAAGAGGCGTACAGCTATAACTTTCGTGAAAATAACTGGTAAGAATATTTTTATAGTCAGATAGATCCAAGAAAGGAAGTGTATGCAAGGACTTTTAACTTCAGGTTTACTTCAAAACCTGATTGAGCAAGAGAGGGCTCTTGAGATTTCAAATAAGAATATCATAGTCTACTTGCCACGATTTATCATTGTTTACCATCACATAAAGTACAATCTATAGGTTCTTTCTTTAGAAACCTCCTCAAATTTGTTGTATGTTATATACCAACGGTCTAAAACCTTCCACACTTTCATTTTCAAACTGCATAGTGTTTGCAAAATTAAAGTTATGACATCTACGGCTTATGTTCTCGAAAAAAAATCGGTTGCTGAAACGGGTAGTGCCTGTTCTAAGTCGAAACTCGGAGCATAGCATCTTCAAACAGCGGCAATCGTTATTTCATTCACTCCCAGAACATTACGCTTGTAGCGGGCATACCTGAGGCATGTTGTGGTCACTCACTGGTAACACGAACGACTGTGTATCCGCAGTATGCTTAATGATTCTGTTTGTAACGCAGGTGGACTGGGCTAGACTGTGAAAGTAACGATGCAGAATGTGTTCGTCTTCTTTTTTGTTTGTTTATTTGATTTTTAAGGTAGCATTGTCTGATGAGAGTGACTGTTCCTCGAGAGAACCGATGAAGACGGAGAAGGATTATCCATTTAAGTGATTCCTTAACGACCGAAGATTAAGGGACTGACGATGGTGAATATGCCTTTCTAAAATACTTTCCTTACACTGTGACTAATATCATTTTACCTTTGTGTTGACACTGTTTTGTTATGATGATGATGATGATGATGATGGTGATGATGATGATGGTGATGATGATGATGATGATGATGATGATGATGATGATGATGATAAATTACATGCTAATATGTTCGTAAACATGATAGTTCATGGACAACTTTGATTAATGATTGGTTTGTTCAAGAATTAGTTACACAGAAAAGCACGAAAACTGCATTCTCCATCCAACACTTGAACACACCGTGGACAGGTGACACTGACAACTTCGCAAACATACATGAAGGTGTTAGAAGAACACGGCTAGAGGGAGACAATTGGACATTCTACCCCCATTACCCCCACTCCTTCTCCTGCATGTTTGACCTCATGTTGCAAGATACCGAAAGGTGGTAATGTCATATAAATGAAAGCATGATCAGATCTGCCGCCGTTCTGGCCGTCTGTCTGATTCTCTGTCTCATGCCTCTGTGATACAGGAGTATAGGATTTAGGATTATAAGAAGATTAACTACGGATTGAAACAACCACTTGCATGGATTTCTCTCCAAATCAAAGAGAAACTCTTTCTCTCTCATTAACACACACATACTCCCACACACACACACACACACACACACACACACACACACACACACACACACACACACACACACACTCACGCACGCACGCACGCACGCACGCACGCACGCACGCACGCACGCACGCACGCACGCACACACACACACACACACACACACACACACACACACACACACACACGCACGCACGCACGCACGCACGCACGCACGCACAGAGAGAGAGAGAGAGGGAGAGGAAGGGAGGGAAGGGTTATATGTTAGTGCTTATGCATATATGAATATATGTGTTTATGTGAAAACAAATGCCTACAATCATGACGTTGGATAAAAAGTAAGAAATAGTACGATTCGAACAACAGGATGGTGTAAAACATATATCTAAGACATATCAAGAGAAAAGAAAAAGAATAATCGTCCATCAGGGCTTTCAAATAATAGCCTCTGTGTGTGTGTGTATGTGCGTGCGTGCGTGCATGCGCGCGCGCGCGCGCTCGCGCGCGTGTGTGTGTGTGTGTGTGTGTTGTGCGTGCGTGCGCGTGTGTGTTTGTGTGTTTGTGCGTGTGTGTGTGTGTGTGTGTGTGTGTGTGTGTGTGTGTGTGTGTGTGTGTGTGTGTGTGTGTGTGCGCGCGCGTGCGCGCGCGCGTGCGCGCGTGTGTGTGTAGAGCCAAACCTTATTTCACCGCTCTCAATTTTATTACACAATTATGCTTTGAGACCTGTGAGATCATATCCAGTGCTCCCAACAATCAAAGCTCCATAACGATTTTCAACCATGTAAGAGACTCAATAGGACTGTGTAAAGACAGGCGTGGCGTAAATTAGCGAGAAGGCCAATGATCATCGATTTGGTGCAGCTTCCCATCAACCCACCGGATACAATCGTTCATTGTTTCCCCTTCCATTACCAGACAACGACTGTTACTGTGTACAAAATTGCATCCACACCATGGGATTGGAGAGAAGGGAGAGACCTTGGTATAAGGGATACCACCAGAACGATCACATGGCCTGGCGGACAGCGAGAGTACGATTCCTTTATGTTACTTTATTTATTTGCTATGACACTGTTCACTGGGCATCACAATGTTCTTAATGCCAGGGCCCCAGTCACTAACATGAACTGCGGAGGCATCTTTGATATACAGGCTGCAAAATGAAGTAAAATAATCCGATTACAAGCTTGTTTTGTAAGTGTGGAATCTTGCAGTTACCAAGTAGCGGCTCTTACCCTTTTCTCTGTGATGTAAGGGTGGTAAGCCCTGAATGAATCTCTTAGAGTTTCTTGAGCTATGAACCAAAGTCCAAACGACTAAACAGATCTTTTTTTACAGAAAAACTATGCTTAATTCGCCAAACAAAGAGGACAAACAAAATTCATAACAAAACACGAAGCGTTTCGACCTCTTAGGTCTTTTTCAGGCAAGATAAGCACCATTCAGGACAATGAAAACGAAGAACGAGCAATTACTTATATTCTCGAATTCGATGCAAGATGGAACTCTCATCTTGTGCTGGATTTGAGAAGATAAGTGGTTACTCGTTCTTCATTTTCATTGTCCTGAATGTTGTTCATTTTGCCTGAAAAAGACCTAAGAGGTCGAAAGGAGCTGTGTTTTGTCTTGTAATTTGCTAGCCCCCCTAGTCTGGCGGATTAACCATAATTTATCTTTTAAAAGAACATTGTTTCAATTTCCGTCCGCACTCAAAACTAACTGCATATCCTGGCATGACGTAACTGTGATGAATCAGGGTAGCTCATATCAGTTTGAAGCGAAAAGGGCCTCGCGTCCTAAAATCTATGTTAAGTTATTTGAATCGATTTCAGACCATCATTATGCTTTTATTGTTCATTCGTTATGTAATGTAGACCAGACATGGATTTGCATAAAATTTAGGGGAAGTACTGTTTTGTGATATGTCCCTGAAGGCAGAGTAGAAAATCAAATTGTGTAATTTATCATCCTTTGCATTCAACAAAATGGATATAGTATAGAAAATGACTTCAGGGGCATGGTTTATATATATATATAAATATATATATATATATATATATAAATTTTGGAACGAATTACGCCATGAAAAATTATCGCTTTCATGCCAGTTGTGCCATCCGTTGTGTGTGAGTCTAGATAAAATGCGTGCAAAAATGCACAATGCCCTGATCTTACTTCATAACTTATTTTCTATTTTCTATTATGATAAGGCAGTAGGATACCTACACAAGGAGAATGGAGAGAATGAAAGGTTACCTTCTATTACTAGAATTACGATGTATTATAATGGGCAGAAATAACGGATAATGCGTTGCTGGATTTATTAAAATATTATTGGTTCAATTTTCGTTTGAATACAGACTTAGATCGCTGTAAACTAGAGAATCCATCGACATAGGCATGCACAGGTGGGACAATAAGCGTACGACGATGAAAGTTTGAGTATAATAGTTACCAAGAAATGATTTTTATCAGACGCATACATTCAAACATTTCTTTTAACCCAAACAGATTGTCTTTATTCAGTGCATGATGGTTCATAATAATGTTTTCAAACACGTTAGCAAGTGAATACACACACACACACACACACGCACACACGCACGCACGCACGCACGCACGCACGCACGCACACACTCACACACACACACATACATACGCACGCACGCACGCATGCACACGCACACACACACACACACACACACACACACACACACACACACACACACACACACACACACACACACACACGCACGCACGCACGCACACATGTATGCACGTGTGCATACATACATGCACACGACGTACTCCAAGAGTCCATCAAGTCCAAGATGTCGGCACTTGAAATCGCCACAACAATGATGAATAGAAAATATTGATTTTTGTTTTTTAGGTTAGATTTTCTTCATGACGAAATAAGCTCGTATCTGTACCTTACATGGTGTTATTCATTTCATGAAATATTAAATGAATGCAACCTACATGTTCAGAAATGGTGGGAAATGTCATCTTTAACGTATTTCGATTCTCAGTGCTGGTGAGAATAAAACCACGTATCCAGGATTCCCTCCCTTTGAAGCAAGTGGTTGCCACTACTCTACAATGTGTATGTGTGAGCGAGCGCGCGCACGTGTGTGTGTGTGTGTGTGTGTGTGTGTGTGTGTGTGTGTGTGTGTGTGTGTGTGTACATGCGGCATATATTTGTGAGTATATGTGTTAAAATCTGAGTTTCCGTTCACACATAGTTGCTCATATGGTATTGTTTAGCAAGTGAACAAATTAATATGCACATGGAAAAGAAAAAATCGATGCTTTATTATGCTTTATTGCATAAATAGAAAAGACATACCTCCACGTGTATTAAAGTGATCACCGATAGCAAAAGCTTAAACTGTGACAAGTATAGGGAAACAACACGATATCCATCATGAATGACAGATCTACAAAGATGATTACTTTTCTTCAGTCTCGCAATATCAATGAAAATACTACAATCAAAGCATTACAGAACAATCGCGAACGTTTCAAAACTCAACATCTCAAAATGATTGTATCAAGGTGGTGTTCAGTGAGATGGAGTACTTGCCATGGGACAATCCTGACAACATGTCAGTGCTGAAGTGGAAACAATTGTCCATCAAGTGAAAAACAATATGCTGGTGTTACTGTTTCTGACTGGTGGACCAGCAAACGTCGTCAACATGGCGGTGTTTTGCAAGCAAGGCCTCAAAGATCGGGTCAACTTGTGTCTGTTTGCGTTGTCTCTGGCTGATGAACTTCATCTGTTTAACGCAGTGCTTCGCCATGGTGAACAGGTTTATATTCAGTTCACCACTAAAGACAGATTTGGCCCTATTTCCACTGTTCTAACTAACTTGAATTTTGTGTTTCTTTTGGCATTCGGTTTTGTTTCTAACCAAACAAAAACCTATCATCGCTCTAGAGAGATGCCTGTGTGTCTTCATTCCTGTCAAATGTCAAACTATTCTAAGCACAAAGAAAATGGCTTCTATTATCATTGTAGTCAACATTGTGGTTATGGGTCTCTGGTTCTTCACATCCCTTCGTTATCGTGTTTGGTGTTTTTATGATCCTGTCAGTGAAATGAGCATGATAACAACCGTTGAGGGTGAATTTTACAAGGATCACAAGGAATTGATTGATCCTGTCGAAAGCTGAACATTGGGTGTGGGCCTGCCTGGAATAGTGATGGTCATAGTTGTGACAACGACAATAATGACGATTGTAAAACTTCGTCAGATTGTGAAATGGCGATCTGAAAGTTCTTCATCAATCTCAGCTCAAGAACTGGCTTTAACAAAGGCACTTATCGTTAATACTATTTTCTTTATCATATGTCTTTTCCCTATTACTTATCGTTAATACTATTTTCTTTATCATATGTCTTTTCCCTATTGCTGCAAATCGTTTCATTTGGCTATTTTTCCCGGAAATAAACAGTGGGCGGCGTAATCACAATACTTTCTTAATGGGTTTATGGATATCAGAAATATTCTCCTACATCAATGCAACTTTTAATATCTTTGTGTATTACTCCATTGGTTCAATTTTCAGGGAAACGTTTGGGGCACTGTTTGGTAGAAATGTACAGCCCAGAAAATGACAAACAGAATATTAAAGTCTGCGATTTTGATTAGACTTTGCAGTTGGGAATAAAACTATATAAATATGATGTTCATCTTTTCTTTACACTTTTAGATTTTGAAGCAACTATCGCTTTGGTTCCATTATTTTCTATCTAACGCTACTTTTGTACATATAAATATATAAATATATATATATATATATATATATATATATATATGTATGTATGTGTGTGTTTGTGTGTGTGTGTGTGTGTGTGTGTGTGTGTGTGTGTGTGTGTGTGTGTGTGTGTGTGTGGAGAGAGAGAGAGAGAGAGAGAGAGAGAGAGAGAGAGAGAGAGAGAGAGAGAGAGAGAGAGAGAGAGAGAGAGAAAATAACGATAACGATAGCAATAATGTTGATTTATTTAAGGAAAGGCCACAGCCCTTTTGAAGAGTGTGAGTAATAATCAGCATATTTAGACAAGGTATTTTATCACTAAAATATAAATACCCACAAAATATGCATCTAATCATGTCAAATCAGTCCTCCCTTTGAATGACATGTGTAATACATACAAAGCAGGATTCCTTGTAGCATTTTAATTTCTTGATGACAGAACCCAGACAAACTTGAAAACTGCTGGACGTCAATAACACTTTCGTAGAATACATTTTTTGTCGTAGATCTGCAAACGAAGAGCATAAAAATACAAAATGACGTTCATCCTTCCTACCAGATTTACACAGTGGACACAACCAGTCCCTTCTGTACGGATATTATATATCTGATAATGCGCACAAATATCCGAATCACCAAATATATATTCGTCAGTTCAAACCTGATCATGGTCACAGTCAAATATACTTTTACTTGTACTAAATGATTACTGTTCAGTAGTCTGAATAGAGAAAACCGTTCGCTGTTTCGAATACGGCTTTCCCAGCCAGCCGTCTACAATACATTATTCGTAGCTTAAAACAAGGCAAGGAAATGCTGACACAGCCAACCCCTTGTTCTGGCCATGCAAAGAAAAAGCCATAGTTACATAAACACTTACAAAAACTTGATGCCCACGTAGTTTTCCATCTCGTATCCAGATCAAACAATGTTTTGTGAGCTATGGCGGGTAGTCTATGTTCCCCCATACGTACCAGTTTCAGCCAGTATCTTTTTCATTATTTTTATATACGAATTCAAGCAGATACGGAATCTGCCTAGTTTCCTATACGTCAAGTCGTTTGGAGTACGTCTATTGACATTTAAGAACTGTTTCATCGCGAATAAGTGCAATGTCTCTATGTCGTGTTCTTTCTCCAATCCCCTGATCTCAGAATCATACTGGACTATAGGCTGGACCTGAGCTTCAAATAACCTAATAGCTTGTTTCGCTGATTCGTTTTCAAACTTATACAAGAAACATAAAATAGCCACAACAGCTCGCTTCTCTTTGCCGGCAAGATCTTGGCAGGCAAATGAAATGCTTAGTTTTGTAGAAAAATAAAACACAGATATTTTTAGACGTTCTAAATCGCAATTTGGGGATTTCCATAAACCACCTTTCATGTGACGACAGATACCCATCCTTTGGAAAAACTATACTGTTCGTTTATCCATGTTTTCTGTAGTCTGTGCGCCCCTGAGTACAAACTGTTCAAGTGGTTGTGAAGCCATATAACGACTTCAGATAGTAAAACGATATCCTTTACAAACAGTAAAATGAATATTTCAATCAAATTAAACAAACGCGATGGTTTCCCTTCGCGATGATATCTGAAGCTAATTCAATAATAAACAAAAGAACAATATAGGACTACAAACATCGCCCTGTTGAACGCCCTGTGTGAGTCTAATGTACCTGCTAAATTTTGCAGCAGACCTTATATCAGCTTTAAAATCCTCATACATGCTTTTTAAACATTTACACAGTGTATCTGTTACACCCATTGCTTGCTAATGGTGGCTAGAAAAGCTTTCTAGAAATAGAATCAAAGGCCCTATACAAGTCTGTAAATGCTACATTAAATATCTATAAGGTGAGAGAGAGAGAGAGAGAGAGAGAGAGAGAGAGAGAGAGAGAGAGAGAGGGAGAAAGAGAGAGAGAGGGAGAGAGAGAGAGAGAGATGCCATCACCTCCCGTGTGTGTGTGTGTGTGTGTGTACGTGTGTGTGTGTGTGTGTGTGTGTGTGTGTGTGTGTGTGTGGTGTGTGTGTGTGTTAAGATACGATATGCTACCCAAGACTAGACTAATTAATGTGGTGAAAAGACATCAATAAGCAGCAGTCAATATGGAACACACACACAGAGAAAGAGAGACAGTCGATCAGACAGAGAAGAGAGACACTGACAGACAGACAGACAGAGACAGACAAACTAATACAGAGAAACAGAGACAGACAGACAGACTCAGAGTGACAGACAGACAGAGAGAGAGATAATAGAAATCATGAAATACATAGTTATACACGGGATAATTGTTTTGTTCACATACATGCACACACGCGAGCATGCGCGCGAGTACACACACACACACACACACACACACACACACACACACACACACACACACACACACACACACACACACACACGTGTGCAAAAAAAGCAA
>CM031603.1:58969296-58986796 GCA_018398815.1 Conus ventricosus
ATCTTAAGAATTTTGTCTGAAACGCCTGGACTTTTAGCGAAAGATTTGCTATCAGTGTGCATCGGCTGTTGCTGCGATAGGGGAAATAGTTCGGACCACTGGCTCGTAGTTTCATATGTCTGTGGAAGCCGACAGACCTGGTTGTCGGGATGACGGTGAATTTTATCACGGCAGACAAGGTCAGGGCCAGCTTTGTCTTGTTCACCTATACGCAGCTGGAGTCTTTTCGAGTGAAACAAGGACACTAGAATTATTTCGATGTGTTCAACGCTGCAGCTTGATGCAGACTATTGACCTTTGTCAGTATGTGTTTACCAAGGTTTTGCTTTTCTTTAAGGTGACTTTAGTTCTAAATGCTTGTAATACTTTCTCTGGTTGAGGGTGAGTTTCTGGAGTTCCGTTTTACAGCCACGCAATCGATCAATGTCAGAGTACAATCCATGCTACAAAGAGACTGTTCTCTAATGGATATTGAGATGTTTAAGTGAACAAGATTTCCTGCACCATATTTTCAGAACTTTTCTCAGTAAAATCAGAGAGGAAAGAGCCTTGGTGCAGTCTCTTTGATGTTTGTTCGTGAAATCTGAAGTTGTTACGAAAGGAACAGCGTTGCTTACATCTTTCTAGAGTGCTTATGTAAACTGGATTGGGTTACCTAAGTTTCAGATTTGCACGGCTGTACAATTCTCCATATCAGACATGGTAAAAGTGCTTTATTCTCTGCGGTTTAATGTTAAAGGTCTAATGTTAAATGTTCATTGAGATGTACGTCTGATCGGTGTCAATTCTGTTTGTTTTTCTTCCACACGTTCCTTTTGCTTTCCTTTGAGTTTAAGTAAAATGCTGTGACTTCACTATTTTAGTTTGGCTGAAAAAATTATAATCCTGTCATCGTAAAACAGAGCAGGATCCATATGTATGAGTTAATTCTTAATCCATATTTTTAGACTGATTTATTTTTTAGATCTCTGACAGATCTGTCACCCCTTTAATGACTTCTGGCTATCCGTGGTTCAGTAGCACTGCTGACGCATTATCCACACTGGGTTACTTTTCTTCCTTAGCGCGTAGATGGCTTCCTGCCCTTCCTCCTTAAGAACTAGAACATCCAAACACTTGCTAATGGTGTCGATTGCATGGTGCAGTTTACCAATGTCTGGTTCGTGCTGTTATTCTTTCCAGTATTCAGTCTTACTTTTCACTAAGCTCTGTTTTCGTGTCTGAAAGAAACCGTTCTCATCCTGTATAAATGTAAACGATTAATGTAAATATGAATTACGGTCTTCATGGTATTAAAGACTCGCTGGCTATCGTTTTCTCCCAGACTTGCTTGAATATTCTCGCATTGATTGATATTCCATTCTTTCTTGCATTTGTTATTTTCGGTATGATTATTCATTTTTCCTCTGCCTACTAGGATATTGTTTCGGATCTGCTTTTGTATTACTCTTTAAATCTCTTCTGTGTGAAGTGAATCTGGAATGTCAATGGTAAACAATGTATTATTGTTTTCCTTGCCGTATAACGTGACTTGTTTTGTTGCCTCATGAAGGTTTTTATTTATTTGTGTTCTTTATCGTGTTGAATTTTTGAAAACTTTCATTAATATTCCCCAAAACGTAATGTTTAGATTTTCCAGGTTGAGTCCTAGATGCTAAATACTGTTTTACTCGTGGTTTTGCTTCGACTTGAATACGATTGCCATTAGTATGATGTCAAATTCAATATGTCAAAGGTGGAAGCTTGGGATGGCCTTGATTAGGTTTTGTCGACATTGAACTTAAATCTTAGGAATGTGAAAACAAAACCGATTAGTTTGTTCCGTGTAACATTACTATGTGCATTCCAGGTCATACGTTAGGACATTTTGGGTTGGAACAGTGTGTTGACTGCCGAGAAAAGTTCTTCCTGCTCCAACACGTCCCACTGTCCCTGACAGCTCACAATCAACATGCTGATCGATTGCAGTGTTTTCATCATCCTAAGCAGCGATGAACTCTCTCTTCCAACTTTTTCAAGTTCCACGCTTGGAACAAACAATTCAATATCTTTATCAACATAACCCTGTGTAACAGTATATTTGTCAATAGTGAATACGTTTTGTGGGTGTGCAGAGATAGCCTGGCAATGGTTTGGGTAGATATATGTGGAAAAAAAATTCATTGTTAACATTTCAGCTTACTCCGTACTGTTGTTTTGAATCAATCCCGCCATGCCTAATTTTCTGACGTTCATATCCAGTTCCTGTCTATCTCCCGCAGAATATTTCCCAAGAGAAGCTGACAGTCTCTTGGGTCAGATATGTCGTTTTCTGTACAGGTGAAATGTCTCGTCAAATTGTGCTTTCCTTTGGAAGTGTAGTGGTTGATGCCGTGGTAGCATACGCGCTATTTTTATCCCCTGACACGAATACGGAGACATGGATATTCAGTAACTCAGGTCTCAACGAATCTGGCATTTTCTTTCTTGAATGAAGAAGGAACATGCTAGATTAGTAGAGGCCTGAGTATAATTAAGCGTCATCACGGCATTTCAGTGGTAATTACTCGGCGATGTCTCTCTGCTCTCCTCAAAGGTAGACGGAAGTAAGAGGTTGAAGCATCCAGGATTCAAAACACGGTTTCAAGACCTCCTGATGTCTGGTGGTTTGTCAACAAGTGTTACACACTGGACCTGTTCCCCAAAAAGAGAAGATGCGTATAGTTATAGCCTTCACGTAAAGAATTGCCATGGATATTTCGAAAGTAAAATAAATACAGGAAAAGAAGTGCATCTAAGGACTTTTCACTTTTTTTTTATTTCAGAGTTCGATTTGTCAAGACAGGAATTTGAAGATCTAAAATTAGAGTATCATAGTCTAGTTGCCTCTTTATATTTGCTTACCTGATCACTTACTTTTTAATTTGCAACAAGTGTATCATTGATTATCACCTCAGGAAATTTTAATTAATGAATGCTCTCTTTGGAGCTCTTTGGAGTTCTTTCTTTGTCTGTATGTTTGTCGTATGGTATATACCCAAAGCCTAAAAACTCACAAATCTCAACTTTCAAATAGCATGGTGTTTGGAGGGTCAAAGTGATGATATCAAAGGGTTTTGTTCTTGAAAACACCGTGCTCTGAATCGAACAGTTCGCGTCACTACAACAAGTCAACACGTGGATCATATTGTCTTCAAACTGTGGCCATCATTAATTTATACACTACTCAGCACAGTACACTTGTAGTGGGTGAACGCGAGGCATGTCGTGCCCACTCGCCCGTAACAAGAACGACTGTGTATCCGAGGTACACTTAATGATTCAGTTTACAACAAAGATGGACTGGACGGAACTATGAGAGGAACGATGCAGAAAGCAAATGGAAATTTTTTTTTAATTTCTTGTTTGTTTCTTTGATTTTTAAGCTACCAACGGATGATAAGAGTGACAGTTTTTCGGGGACAACAGATGACGGCGATGGATTGTCTGTTCACGGGATGCCTAACTGTCCGAAAATTAAGAGACTGATGATGAAAGATTTGCTTTTAGAAAGTACTGTCCGTATACAAATATCATTTTACTTTTGTGTGGACAGTTGTTGTTATGATTATAATGATGATGATGATTATGATGATGATGATGATGATGATGATGATGATGATGTTTAATGTCTTTTCATCGCCAGATGATATTAGACACTAACCTCACAAATCTCAAGTTTCAAATAGCATGGTGTTTGGAGGGTCAAAGTGATGATATCAAAGGTGTTCTTGAAAACACCGTGCTCTGAATCGGACAGTTCGTGTCACTACAACAAGTCAACACGTGGATCATATTGTCTTCAAACTGTGGCCATCATTAATTTATACACTACTCAGCACAGTACACTTGTAGTGGGTGAACGCTGTTCGTAAAGAGAATGATAGTTCGTGGACAACTTTGATTAAAAGTTGACTTGTTCAAGGAATACATTACATAAATAAACGCCAAAACTACATCCTCCTTCCAACACGTGAGCACCTGGTGGACAGGTGACACTGACACCTTCGCAAACATACACAAGCTGAGACATCCTACCCCCATTACTCCTACTCCTGCTCCTGCACATATTACCTCATATTGCAAAATACATAAAAGTGGTAATGTCATGCAAACGAATGTTCACATCTGTCTTCGTTCTAGCCGTCTGTCTGATTCTGTCTGTGATCCCTCTATGTTGCCGGAATACTGTACTAAAGATTATAAGAAGATGAATCACGTATTGAAACACCACTTTTGTAGTTTCCACTCCTACCAAGTCGAGGTTCTTTCGCGCACTTTAACACATATACAAAGAGCGACACACGCATACGCGCGCGCGCGCGCACACACACACACACACACGCACGCACGCACGCACGCATGCACGCGCGCACGCACGCACGCACGCACGCACACACACACACAACACACACACACACACACACACACACACACACACACACACATGTTTTTCCCATTTTGGAATATCTCTCTCGTCTAGGGAGATTGAAAGCTTAATCCATAGATTTCATTTGAACGCATTGAAAACAAAATATTGTCATAACGTTAAATGTATGTGTGGGGAAACCTTTAGTATCAGTCATTATTGAATGTCCAAGAGTAAGAGAACTCTTTACAAATTTGGGTATTGATGGTTACACTGGTGGATCGACTTCCTTACCTTTACCATGTATTTTAAACAGTTCTTGTGTTCTTGAGTCAGTTTGCAATTGTTTGGTAAGTAGTTCAATTGGCCTTTATCTTTAGATCTGATCTCTACTCAATTACATTTGTTTTGATTAAATGGAAGATGGATAAAAGGGAGGGGGAGGGGAGGATGTCATATTCTATCATTAACGTATTAATACACTGAATCACTTACATACTTCATTCATCCACACATAAAACTGTCTGAATCACTGTAGTGGAAGGACATAAAACCGACGACAACACACACACACACACACACACACACACACACACACACACACACACACACACACACACACACAAATGCTTTGTTCTCTGGCTGAATATTGCTTAGCTGACTGTGTGTGTGTGTGTGTGTGTGTGTGTGTGTGTGTGTGTGTGTGTGTGTGTGTGTGTGTGTGTGTGTGTGTGTGTTTGCGTTGTTGTATATGTGTGTAGGGAGGGTGCACGCGTGCGTCTCTCTCTCTCTCTCTCTCTCTCTCTCTCTCTCTCTCTCTCTCTCTCTCTCTCTCTCTCACACACACACACACACACACACACACACACACACACACACACACACACACACACAGATGGAGAAAAGAGAGAGAGAGAGAGAGAGAGAGAGAGAGAGAGAGAGAGAGAGAGAGAGAGAGAGAGACAGACAGACAGACAGACAGACAGACAGACAGACAGACAGACACATGGAGAGAGAGAGAGAGAGAGAGAGAGAGAGAGAGAGAGAGAGAGAGAGAGAGAGAGAGAGAGAGAGAGAGAGACGCTGACGTAGACGCAGACGCAGACGCACACGCACACGCAGATGTTGATTCGTAAAGGTCATAGCCCTATATAGAAGCGGGTAAATGAATAACAAACCGCCCATTTCATCATTACAAACTCATTAACCTATCTTAACACATCATTTGTTATCTTGACATAATTATCATTTGACATCATTTAGCGAATTATAACCTTTTTCTCCGAGATTTTGGTTTGCTCTCTTGAGGTCCCTTTTAACAATGAAACAACTGAACATAACCACTGTATCATTGCATGGCAAACTATGATGGAACATGTTAGTTAATACTGATTTGAAGCAAAAAAGGCCTTGCATCGTAAAAGCTGTATCCAGTTGTTTAAATGAATCTTAGATTACAGTTATAATAATTTATTGATCGTTTGTAATGTAGCATGGAACTGATGTGGATTTGCATAAAATTTCAGAGAAATTACTGTTGTCGTGCCTCTCTCTCTCTCTCTCTCTCTCTCTCTCTCTCTCTCTCTCTCTCTCTCTCTCTCACACACACACACACACACACACACACACACACACACACACACACATCTCAAGAGTCATTTAATTTTAGGCGATCTTCAGGATCCCCACGTTGAGGACAAATAGAAAACAAACGAAAATAATTTTCAGCTTAGAATTTTGTTCTGACGCGATAAAAAATCAAATCTGTTACCCCAGCGTGTATTATTTAATACACAGAATCTTTAATAAATGTGTTCCACACGTTCATAACTAGTGTAAAATATCATCTTTAAATTATTTCGATTCTCAAGCCTGGTGAGATTAAAACCATGTATACAAGTGAGTGGCTGCCACAGATCTGTAGTGTGTACGTGTAAGCGAGCGGGCGTGTGTGTGTGTGTGTGTGTGTGTGTGTGTGTGTGTGTGTGTGTGTGTGTGTGTGTGTGTGTGCGTGCGCGCGCGCGCGGGCGTGTGTGTGTGTGTGTGCATATGTGTGTGCATATGTGTGTGTATGCGCGCGCGCGTGTGTGCGTGCGTGCGTGCGTGCGTGTGTGTGTGTGTGTGTGTGTGTGTGTGTGTGTGTGTGTGGTGTGTGTGTGTGTGTGTGTGTGTGTGTTTTGGTGTATACATCTGTGAATAGGCCTATATGTGTAAACATCTGTGTGTTCTGTTTGCACATATTTCCATCTGTTATATTGTTTAGCAAATATACGAACTAACATACACATGCGAAAAAAGTAACCAATGCCACCGTCAACTTATATTTATTGTATGAATAGAAAAGACACATTCCATGTGCATTAGATTGATCACTAATCGCAAAAGCATGTAAACTGTGACACGAAAAGGGAAAAACATGACATCCGCCTTGAGTGACAGGGCTACGATGTTCGATACATTTCACCATTATTACAATATAAATGAACATACTACCATCCAACAAAACAATACAGAACGATCTCAAACATTACAGAACTCAACTTCTCAAAATGATTGCATCAAAGTGGTGTTCAGTGAGATGGAGTACTTACCATGGGACAATCCTGACAACATTGTCAGTGCTGAAGTGGAAAGAACTGTTCATCGGGTGAAAAACAACATGCTCGTGTTACTGTTCCTGATTGGTGGACCAGCTAACGTCATCAACATGGTGGTGTTTTACAAACAAGGCCTCAAAGATCGTGTCAACCTGTGTCTGTTTGCTCTGTCTCTTGTTGATGGACTCCATCTGTTCAACGCAGTGCTCCATCACGGTGAACAGATTTATATTCAGTTCACCACCAAGGAGAGATTTGGCCCTATGTCCACCATTCTAAGTAACCTAAATTTAGTGTTTCTTTTGGAACTCCATTATGTTTCGAACGTGTTGTCTGCCATCATCGCTCTAGAGAGATGCCTATGTGTGTACAATCCACTCAAGTGTCAAACTATGTTAAGCACAAAGAAAATGGCTACTATTATCATTGTGGTCAACATTGTGGTTTTGGGTCTCTGCTTCTTCGCATCTTTTCGATATCGTGTCGGGTGTTTCTATGATCCTGTCAGTGATATAATCATCGTATCGTCCGTTCAAGGTGAATTTTACAAGGATCACAAGGCATTCATTGATCCTCTCGAAAGCTTAACACTTGGTGTGGGCCTGCCTGGAGTAGTGATGGTCGTAGTCGTGACAACGACAATAATGACGATAGTAAAACTTCTTCGGATCGTAAAATGGCGAGCTGAAAGTTCTACATCAATCTCGGCTCAAGAACTGGCTTTAACAAAGACACTTGTCGTTAATTCTGTTTTTTTCATCATATGTCTTTTCCCTTCTGCTATAAATCGCATCATTTGGCTTTTTTTCCCTGAAATAAATACTGGGCGGCGTAAACACAATTTTTTCTTAATGGGTTTCTGGATTGCAGAAATATTCTCTTACGTCAATGCAACTTTTAATATATTTGTGTATTACTTCATTGGTTCACGTTTCAGGGGAACCTTTCGGACTTTGTTTGGTAGGAAAGTATAGGCAGGAAAATGACACAAGCAGAATATTAAGGTCTGTTAATCTGATTACGCGACGCAGCTGGGAATAAAATTATGAATATGGTGTTAAAGGTTTTTTTGTCTGGTGGATTCCGTAGTAACATTCACTTTGTTTCCCATACTTTCTTATCTAATGCGACTTTTGTTTTCCCATAATCTATCTCCCTATCCACCTATCTATCTGCACACAGCCACACACAATCGAAAAATCGTAGTATGCTCTCTCTCTCTCTCACTCTCTTTCTCTCTCTCTTTCTCTGTGTTTCACTGGTGCAGTATATTACGAGCATATGCACACACACACACACACACACACATAACACACGCTCACGCACACACACACATACACACACACACACACACACACACAACATTTCTGACCGGATCTGCAGCCTCGAAAATACTGTCCGAGAACAAAGCAAAATCCTTCAAGCTGGGACAAGTAAGTTGACCAAGGTCAGCGTGGGAACCCAAACGGAAAACCAGCCCTACGGTTCCTACGCACGAGTGGCCAGTTCCGGATCGTTTCTACCGGCCGTAAAGCAGTCCAACACCACCGCACAACCAGTGCAACGTCCGAGTGTGGCCCGGAACAGTAAAGAAAAAGAAAAATCGGCAATTCGAACATCAAAACCTTCCGATGACGTCAAAACCAACCACGCGAAAGAAAGTCACCAACCATTACGTAGCAAGTCAGCTTTCATGGAAAAAAGAAAAACCAAGATCCAGATCTACCGCGTGTACTCATTCTGCACGACTCGGTGACCAACAAAGTCAACGGCAAACGGCTGGGTCATTCCTACGACTTCTACGCCCAGTCCATCAAAGTCCACACGATCAAGGAAATACGATCATCCTTCAACACAGCTATTCAATCCAATAAGAAACCATTCGACGCTGTGCTCATCCATACTGGGGTGAACGATTTAAGATCTACTTCCCCCTCGACATCAAGTGATCACCTGGTTTCATGCGTCAAGGAAATCAGAAAAGAGCATCCTAACCTAAACATAGTCATTAGCAAGGTATCGCCCGTTAGAGACTCCCAACTCAATGTGAAGAGAGAACTGTATAATGCTCTAGTGACGTCCAGTCTCAGCGAAGAAAAGAAGGTGACCTTCATCAACCACCACAACCTACCTGTGGACAACTGGCATCTTACTGACAACTTTCATCCCACCCACCGTGGAGCCAGCATTCTTGCCAGAAATATGGGGCGTCACATCAGAAGACTGCTGTGGACCACTGCAAAAAAAGGAGGCAGACGACCCCGCTTCCACCCGTCCAGGCTCTCCCAACACTTTGCAGTCGACGCCTCCTACGGTCTTCACCCCTGGAGAAACCCATTTGGCGCTCTCCATAACTGGTGATGGGGAACTTTCAAAAAATTTAAACAGGAATCCTGATTGTATGTTCATTACACCCACCACTTGTGTTACTAGGCAACCAAATTATTTGACTGTTTAGTGTCTGAGTAATCAGATTTCATTTTGACTCTTTCCCCTAATTCCCATTTATTGACTGCCAAGTTGACCCAACCTTGTTTACTCATCAAGGTTACCTGTTTATTAACGAAGTATTAAGCCTTAAGTGACATTTTTTTTTGTTGATTTTTAGAGAGTTTATGTCTACCCTAGAATCCTTCAGGGTCTTCCAATGGAACTGTCGGTCTATCACCACTGGCCTTGATCAATTGAGTCAACATCTTGGACAGGAAACATACCATGCACTAGCCTTACAATCCCTTAATGTCCGAAGAGACAAGTTGCCAAAACTCGAGGGCTTTTACTATCCCCCCATTACCCAAAATGTGGGAATTACGATAAAATCAATGTAGCAATATATATCCGTGAAGGTGAAAAATATCTTCTATGCCAAAGTCCTGTTCCACCAGACATCACGGGAGCCCATTCCTGTGCGGTCAAAGTTCAGGTCAACGCAAACATGACAATCAATATAGTGTCTATTTACCTACCGCAAGGCCCCAATGATCTGAATACAGAATGGTTTCGTAGTTTAGATTCTGAAAACAAATTTATAATTGCAGGGGATTTTAACGCCCATTCTCCATTTTGGGAAAAAGAAAATAATAAAATAACTAGCAACCGCTTTGTAGAAAATTTAGTAGATTCGTCCCTCTATTTTTGAATGACGGTAGAATAACGCGTATCCCTGACAATCCTAATCATAAGCCGAGCGCTATAGATCTAACTTTTATTTCCCCTGATCTAGCGCCACTATGTGACTGGAATCCGCTACTCGATACACTCAACAGCGATCATTTACCTATTGTAACTGAACTAGAAACCGTAAGACCTACACTTAATACAACTGAATTGAATAAAGATAAAATTCCAAAATTTAACTACAAATTTGCAGACTGGAACAAATTTTCCTTTTTACTAAGATCGTTTTACATAGATTCTTATGATGTAGATAACAAAGATGTTGATGAGTTATATGACCAGTTTCAAAATGCTTTAATAACTGCCGCAAGGCAATCGATACCAACGATAAAGCCTGTACCTTCTAAAAAACATGTGGGAAATGTCTGGTGGAATGAGGCTTGCGAAGAGGCCAAAAAGGAGAAAAATATTAAATTAAAAGATTACTTACGTAGTAAGGGACCTGGGCGCGCTGAAAAACTTCTTGAGAAAAAAAGAGCAAAAAATAAATCCAACAGAACCATTGCTTTTGCTAAAAGGCAATACTGGTCGTCCTTTTGCAATAATGAAGTATTCAGTTATAAAGACATACAAAAAGTATGGGGAAGAATGAAAACAATGAAACATGGAGTAAATCTACCTCAATACCCTGTCAAATTCAACAATTGCAAATTTCCAACAAATTCAGAAAAATCTGAAGCTTTTGTTGACATTTTCGCCAGAAACAGCAGCTTGGAAAAATTGTCTGTACAGACTAATGCAAACAAAGATTATGAAGATAAGGAGCTTACCTGCGGTAGAGCAATTCATGAGACTGATTTGTATCTGAATACCCCATAACATTTGATGAAGTGCAGGAATGTATATCTAAACTGGGCACTAAGAAAACGTCTGTAGGGCTAGATGGGGTGTCCAATGACATGCTACGACATCGTCCATCTAATGTCTTATGTTTTCTTCATTGTTTTCTTCATAAGTGCTGGAGTGATGGCAAATTGCCCCAAGTATGGAAAAGTTCAATCATAGTTCCCATTCACAAACATGGAAAAAGCCGGAGTGACATTAATAATTATCGACCCATTGCTCTTACGTCCCACACAGGTAAACTAATGGAACGCATCGTATTAAACAGACTAACCCATTACTGTAATAAGCATCAAATCATTCCAAAAAAACCAAGCTGGGTTTCAAACAGATAGAACTACAATAGAACACTTAGTGAAACTAACAACTCATGCCAAACAACAATTTGCACGCCGAAAAAATGTCCTAGCAACCTTTTTTGATTTAAGGAAAGCGTACGAACGTGTGAGACATAAAAGACTGTTGTATAAACTAAATAATATTGGTATAAACGGTAACATGTATAATTACATTCAAACTTTTTTAGAAAAAAAGATCAATTCAAACAAGAATTGAACACACATATTCAACCCCAAGGATATTAGAAATGGGATTACCCCAAGGATCTGTGATTTCGCCAATCTTGTTTAATATTCTAATGGCTGATTTACCAAAAGATTTATCTAAAGATGTTGTATTGGCGCAATTCGCGGACGACATTTGTTTATGGATGAATGTTACCATGAAGCGAAAACCCCCTGCACGATCACTTAATTATATACGCATCAAATATCAACATGAACTAAATAAAATCAACAGTTTTCTACTAGAAAATGAACTATCTCTTTCTGTTGAAAAAACAAATATTATACTATTCAATTCAGGGTACGACCCAGAGAAGCTTCCTGTGTTTACTATAAATGGTTCTATCTTACAGTATGTGAAATCTGTCAAGTTTTTAGGTGTATATATAAATTCTAAACTTTCTTGGAATCATCACATTGACTATATTACAAACAAAGCAAGAAAAAGTTTAAACTTTCTGAAGATCGTAACTAAGCAAAAGTGGGGACAAGATACAACAACTTTAACTGCTCTGGCAACGGCTCTCGTGCGTTCACGGCTTACTTATGCCCAAGAAGTCTTTTTTTAGCGCGCCACAGTATCTTTTGAATAAATTACAAAGTATTGACTGCAAGGCTTATAAACTTGCTCTAGGTGTCCCCACACATGCGTCTAACTTAGGAACTTATAGTGAAGCTGGAATACTACCTCTTGAAGAGTTAAGAAAAGCATCTGCCTCAAAATTTACTTTAAAGAGTCTTACCTTGAATAATTTCTGTACAAACGAGGTATCTTTAAAATCTGAAGTAGATTTTGCTAAACGAGCGCGAGAAATCCAATCATTAAAAACTATTAAGTCTTATATTTCCAATAAAAACATAGACTCTGAAATCCCTAACATTGCTTCTAAACCATCCTTTTCACCAATTCCCAGGTGGGTGCAAAAAAAAGCCTCTTTTGATATCAGTTCCAATGAAATATCAAAAAAAGAGATCCCCCATATATTAAAAGAATTTGTCAATATTCATCTGGATGAAAATTACAGAAATCACATGAAGATTTTCACTGATGGCTCAATTTTAGACGATAATGAAGCAGGCGCTGCTTTTATTATTCCAGATTTGAATGTAGAGAAACTCTATAATCTTGGTAAAAATCTTTCCATATTTAGTGCAGAGCTCATCGCCATTTTGATGTCTTTGGAATTTTTGTTACATTTCCCCCTAAATTCTTGTCGAATTCTTGTGTGTACCGATAGCAGATCGGTGCTGGGTGCCCTCCAGTCCCAAAATTCAAAAATTCGACTTGAAATTATATTAGAAATTAACCATGTCATTCATCATTTATCACTTAAAGGGATCACTGTTACGTTTTATTGGGTACCATCTCACAGTGGAATTGTATCAAATGAAGAGGTTGATCACGCAGCAAAAAGAGCAGCTAGAAATATGGAAAGCACAACTTCACTTAATATACCTTTAGATCTTTCAGAATGTTATTCCTTAATTGACAAACAGACTGAGATAAGCTTCCAACAATCCTTAAAGAACTCGGAATCTCAGTACTATCATAACTGTATTGCATACAGCTCTGGAACACAGAATAAAACGGCAAAAACGTATCTAACTCCTATACCTAGAGACGTAAGAAGCTTAATCCACAGATTACGTTTAAATTCACTGAAAACAAAATTCAGCAGAAATGTTAGATGTATGTGTGGAAACGCACTAAGTGTTTCACATTTGTTAATTCATTGCCCCAAAACAAAGAACGTGATTATCATGGCTGGTGGTGATACTTCCGATAGATCGACGTCATCACTCTCTAAAATGTTGAATGGTTATTCGTTTCTCAGATTAGTTAGTCAAAGTTTCTTACAGAGTCCAGTTGGCATTTTACTTTAACTGGTTTTATCTACGGTGGTTTTTTTTTTTTTTTTTTTTTTTTTTTGAATAAGCTTACGCAGTAGTATTCAAAGTTCTACACGCTTTTCCCATATCCCTCCACCAATCTTTTCATAAGCACTCATTCGCATACCACACACACCATTAACACATCGTCTGATATCACTTTTAGTGAGAAGACGTTAAATTGAGGAACAACACACACACACACACACACACACACACACACACACACGCGCGCGCGCGCGCAATAATATGAGATGTGTGTAAAATAACTCTGAAACCCGCGACCAGTTTTGTTCCAGTATTTGTCAAACTTTAAAGACAAGAAACACAGTGCCGCCATCACTTCTTCTGGCACGAAGCATTGTTTCGCGTCTGTCTTGTAGCATGGGGTTAACTGTTGGCTGGGTGAAAAAGGAGTAGAGTGAAGCTTGAGCTGATCATCCAGGGATTGAAGAGGGGAAGGTGGCAAAGGGAAAGGCCATGGGGGAACGAAGTAGCAGTTGGAAGGAGGGGGATTATGCGATCAAAAACTGAATGTCAGATCTCATGAGCAAATAGGTTCTGATGGTGTTGTGAAATACTTGCTTCTTGGTATGATTTCTCTCCTGACATCTGCGTCCGCTCGGACATGCACTCGTACACACACACACACACACACACACACACACACACACACACACACACACACACACACACACACACACACACACACATACAGTGTTTTGGCCCTGAATTCCTTACACTCTAAGGGGGCAGGCCACATCCAGGTCATGATCCTGGATGCCATTCGGCTGTCAGATACTTTTTCGGGTGCTGCCGAGATTCTAACCCGCGTCTTCGGAATGCGTGGGCACCTATGGGTGCCGCCTTTTTAGACGGCTGTCTTGCCCATATCATTACAGGTCACCTGTTCTAAGATGGGAAATGTAAGCCCTATGAAATCTACTTTTGTCCCTGCTCGACCACATACAGATGAAGCTTGGTTCCGCTGCCTGTGTCATTACCTTTAGCGTTCTGGTCTTCCTTTTGCCAGAAATCGAACGCTCTTTTGTGAGAAAATACGCTGACGAGCCTGCAGCTCCACTTGCCCCAACCTCTATGGCGAGAACTTTTAACTTGCAAGCCAAAGTTCCTCAAGCTGCTGTCTAGTTTCGTTTATTTCTAGGCTTGTAGATATGAGCTTCCGCCATTGCACTTTTATATAGCACAGGGAGTTCAATCATAATCATTTCCCTTGATAGAACCTAAGTAGAGTACAATATCCGGACTCATCAGCTGCGAAAATATTCGTTGAACATCTGTATACTGAATGATTAAGCATGTTGGATGTAAAAGTTTCTCACGTTTTTTTTTAAATAAGAGAAAAATAATGTCGTACATTTGTAGGTTTTTTTTTTATTTGTTTCCAGAATATTCAAGTGAGCAATGTAAACGCAGCATAGAGCAGTGGTGATTTCTGGCCAATTTGTTACAGAGAAATGGGAGGGAGGGGGGGGGGGACGTAAAGGGGACTATGCAGGTGTAAAGAACGTTATTTTTAAGAAACCTTTTATAAACTTACACTTACCAGCCATATATTAGTTCTGCACAAAGTAGTAAATGACAGATTACAGGAAAGCTGGTTTTACTCGAAAGAGTCGTGGAAACATATTTTATTTTCTGACTTATTGTTGTTTGTCTGCTTGTTGGAAGAGATGCGACGTAAAGCGGAACGCAGCTGAACATAACAAAAGCAGGATGTGCTGCGTTGCCTGCTGACCAAGGGAAGTCATCATCATCATCATAATGATAATGATAATACTGATGATAATAGCAAAAGCAATAATCACGATAATGATAACAACAATAATAATAATAATAATAATAATAATAATAATAATAATAATAATAATAATAATAATTATAACAATAAAAATGATGATGATGATAATAATAATAATGATAATAATGATAATAATAACCCATGCTGTGCACAGAAAATTGACGAGGAAACCATTATCCCATGATAAATATTGCTTTAGATACTGAAGCTGCATAGCGTGGAAGTGAATTATACGAGTGAAAAAAAACAACCCTAGAAAGTAAATGGTGTGTGAAATGAGTCGGCCGAATGACCTCCAGTCCTTTAAGCACCTTAAGGGACATTTTGTTGATGTTGAGATTAGGTTCCTTAGGCATGGGTCCTTCCAGTGTGCGAGCTTAATACCACCGGTTGGAGGGGAGGAGAGGGGGGGGGGGGGGGGGGTGGAGTATCCGGAATGGGATGCTGAAGAGGGAGAATAACTGGAGAGTCATTCGCTTACCCAGTGGAGCAATGTCAATTACATATTAAACTGCTGGTCCTGGGGCAGGGAAGGAAACTCTCCACCACCTACGACTACACGCTGAGTTCTCCAAGAGGAGAGGCAATAGGGGCAGGGCATCGGCATCACGGTTTGGTAACCGTCGGCCTGCAAGTAGGTGTCGACGACCACTCAGGCCTTGCGTGGCCTGAGGGATGAACACCGAAGGGAAGGCTTCAACCTATTAGGTGATTTGCACCTTGCTGCATTTTCACATGAGGTCCTGGCTTGTGAAGAAGCCTGGGCTGTTTGCATGATTAGTACTTCAAGGGGGATCGAACATGAGGTAGAATTGGATGTTCTGCTTTAACCACCCGAAACCCAACTGTTTGTTGTACATGTTTAGGGATACACAGATGAGTTCATTGGTTGAACAAAATTAATTCGGAGATTCATTGGTTGAACATCACACGTGTTGGCGTTAGTCGTTGCGGAGTGCGTGGTGGTTATGTGACTGTCGATTCCATTGGTTGAACCAGTATAACTCAGTTTCTGTTTGTGTACGAATGGTTATAAGACGCTCAGAAAACCAGTACATGAATTACTCCCGAAAGGTTAAATCATCCATCTTGTTGAAGGTTCGGGAAAAATACAGCGAGGTAAAGTCAAGGCTGAAAGGATTTCATGCTGTAGCCTCGGAGCCGACGACGGTAGAAAATTGTCTCCTGTGCGGAGGACAGCAAGACGTGTCAGCCTGTCGAGGCCTAGACAGGGAGCTGCCAGCCAACGGTGGGGTGTCTGCAGCAGCAGAAGACCCGTGGGAGAGGCGGATAGGAGCCCTTTCTGTCGAGAGGGTGAACTGCAGCAGAATCCAGGGGACGATCCCAGAGTGCGACTTCAGCTACACTGCCACTAGCCTTCAACTGGGATTTGGTAACTTGGACGGACGCGAAATGTGTGGCGGCTTCGGCGAGATCAGCGTGACCGGAGTGATATTGACTGGTGTGGAGAACCGAAACTGTTCAACCCAAGGAAACAGCTGCCAAGCTCTGAATGTTCATTTCTTTCTTGTGTTAATATTTGTGCGACCATGACATTGGACTGTCTGTCTTTGCTGGTTAATTAATGGCGACCGAGGAAAAGGGGACACAATTATTGGATTATCCGTATGAAGTTTGCATTTTTGTATAATACAGATGTGTTGTGAAGTGACGGGTGGGGTCTCAGGGTCAAGTTCAATACAGTTTCTTTTTCATGAAATGTTATTGATTTCCCGACTTCTTTATGATGGACCAACGCGCGTGACAGAATGCGTGTGCCTAGGCGAGAGCGCAGTTTGTTCGTGAAGACGTGAGTTCTGCTATCCATACACCCTTGCTTCCCTGTATATGATGATAATATTTTAAGAACGAGGGAGAACGTCAGAGTCCCAGTGTGAACACGTGGAAACTCATAAATTGAAACCATTAGCAGATGTGCTATCAATTACACTATACACGGTCGTTTCTGCTAATGAAAAAAGACGGAAGAGGGACTGAGAGGGAAAATCAGGTGAGGATTTTTGTGACCTTAAAATAAACAACATTAACAAGGAAACTAAAAACAACATCAATGAAAAAAACAGCCCACAAGGGGGTCAAACTGATGGCCTCTGAGTGATCAGCACAGCGATTAGCACAGTGGTTAGCACAGCGCTGTAACCATCTAAACTGACAGGAAGGCTTTTCTGAATAAGCAGTGTTTACGTTTATGAACCTTAAA
>CM031603.1:58996796-59021796 GCA_018398815.1 Conus ventricosus
CAATGAAGAGACTCCCTTTCCCTCACGGCGATTCTACTTCTCTATTTCAAATCAAGTCAACTGTCAAGATTATAATTGTTTTAATAAGTCATTGACTTTATTCTTTTGTGTGTGTGTGTGTGTGTGTGTGTGTGTGTGTGTGTGTGTGTGTGTGTGTGTGTGTGTGTGAGCGTGCGTGCGTCCGTGCGTGCGTGCGTGCGTGCGTGTGTGTGTGTGTGTGTGTGTGTGTGTGTGTGTGTGTGTGTGTGTGTGTGTGTGTGCTTGCGAGAAATGTCTCAGTACTCAGAGCTCTTCATAGATTAGACGCAATAAATATCCATAATTATCCTTGTCGTTGTTGTTGTTGTCGTTGTTGCTAGTAGTAGCAGCAGCAGCAACAGCAGCATTAGTAGTTGTAGTTGTAGTAGTAGTAGTAGTAGTAGTAATAATAAATAAATAATTCCAATGAATGCTTATCTCCCCCTATTTCTTCAATCTAAGACATAAGAGCAAGCTTTGTTTATAATTCAATATTTCTTGCAGTCATTGCAGCACCAAGCTGCTCTGTAAGTTGCTGGAATGGTGCTCAGTACTTATCCTTGGAATTTATTAGTTTTTTGTAATTTAGTCCCTTGGGAATTCATTCCAAGAACTGGCCCTCAGCACTTGTGTCTTAAGAGGATATCCTTTTATATTTTCTACTTTTCACAAGAAAATGTAGCTTGTTTTGCTCTTTCATGATTTTCTTTTGCTTCTTAGGTTGGCACCTTTGGTTGGTTTTTTGAAACCCCAACAAACATACTACGGTATTGCACACCAGCCTTTTTTCTGGGATAGCATTCTCCTTAAAACCGAAAAGGCAGAGGAGTCAAATTACCACTTTCCGCGGTCACTGAGGAGAAACAACAAGGTTTCGAAATATCGGTATATGACCAGGAGTTATGTGTTAGTGAATTTCCTCCCTATTGGAGATCATAAGCTTGCTGAAGGCTCACTTTGAGAAGCATTTATTTTATTTTTCCCCATCCACCCACTTGAGCACATACTGTTAGTTAGGCAATATTAACTGCCACTGCAGATATGAATGCTTATCTCCCCCTATTTCTTCAATCAAAGACATAAGAGCAAGCTTTGTTTATAATTATATATATATATATATATATATATATATATATATATACGCACATGCACTAGCTCACCATACCCCGTTTTGATCATCCAACGTTTCACTCTGATGTGGTTTGAAACCTGTTCTAGGTTACTTGATCTTTTCTCTAGAACTGGACCGCTGTGACTCGTCGTGGGTCACCCGATCTCCAACAGTGACTTGTACCACCACCATGACAGTGTGAATGACTCGATTTTAACATCGGACTGGACTGCAAAATTGCGTTTACGAGTCATTGGTGTGAAGCATCCGAGTTTTAACCTGGACGTGAATGAAAGTGTTAACTCCAACCGAGTCGCAATATCCAATTCTGGGTCAGGTAATTCATCATGTAAAAGTGGGTCAACATAACTCATTTTAGGTCATTTAACCGTAACGCTCTAGGTCACTGTGACACATTGTAGATCATTAGACATTTAATCAAGGTCTTGGGCATAGTTATCATTTCCAGAGCGACAATTTCTTTTCCTCCTTGCATTGAAAATATTGTTTTCATGAAATCTATATTGCACCAATGTATCCAGAATTAAAAGGAAAACATCCACCCGAGGTATTTGGTTTGAGTGCAATACATGTCAATTATCAACTACTTTTTTCTATTGTGATATGGTGTTACAAGGGTTCTACACATTGTTTTAAATGGAAAAATAGAGAAAGAAAAAGAAAAATGTCAGTACTAACATACCCCCCCCCCCCCCCCCAGGCAAAAAAAATCGATGGCCATTTAATTTTTTCCCTCAACATGTTAGTGTCCTGCATAGAAATGTGTTGATATAAGCTTTATGTTAAAGCACGAAAGCTGATAAGACAGAAATCTGTATTGGAATGTGCCGCATACGTTATGATGACTACAGAGCATGAGAAGTAAAATATCAACATGAAATGATTTTTGTTCAGTATAGAATGTGTTATGCAATAATCACATCTTTCAGAAAAAATCCTAGTATACTTCCTTTTGTTTTTAGTGTATGTGTATACTCGTATTTCAGTTCCCTTATAAACGCTGGTAAACTTTTTTCTGTCAAGCTTACCTGACCTTTAACTTCCATCTGGATATGCTGACACACCTGGGAGCTACACGATTTTCAACGGGGTCATCCCGATAGATCCCCGCACCGATAGATCCCCGCACCGAACCGATATATCCCCGCACCGATAGATCCCCGCATCGGTAGATCCCCGCAAAGGGTTAGGGTTAGGGTTAGGGATCTATTGCTGTTGGGAGCTATCGAGGTGCACCCTTTTCAACAGCGTTGTTGGATTGGGGAACACAGATCTGGGGACAACAGAGAGCCGGAGAAAACAGATCCGAGTGAAACAGATTTTGTGGAACATACCTGGAAGAACACAAAGCTGGGATGGGGGTGGCGCAGTGGGGATATAGATCACCGGAATAGTAGGCCTGTATGAACACGGGCTTGAGGACCGAACGGCACTACCCCTCAGGCTGCACTTATTTTCAGACAGTACGAGAAATTGTTCATTGTTATTTTTACACAACCTCGGTGGGTAGTGAAAAAACTGATGTTGTTTGGAATTCATATAATTAATGAGACTTAAATCATAGCCCATAATATTGCAGTTTGCTGTGAAACCGAACTCAGCTTAAGAATTCAACTCTTCGTCCCACACTCAAAACACTGAATGCCATGTTCAAGTTACGCGTTTGTGAGTTGGTCAACAAACATATCATGGGATTGGACGATATGAAGACGCCGGCACATCAGCATGGGAACTAAAGAAGCAACGGCACAAAGACGGGTCACACAGAGACGCAGGCATATAGAAACGGGGGCAAAAAAGACGGGCAGAAAGAGACATGGGGGAAAAACAGATGGGAGCATAAAGAGACGGGGCACATGGAAACGGGGACACACGCATACGCATCCCTGCGAAAAACTTACAGACCCACAGAAAGAATGCCAAAGAGTGATCATATTTCGCCATCATTCCACCCTTGTACACGCAAGCCCTATCTGGGATCCACACACCAACACAAGCACTGATTCCGTAACAAAATTCCCGAGACCACCTGCAAGCTCGACATACCAGTACTGCCGTATGACCACAAGCCCTGAGCACTTGCTGTCCCAGGTCATCACTCCTGGCAACGACACCTGTGACGGTACAAAGTGTCCGCAGAAACAAAGTGTCCGCACGCGGACACCTTGTTCCCTGCGGACACTTTGCACCGTGAACTGACATTCAAAGTGTCCGCAGAAATCCTGCGGACACTTTGTTCCGCGAGGTGACATATGACTTACAAAAGCGGAACAAAGAGTCCGCAGCCGTTTCAACCTGAGTGTGAGTGGGTGAATGTGCACGTACACTCCCATGCGCGTGCGTGCGTGCGTACGTGCGTGCGCGCGCACGCACGCGCGCGCACGTGTGTGTGTGTGTGTGTGTGTGTGTGTGTGTGTGTGTGTGTGTGTGTGTGTGTATGTGCATCTTAATTAATGAAGAGAAATGTTTAAAATTTGTTGACTACTTTTTTGTGCAACAGCCCACAAAGGCTCGATTACGCTCACGTACGCGCGCGCGCGCGCGCGCACACACACACACACACACTCGCACGCGCACACACACACACACACACACACACACACACACACACACACACACACACACACACACACACGCACGCACACACACACGCACGCATGCACGCGCATGGGAGTGTACGTGCACATTCACCCACTCACGCTGAGGCTGAAACGGCTGTGGACACTTTGTTCCGCTGTTGTAAGTCACATGTCACCTCGCCGAACAAAGTGTCCGCAGGATTTCTGCGGACACTTTGAATGTCAGTTCATGGTACAAAGTGTCCGCAGGGAACAAAGTGTCCGCATGCGGACACTTTGTACCGTCACAACACCCACACTTCCTTTCACCCACCCCGGCCCATACATAAACTCTCTCTTGCTCAAGAACAAAACTGTTGCCTTTCCCGGCAAAATCTTCAGTTCAATCGGGTGTTTTACAAAAACGCACACACATACACACATACTTTTGTTGTTGCTTAGGAACAACAACAAAGCAAAATCTTCGATTCTATTGGCTGCCTAATAAAAACGCACACACAAACACACATACCTATGCGCGCGCAGAGCAGACGCAGACGACAAAATCCGTGTCTAGACTGCGACATTCAGCCGACAACAGGCAAATGATGGCTGGTGGAAAATTGGCTGTGGAAAAAAAGAAACAAGTGAATTTAATAACAACAACAACATAGAAAGAAAAACAACAACATCAGGCATAAAAACTGTAGTCCTCTTCTGCCTTCCACAGCGTTTTAGTTTGCAAGAAGCGTCTGCTGGCGTGTCTTCAGCCGTAGCGTGCGTTTGACTTCGTTGCTGACCACAAAGGACTGTTTTGATGGTAAGTGTCGAGTCCCAAGTTCAGAGGCGACGTTCCTGCTATGGAATGTTTTTTTCTTTCCAATAGATTTTGCAGTTATTTTTGGGATGTGAAAAAGAAAGCCACAAAAGCTGCCGGAGAATGTAGTGGATCAATGTGGGTTACTACCTCCATTCCCAAGGTTTTGACGAAAAAGGCGGCGCCCCGGTTGCCAAGCAACCTCAGTCGTATGAACCGTTTCACACCACAAAAATTGAGCCTCCAAAAATAGTCGCGTTAATTTCCGTCCGTTTCCGGCAACTTTTGATGCATGTTAGACACTTTCTATGTGAGAGAAGTGGGGTAAAAATTGAAAGTATATGTGAGAGAAGTGGGGTAAAAATTGAAAGTGGACAGCCGTACAATCGGATGAACGCTTGCGATCATTTAAAAACAAAACTTGTGTAGAAATAGCTTATCACTGTGCTGAGTTTCATGGCGTAATAAGTAACTAACCACATGCTGTTGCATTCATTACATCAGATGGGTTCGGCCATGCCAGTCGCCGGGACGCGGGTGAAGTCAGGGATGCAATTCAGTTATGGATAAGCTGTAGTTATTTCATTTGTTAGTCACAAATTTTTCCCCTTTGGGGAAGGTTGAGTCCCACCACTACCACCCCACCCCCAACCTACCTCTTCCCCTTAAAAAAAAAGTCGTAACTTTCGGGAGAAAGGTCGACATTAGTTGTATTTTATCAAATCATCTTTATCATGGTTAAATTCTAGATCAGTGGCGTAAAACTCCGACGTCGTACCTAGCATTAACACTTTTCACACAGTTTATGCAATCTGCTTGATAATAAATCTCGAATCACCAGTGCGAAACTGCTCACAAAGTCGCCGTTGTTTCTGTTGTTTGTGTAACTTGTCGCCACTGATGGTCAGTTTGCTTTGATATGCTAAATTCCATAATATGCGCGTCGCAAAAGGCGCAAGCAGCTGAGCGCACGCGCGTGCTCCCGCACGCGCATATGAGGTATACAGTCATGCGGGGGTGGAGTGGGGGCTGGTGGTATGTTTAATCAAGTTTTATCACGCGCATTGCCAACGGCGGATCTTCCATGGGATGTTAAAAACCGCAAACGCTGTTAACTGCGTGCGCAGTAAATCCACGCCCAAAGTTTACTCCATTGATATTGGATAAACCTTGTATTATTAGAATGTCATTGGTCATTTAAATGGTGCAACTTAAATGGTGAATATTTAAGTCCGACATTTCAAGGGCTAAGAATCCCGGTAGGCCTATATCTCACGAATGTAAGCCTTAAATATGTGACTGAAATAGGATTTTGCTCGAGACTCGAGGGACGTGATAGGAAATAGTTACCACAAACTTGTCAACACCTCTCCCGCTGTACCTCTTTCGTCTAGAATCGTACGACATGTGTGTGCGTGTGTGTGTCTTCGCGCGCTCGCGTGAAAATTAATTGTCCAGAGCCCTACATGCGTGCGTACATTTTCTCCCCCCCCCCCCTCCCACCCCACCCCACCCCTCTCTGTCGCCCACCAGCCAGACCGTATGACGTTGCCGGTTCCATCCAATTTTGTGGAAAGGGGTTTAAGGCTAAACATTTTGTGTGTGTGTGTGTGTGTGTGTGTGTGTGTGTGTGTGTGTGAAATAGGTCTATGCATGCATAAGCGAAAGTAATATATATTTATATATATATATATATATATATATATAAATATAGATCAATGTAGCTGCACAGCCTAAAACGATTCTAAAAGCGCTCAACCCCTTGGGGAGCAACATTTGTTAAAATAAGTATTAAAAAGGAATATTAAAATGAAATTTTTAATATTCCTTTTTAATACTTATTTTAACACACACACACATATATAATATATATATATATATATATATATATATATATATATACAGACCCATTTCAGAGAGACATCCCCCCTTTATATGTATCTATCTATGTATATATAAATATATATATATGTGTGTGTGTGTGTATATATATATATATATATATATACAAGAAACTAATAAATTCCAAGGATAAGTACCGAGCACCGTTCCAGCAACTTACAGAGCAGCTTGGTGTTGCAATGACTGCAAGAAATATTGAATTATAAACAAAGCTTGCTCTTATGTCTTAGATTGAAGAAATAGGGGAGATACGCATTCATACCTGCAGTGGCAGATGATTCTGCCTAACTAACAGTATGTGCTTGAGTGGGTGGATGGGAAAAAATATAAAATAAATGCTTCTCAAAATGAGCCTTCAGCAAGCTTATATTCTCCAAGGGGAGAGACATCCTCCAATAGGAGGGAAACTCACTAACATATAACTCCTGGTCATATACCGATATTTCGAAACTTGGTGGTTTCTCCTCAGTGACCGCGGAAAGTGGTAATATGACTCCTCTGCCTTTTCAGTTTTAAGAAGAATGCAATCCCAGAAAAGGCTGGTGTGCAATACCGTAGTATGTTTGTTGAGTTTTCAAAAAACCAACCAAAGTGGGCCCTCTAAGAAGCAAAAGAAAATCATAAAAGAGCAAAACAAGCTACATTTTCTTGTGAAAAGTAGAAAATATAAAAAGATATCCTCTAAGACACAAGTGCTGAGGGCCAGTTCTTGGAATGAATCCGCAAGGGACTAAAATACAAGAAACTAATAAATTCCAAGGATAAGTACCGAGCACCGTTCCAGCAACTTACAGAGCAGCTTGGTGTTGCAATGACTGCAAGAAATATTGAATTATAAACAAAGCTTGCTCTTATGTCTTAGATTGAAGAAATAGGGGGAGATACGCATTCATACCTGCAGTGGCAGATGATTCTGCCTAACTAACAGTATGTGCTTGAGTGGGTGGATGGGAAAAAATATAAAATAAATGCTTCTCAAAATGAGCCTTCATATTATATTGAGAGAGAGAGAGAGAGAGAGAGAGAGAGAGAGAGAGAGAGAGAGAGAGAGAGAGAAAGATGCGCCCCCTCACCACCACCACCCCTCCCCCACGCACACACACACACGATCACCGATAGAGGCATTATAAATCCTCGAGTTAACTTGCTAACTCCCCTACACTGACTATCGTGTTTCATTTTCCAAACTAAAGCTTTTGGGCTCTGACAAAATCTTGCACTTGCTTATACTGGCCTCCATGTCGAAGTACGCATTTTGAAGCACCTTGTCAACGTGGCGAAAGGCACAACAATGCTAGTGTCAGCAAATTAAATGTCGCACTGACAACCGCAGACTCCCCCCCTCCCTGAACAGTTAGGTACTGTAACACCCTGTCCTCGTATTTAATGCATACCTTTTAAAATAGTTTAGGCCGACGGACTAGCTGGAAGAATTAAAGGGGGAAGCAACTGCTAGTCTTGGCTCTTGGACATTGTGTCTCCTTCCTTCCGAACTTGAGTGCAAGTGTGCCAAGTAGAGCATATTAGCTAACCATATTGATCACCCTTTTTCCATATGCTGCGCAAATTTCGTTCTGAGCCCATCCATGTGAATAGTCAGCTAAGCATTTGAAAAAGAATTCTTGTGGAATGCGTTTAATGACGATGTATCAAACCTCGTGTGGAAGACTTTTTAAAAGTTTGTTGTCAGTGTTTCCTTATTCCTATTATTAAGATTTTGTCCTCGTGATATGTACACTTTTTTTTTTAATGATGATGTAAGTTACGTATGGCTGTTACATGCAGATATTACCTTTGTTTGAAAAGAATATTAGTAGCAAGTATCAATTCCTACGTTTATAATTTTGTCCCCATGTAATAGTTACGTTTATCAAGATACTTAGTGGTGATGAATCAAGATCTTGGTATTCTGCTTGTAGCTCATGTCAGCTTGCGCAATGCATACATTTTAAACACGAGTTTAGACCGACTAGCCGGAAGACAGGGGGAAGCAACTCCTAATAGTCTTGACTCTTGATAACCTGCAATTAGTTCCATCGATTTCGAACAACACATGCTGATGTAATTGGACTCTTAGAGGCTCAAGAAGGATCATTATCTGTAACATGATATGTTTTGTACTTGTGCATATCTTGTGCACTAAAAGTAAAGGATTATTCTCAGCTGATACTTTTGGATACTGTTGGAGGCAGGTCAGTGTGGACGTAAATGAAAGGGTATATAATAAATTGTAACTTGATTTTAAAAGAATTTAAAATGCGAAAGTTTAAAGATGGTGTTGAAGAAGAGACATTTCTTCAAATATTTAGTTTTCAGTTCTTTTTCTCTCAACAACAAGAACACGTTTTGATTTTGTGTTAGACACGCCCATCTCACCTATCCACCCAAGAAACATCAAAGGGAAACAAAAGCTTTCTTGCATGTTACGCGTTAGGTTCTATTTTTTCTCTTGATTATCTTTCAGAGAAGTAGTTGAAAGAAAAAGCATCTATCATGTTCTGCAAAGACAGTATATTAGGGTTGTGAACAAACTATAAAATACTGTTTCATGTCTTGTAAGGTTTACTTTAGGTTTACTTGTATTCCGGCAGCCCGGTTTACAGCTGTATTCTCGATGGTTTCGTTGATTTTGGTTTTGTCATACCGGCCATTCAGTACACAGTCACACCCTTGCTAGCTTCATTGCTCTTGCCTTCCCTTTCAGGCTGTCTAGTGTACAGTCACGCCATAGTCCGTTTTGTTGCATTTTCAATGCCGACAGTCCAAAGAAAGAAGGAAAACCATCAAGAGGCAACCCACCGATGGAGACACTGTACTGTTCGGATGCGCTTTCTGTCCTTTCCTTAGTTGATAGTTTTCTCATAGAATAGGCCACGAAATTTTTGTGTCTTTCTACACTGTGTCAAGATTGTAGGCTATAACGGTTTATGTTCCTCTGCTAGGTGTAACTTAAGGCGTACACTGGCTGTCTTTTCATGTGCAAAATACAGCCATTGCCTTATCTACAAGGCGCTAAACGTACATAGGATCTCTTGAAGTAAATACACCGACTCAAAATCCAGCATATGATGGAGTATAAATCTTTCACGTTTTCGCGCGTAGAGGGGGCCCATATTTCTGAACTATTCACGAGATGCATATCTGTCTGTTCTCTTGTTCTATCCGGTGACCGCATGGAGGTGAGGAGAGGTGAAAAGACAAATCGCACACATATGCATACGAGCACAAGCATAGGCGCGCGATCACCTACACGCGCGCACATTCAATGCTCGCACACACCCACACATACCAGTGCACAGTGTCACACGAGGCGATTAAACCTGATTTAGCTAGGCTACTAGTACTACTATGTGGGTACAAGCAGGGGAAATTTTCTGCAGTTTTTACACGTGGCACAACAACGTAGCCTCGTGCTAAATAAGCGTATTTCAATGGTTTGGGAGAAGTGACAATCAGTTCCCCTATTTGTCTGCGGGTCAGGTTCCAGATGAAATCCTTGGTGCCAGTTTCCCCATGACTTCCAAAACCACCATCATGATCTGGCTTGAGAGCCACAGGTTGATAAAAGACTGTCAATATTCTGAATCTGTAACCAGCTTATTTTTTCTTTAGGTGTGGGGCCAGGGTGACCCTGGCTGAACTGGGGCTGCTTTGAAGGTTTGCACATCCTACGCTTTCCTTCGGTGAGTACTTGCATCTTACCCCCCCCCCCCCCCCTCCTCTCTCTCTTTTAAGTGGTTGGGGGGGGGGGGGATTCGTAGGGCTAAGTATTAGTCACCCATCGTAAACATTTGTCCTGTAAAACAATTTCCACAGGTATAGACTCGGTCTCGTGCAGGATGTTCGCACTCTCTGTCTCCCCCCCCCTCTCTCTCTCTCTCTCTCTCTCTCTCTCTCTCTCTCTCTCTCTCTCTCTCTGTGTCTGTCTCCCCCCCCTCTCTCTCTCTCTCTCTTTCTGGGGCCGCGCCAGAATGACTCCCGGGAGTACTTCTGGGTCGGGTAAAAAATGGACCCCTTGTTTTCATAAAGTACTCCCGGGAGTCATTCTGGGTCGGTCCCAGAAGTACCCCCCCCCTCCCGTCCCAGGCATATCTCCGTTAAGGTGGTGAGGGTTGTTATTTATTGGTCGTAGACTCATACATGCGCATTCTATCTGAATCAACATAGAAATATGGTCTGAATCAACTTTAGGGGAAGTACATCTGGGCCGGTCCCAGAAGTACCCCTCTTGCATATCTCCTTTGTTTATGTGTTCATGGTTGTTAGTTACTTGTTATAAACTCATACATGGACATTCTACCAGAATCAACATTGAAAACAAGTCTGAATCAAATTTAGGGGGAGTACTTTTGGGCTGGTCCCAGAAGTACCCCCTTGCATATCTCCTTTATTAATGTGTCCAGGGTTGTTATTTACTGGTTATAAACTCATATATGGACATTCTGCCAGATTCAACATGGAAAACGAGCCTGAATCAACTTTAGGGGAAGTACTTCTGGGCCGGTCCCAGAAGTACCCCCTTGCATATCTCCTTTATTAATGTATCAGGGTTGTTATTGACTGGTTATAAACTCATACATGGACATTCTATCTGAATCAACATTGAAAACGAGTCTGAATCAACTTTAGGGGGAGTACTTTTGGGCCGGTCCCAGAAGTACCCCCCCTTGCATATCTCCTTTATCAATTGCGTTCAGGTTTGTTATTTACTGGTCATAAACTCACACAAGGACAATTTATTTGAATGAACATAGAAATATAGTCTGAATCAACTTTAGGAGGAGTACTTCTAGGCCGGTCCCAGAAGTACCCCCCTTGCATATCTCCTTTGTTAATGTGTTGAGGGTTGTTATTTACTGGTCATAAACTCACACATGGACATTCTATCTGAGTCAATATTGAAAACGAGTATGAATCAACTTAACGGGGAGTACTTCTGGGCCGGTCCCAGAAGTACCTCCCTTGCATATCTCCTTTATCAGTGTGTTCAGGGTTGTTATTTACTGGTCATAAACTCACACATGGAACATTGTACCTGAATGAACAATGAAATATAGTCTGAATCAACTTTAGGGGAGTACTTCTGGGCTGGTCCCAGACGTACCCCCCTTACATATCTCCTTTTTAATGTGTTGAAGGTTGTTATTTACTGGTTATAAACTCATACTTGGACATTCTATCTGAATCAACATTGAAAACGAGTCTGAATCAACTTTAGGGGAGTACTTCAGGGCCGGTCCCAGAAGTACCCCCCTTGCATATCTACTTTGCTAATGTGTTCAGGGTTGTTATTTAAAGGTCGTAAACTCACACATGGACATTCTATCTGAAGCAACAGTGAAAACGAGTCTGAATCAACTTTAGGGGAGTACTTCTGGGCCGGTCCCAGAAGTACCCCCCTTGCATATCTCCTTTATCAATGTGTTCAGGGTTGTTATTTACTGGTCATAAACTCACACATGGACATTCTGGTTGAATCAACATAAAGATATAGTATAAATAAACTTTATGGAGAGTACTTCTGGCCGGTCCCAGAAGTACCCCCCTTTCATATCTCCTTTGTTAATGTGTTGGGGGTTGTTATTTGTAGGTCATAAACTCACACATGGACATTCTATCTGAATCAGCATTGAAAGCGATTCTGAACCAAATTTAGGGGGCGTACTCCTGGGCCGGTCCCAGAAGTACTCCCCTTGCATATCTCCTTCGTTAATGTGCTTAGGATTTTTATTTACTGGCCATAACTGATATATGCCATTCTATCCGAATCATCTTTGGAATCTAGAATGAATCAACTTAAGGGGGAGTCTTTCTGCCCCCCCCCCCCCCCCAATCCCCAATGCATTTCTCATTTATTAATGTGTTCAAGATTGTTATTTACTGATCATTATTCATACATGGATATTCTATGTGAATCATTATTAAAAACTAGTCTGAATCAATTTGAGAGGGAGTATTTCTTGGCTGGTCCCAGAAGTACCCCCTTGCATATGTCCTTTATTTATGTGCTCGAGCTTGTCATTCTTTCAGCTGCAGAAATTGTTATCTTGATTTATTACTTTTTCATTGATTGTTTTTTTTTAGACAATGAGTTGCGATGGGGGGACGAGAAGGACGGACGGGAACTTGCTCTTTCGTGTTATTTTTTTTTAAAAATACATATACGTATTTCGCTATATTTGTAAAATTCCTCACCTCGTGAAATAAGTAAAACTTTGCTCAATTTACGAAATTGGCAGAAAATCGGCCTATTTTGTGAAATAAGCAAACCCCATGCATAGGGCTTCAAATCCCTAATCTGATCCACACCCCTCCCCCTGTCCACCCCCATCATCCCCCCATCACCCCCCCCCCCCCCGGCCCAACGAACAATAACTCCAGCAACTTCAACTTCGCGCAAACCCCCTATAGTCTACAGAATCTTCAAAATGATGAAGGCGGTAGTCAAGGGAAAGAGAAGAAGAACAAAAAAGATTTGAGAAAAACTCTTTGAACTGTGTGTGTGTGTGTGTGCGCGCGCGTGTGCGTGTATGTGTGTGTGTGTGTGTTCGTGTGTGTGTGTGTGTGTGTGTGTGTGTGTGTGTGTGTGTGTGTGTGTGTGTATGTGTGTATGTGTGTGTACGTGCGTGCGTGCGTGCGTGCGTGCTTGCGTGCGTCCGTGCGTGCTTGCGTGCGTGCGTGCGTGTATGAGCGCGCGCACGCGCGTATGTGTACATGTATGCGTATATGCGCGCGTGTGTGTGTGTGTGTGTGTGTGTGTGTGTGTGTGTGTGTGTGTGTGTGTGTGTGAGAGCGTGTGTGTGTGAGCGTGTGTGTGTGTGAGCGTGCGTGCGTGTGAGTGGTGTGTGTGTGTGTGTGTGTGTGTGTGTGTGTGTGAGAGAGAGAGAGAGAGAGAGAGAGAGAGAGAGAGAGAGAGAGAGAGAGAGAGAGATGTTTCTGAATAATTATCTTCTTGTCCTTTAATGTCCATTCAACCTCACTGCTGAAGCCTTTAAGCTGACCGAGCTGTCATCAAATGGACAGCCAACAACGTGTTAAAGACGCACTGGACAAACAAAATATGAAGAAAGAGATATCCAAATTCTTAAAGACAACAGATTCAAAACGACTACACCAAGGGAGATGTACTACATAAGAAGTGAGTTCGGCCTTCAAGTTTTTTTCTTTCGTTACTGTGTGAGTAGGCATCTTGGAGGAGGATTTCAGATCCTTCATCGATCCAAATATGAAAGACTTAAAGATGGAAATACTGAGGGACAAGGGGATGGCGAGGGACATAGTGATGGTGAGGGACATGTGATGATACTACTACTACTTCTTCTACTGCTGCAGCTACTACTACTACTACTACTACTACTACTACTATACTACTACTACTACTACTACTACTACTACTACTACAATAACAGCGGTAGGAGCAATGACAAGTGCAACAACAGGAGTGGTTGTAACAACGCCAATCATAACTTCAGCTGCGGCGGCAGTGACAGTAACAACGACAACAACATCGACAACAACATCGAGTAGTGTAGTGTGGTGCGGTGTAGTTCAGTGTAGTGTAGTGCAGTGTAGCGCAGTGCACTGCAGTGCACTGCTGTGCAGTGTAGTGTAGTGTAGCTGATTGCAGTGAAGTGTAGTATAGTATAGTGCAGTGTTGTGTAATGTAATGTAGTGTAGTGTAGTGTAGTGTAGTGTAGTGTAGTGTAGTGTGGTGTAGCACAGAGCAGTATAGCGCAGCGCAATGTAGAGCAGTGGGGTGCAGTGTAGTGTGGTGTAGTGTAGCGTCGCGTCGGGTCGGGTCGGGTCGGGTCGGGTTGATTCAGACTATATTTCAGTGTTGATTCAGATAGAATGTCAATGTGTTAGTTTATGACCAGTAAATAACAACCCTGAACACATCAATAAAGGAGATATGCAATGGGGGTACTTCTGGGACCGGCCCAGAAGTACTCCCCTAAGGTTGATTCAGACTATATTCCAATCTTGATTCAGATGGAATTTCAATGTTTAAGTTTATAACCAGCAAATACCAATCCTGAACACATAGGTAAAAGAGATATGCAAGGGGGGTACTTCTGGGACCGGCCCAGAAGTACTACCCCTAAAACTAATTTAGACTATATTTCAATGCTGATTCAGATAGAATGTCCATGTGTAGAGTTTATGACCAGTAAATAACAACCCTGAACACATTAATAAAGGAGATATGCTCATACACGCACGCACGCACGCAAGCACGCACGCACGCACGCAAGCACGCACGCACGCACGCACGCACGTACACCACACATACACACATACACACACACACACACACACACACACACACACACCACACACACACACACACACGAACACACACACACACATACACGCACACGCGCGCGCACACACACACACACAGTTCAATATGACCTTTAATAACAACCCCCAACACATTAACAAAGGAGATATGCTAGGGGGTACTCCTGGGACCGGCCCAGAAGTACTCCTCCTAGAGTTGATTTAGACTATATCTTTATGTTGATTCAAATAGAATGTCCATGTGTGGGTTTATGACTAGTAAATAACAACCCTGAACACATTGATGAAAGAGATATGCAAGGGGGTACTTCTGGCACCGGCCCAGAAGTACTCCCCCTAAAGTTGATTTGGACTATATTTTTATGTTGATTCAGATAGAATGTCCATGTGTGAGTTTACGACCTTTAAATAACAACCCTGAACACATTAGCAAAGTAGATATGCAAGGGGGGTACGTCTGGGACCGGCCCAGAAGTACTCCCCCTAAAGTTGATTCAGACTCGTTTTCAATGTTGATTCAGATAGAATGTCCAAGTATGAGTTTATAACCAGTAAATAACCTTGAACACATTAATAAAGGAGATATGCAAGGGGGTACTTCTGGGACCGGCCCAGAAGTACTCCCCCTAAAGTTGATTCAGACTATATTGCAATGTTCATTTAGGTAGAAAGTCATGTATGAGTTTATAACCAGTATATAACAACCCTGAACACATTACTTAAAGGAAATGTGCAAGGTGGGTACTTCTGGACCGGCCCAGAAGTACGCCCCCTAAGGTTGATTTAGACTACATTTCAATGTTGATTCGGACAAAATGTCCATGTATGAGTTTATGAGCATACATAACGACGCTGAACACATTAATATGGGAGATATGCAAGGTGGGTACTTCTGGGACCGGGTCGTATATAATACTGTCGCCGTGGAATTGTATCGCAGCGATAGCATTTCACGTGAAATATTGTTGCAGCGACATATTTGCTGAAAAAATTGTCGCGCGACAACTTTTCACGAAAAATGTCCTATAGAATATTGTAGCTGTCCTTAAATACTGTCGCTCGAAATTTTGCGACAGCTTTTTGCGACAGACACTGTGAAATATTGTAGTCAGTGAATACTGTCGCTTGCGACACATTTTCACGTGAAATCTTACTGCTAGTAGTTAACATTTCCTGTGAAATATGGTCGCAGCGTTAATATTTCACAGCGACGATTTTTTCTGCAAAGTGAAAAAACGTCGCCGCGGTTGAGCGTCAAAATATCACAGAAAATAATGCAGCCTGCCATAATAAAATAAAAAATTGTCGCAAGTGATTTTTTATCATAAATGTTTTCGACGAAAGTCAAATTTTCCATTCGTGTGTGTGTGTGTGTGTGTGTGTGTGTGTGTGTGTGTGTGTGTGGTGTGTGCGTGCGTGCGCACACACGCGTTTGTGAACGTGTGTGTGTAGTGTGTGTGTGTGTGTGTGGTGTGGTGTGTGTGTGTGTGTGTGCGCGCTGTGTGTGTGTGTGCTGTGAATGTGATGTTGTTTATCAATATCGTAGGCCTTGGACATTCAGCACACGAAAGTAGGGGAAGATTGGGCAAGTTAGAACCCCTAAGAAATGCAGCCCTACCTCCTTCACTAATTTCACTTCAATCAAGGTTAATTATTTGTAAAGCTTGCCATAAGAGCTTCATATAGTACAGCCATCAAATGGCTATCTTTATTTTAAAAGTTCTATATAAGAAATAATAAAATTCTTAAAGAAAAGGAAGCCCACTTTAGACATCATTTCGGGTTAAATGGACCAGGGTGTGTAAATATTGGCCACAGGCCTATATTAACCGACACCATTAGTCATAAACCCAAACCAATATTGTTTGTCTGTTGGCCATAAAAAAATGTGTGAGCTTGTTCGATAATCCATTTAAAGACACCTACGGTCTCAACACATTCATAAACTAAACTTAAAAAGTAAATGATTATCCTTAATTGTCAGAACAGAAACAAACATAATAGAGTCTAAAAGCCAATACGAGACCAAATCGCAGAACAGATACTTTCAGTTGTCTTGCTTTAATTGCAGTGCTTCTAGGCACTTAAAATCATGAATTACAAACGAGTCAAAGTAACCCATTTTAGTCACAAGTAACCCAAAAGTTATCAGACGTCACAATGCAGAGCTTCAGGCATCATTTGGCTTTGTTTTACTGCAGTCCTTTAAGGCATTCAAAGCTCCAAGGAAACAGTGATTTGAAATCAATTAACATAGTATTTGGTTGAAAGGATAATCCATTTCTTTTCTAAAGCTTTTATCTAGTTTAATGAAACAAACAACGCAGAACAAAATGCAGAACGTGACGTTCAAATGGGTTTTCTTTCATTACGCTCGTTTAAGACACCTAAGCCTAAATATAATCATGTTCAAAATGTGAAACATAACACATTTATATAAAGTATCTTTTGTTTTGGATGGCTTCTTTGAAAGAAGACAAACGAATTAATGTTCGAAAACAAAAAGAAACATTCAAAGCACCGTCAATATTTGGATATATGTTTCTTCTAATAATGTGGATGCCTCATACGTGCATGCATGCATGCATGCGCATGCGCGCGCGCACACACACACACACACACACACACACACACACACACACCACACACACACACACACACACACACATCAGGCTCTATCAATAATTACTGATCACTGAGAAAAAAAACCACCGCTATCAACTTCTAATGAATGGGTATAAACTGATCAGTAGGCTTAATTGAGCTACTGGCCCAACTAGCCCATCAGGGGAGTTCATCTTATCCATTTTAACCATGGTCATTAAAAATCCTCTACCATGACAGCACATCAAAATATTACTGTTTTTTTTCAAGGGCGTTTATAATATGTTAGAATTCGTTGAAACAGAACGCAAACAATTCCTATTATTTTAGCCATGTCTTGATTTAAAGAACCATAGAGGTAAAGAATTAGTACAAAATGTTTCTTATGCTTACTGTTGGTATCCTTTCCCGCGACCAGCCATGGTTTTCTAGCAGAGGAAGTTATGCATGCTGACAATGTAGCACACAAAAGATCTGAACTTATCTCGTCATAGTTTTCTCAAATTAGCACCAGCCCAATTTATCTACAGGCCCGCATAACCAATCTTCCCTTACAGTGTAACAAACGAAAGTAACTTACCTTTCAAGTAGGTCCCACATTTTTGGACAAGACACATTACTTCTAACTGAAGGCTAAAAACATCTTTCATTGGAGAATTGTTATTGCAGCCTAGTTGGTTGTACTTTTTTTTTTTTTTTTTTTTTTACAAGGGGTCCATTCTGCTTACTTTTAAAAGAGTGAGTAAGCTCTCTGTAATGATCATTTTTACTTACTCTTTCATAGAAAGGAAAACTGTGTAGGGCCCTTTTAAATGATCACAATTAGCCCTTGTGGAATTATCATCACCACCACCACCATCATCACTAATAACAAGATCTCTGCGATCTGTGATTGTATGATTCAGCCAGCACACACACACACACACGCACGCACGCACGCGCGCGCGCAACACACACACACACACACACACACACACACACACCACACACACACACACACACACACACACACACACACACACACACACACACTGCCGACAAAGCTGGATCTTGAACCTAAGTCTTGCGGTAGAGACAGAACCGAACTTTTCAAAAGATGAAGTTCCTTTGACCAAGATGAAAGACATATGTTCGTTTTGTGATGCCGCGAAGTTAAGTAAAAAGGTCACATAGCCCAATAAGGTCGAAGCGGTTAAATAGCTAATGACGAAAATTTATCAAATATTGTCATAATTATTTCTCTTTGTTCGTCGTACGCTATTTAGGCCTATAAATATGAGCAGTCCAAAAGCTCAACTTGTAATAAGTATACTATAATGCCATGGAACTACTACATATTTATTTTGTTTGTTTCTTCTTAAAATAAGATTCAAATCAGAAATTCCGAGATATTTGAGGTAGAAGAAAGGAGCTTTAAGAGTTGGGCGTAGCATGTAATGAATTAGGATATCCATGATGTAAGAATGCGGCTATTATACGATTTTGTGTCTCTCGTTTTTTCCCATGACTATCCATATGTCTTCCCATGATTATCCGTATTAACATCACATAGCCCTGTTACCCTATTATGTAATATTATGGGATAATTATATGATTTGTTCCCTCGGCTTTGACCTCCTCTCTGTCCCATCCATCTCTGACCTATCATACCTCCTTCAACGGTTTGTGTCCGTCCTGTATCTCTGACCTATCATACCTCCTTCAACGGTTTGTGTCCCTCCTGTACTGCAAGAGAGTGCATGAGTGAGGAAATGTATGCGTGTGTGTTGTGTGCGTGGTGCCCAGCATGCGTATGTACATGCTGTGTGCGTAGCTCCTCTCTCTCTCTCTCTCTCTCTCTCTCTCCTCTCTCTCTCTCTCTCTCTCTCTCTCTCCACACACACACACACACACACACACACACACACACACACACACACACACACACACACACACACACACACACACACACACGCGGAAACACGTAAACGCGCATGCGCGGGAATACACCAACAAACTCAAACACGCATAAACATATCTGCAAAGACATTGTTGCGTAACTTGCAGGTTGTGGGGAGAAGTCTTAAGGGTTCTATTCAATTGTCTTGGGAAAGAGTATCGTCCCACGAGAAGATGTTCAGAGTGGGCGTGGTATGTAAAGTGATAGCTGGGGTATCCTAGGAGAGAGAGAGAGGAGAGAGAGAGAGAGAGATAGAGAGAGAGAGAGAGAGAGAGAGAGAGAGAGAGAAAGAGAGAAAGAGAGAGAATATGAAGAGAAAGAGGGAGGAGAGAGAGAGAGAAAGAGAGAGAGGGGGGAGGAGAGAGACAGAGAATGAAAAGAGAGAGAGGGAGGGAGGGAGAGGAAGGAGAGAGAGAATGAGAGAGAGAGAGAGAGGGAGGGAGAGAGAGATTGCGTGATTATGGACAAATGTATCACAACTATATTTGAAGCATGAATCAGTTGTTCAGGCTCCAAACACACACACACACACACACACACACACACACACACACACACACACACACACACACACACACACACACACACACACTGTCACGCTCTCTCCACATACACGCACACTTGCTTGCACGTCCAGAGAGAGAGAGAGAGAGAGAAGAGAGAGAAGAGAGAGAGAGAGAGAAGAGAGAGAGAGAGAGACAAAGAAGGGGGGGGGGGGGGGCAGGGGCGGGAAAGGCAGAGACCACTGACAGTTTGATGGACAGAGTGAAACTAAAGAGAGTCAATCAGATAGAGAGAATGAGCGAGAAAAACAAATAGAGACAGAAAGATAGACCGACAGTCAAGCAGACACAAATAAAATATAGACAGAAAGACAGTGGGGCAACTGATACGCAAACCATGAGAGAGGAGGTGGGGGCAGAGTTGGGCAGAGTTGGGGCAGAGACCGAACATGTCTTCGACGTCGTAATTTTACGAAAAATACTGTCTCAGAGCGACAACTTTTCTACGGCAGCAATTTTTTACATGAAATGCTGTCGCTGCGACATGATTTTATTTTAGGCAGCGACACAATTTTATGGACATTTCTCGTGAAATCCTGTCGCGCTAACCAATTTTTAAGAAATATGTCGCTCAGCGATAATTTTTCATGAACCAGCTGCAGTATTTCCGGGAAATACTGTCGCTGCGACACGATTTTATGAGCGACAGTATTATATACGACACCGGCCAGAAGTACTCCCCCCTAAAGCTGATACAGTCTGCATTTCAGTGGTGATTCTGAAGCAATATCCACATAAGTCTTCATAAACGAGAAACAACATCCTACGCTCTTAATACAGAAGATATGAAAGGGGGGTACTTTTTGCCTGGTCCCAGAAAGACTCCCCACCTGCTACAGAAGTACTCCCCGGAAGTACTTTCGGTCCGCTAAAAACGGCCCAGTTTTATTCCCGGGAGTAAGTCTAGAGCCGCGCCAAAGTTACTCCCGTAGTACATCTGGAGCCGCGCCAAAGTTACCCCGGGGTCAGTTTGGGACTGGTACCAAAAGTACTCCCCTGTCTAAAGGAATCAGCGTTACAAGATAGTTACAGAAAACAAATATTTATTTACAAAGTTGTCAACAGGGGGAGTACTTCTGGGCGGGAGTACTTTTGGGTGTTACAGGTCTCTCCAGTTCAGTGGTGACTGCTGTAACTGTGGTACTGTGATTCTGTTTTTCTCTGTGGTGACCACAGCTCAGTACATTCTGTTTTAAGTTTCCAAGCCTCTCTTAAAAGTAGATCATCAGCAAAGACAAATGTGAAAAGAGACTGCCCTCCAATGAATGTCAATGTCGTGAAGTCATGAAATATTTCCTGCTATATGCATACATTGTATTGTTGAAGTGAGTAGAAGAGAAGATTCAGCTGTGTTTTTAACTCTCAAAGGAATTCAAAAGGAACGAAAGGAAACTTCCATGCTGTTGGACTTTGTTGGTGTCTGTGTGAATAATCCAATATGTTGAATAATATTACCACTAGGTTTTATACCTTTACAAAGGCTTTCTGAAGGAAAATGATGTAAGTTTTTCCGCATAGATTCCAACTTTAACTCAGCATCATCATCATCATCATCATCATCATCATCATCATCATCAACATCATCATCATCCATCATCATCAGAAATTGTAGTATCATGCCTTTCTCATTGTTTTTTTTAACATTCTCATTGACAGCAGTCTTAACTTTGAGATCGTTACCAGCCGCCGTGGCGAAGTGGTTTGCGACGCGGGCTCCCGGCTGGGAGGTCGTGGTTCGAATCCCATCAGCGTCATGTGGGTTTTTCTGCCCAGACCGGCTCCTACCCAGAGTTGAGTTGGCTGCGACTCAGTTGGGAAGACTGGGACCACACAGTCGAGTTTCATCCACTTAATGGATGCGTTTCTGAGAGTGTTGCTCAAATTTCCTGACCAACACTGCAGGTGCCTGTATCTCTCGGCCTGGTTGACGCCGGGATATATTATGAAAGGAAGCGTAGAGTACAGCCCTGTCATGTAGTCTCAAATTCTGTGGCCCTTCATGCCATGCTCTCATGGTGACCGCAGTTTCGATGTCCTCTCCACGTCTGTGGCCTTAGTTTGGTTCCGTCGGGGTCACCGGTATCGGCGAGTCCGTGGGGGCTGTCGTGGACGGACGTGGTGGCGCCCTCGGGAGGGAGACCTCAATCACGCCGGCTCCGCGACTAAGCAATTATTGTCGTCAGTAGGTAGTGTCCTGCGTATGTTATATCAGAACAGGCGCCACTGAACACCACCGAAGTGACTCGGCAGCAGTGCAGTGTCTCCTCCGGTGGGATGCCTCTTGACGACTTGACATTGACTGCCCCCTGTGGATTGCCGGTGCCGGGGGCTGCGGCTGGGCCGACCGGGCTGCGGCTGTGGACGGGGTGTCTAAATGAGCGGCGTGGGTGCACTGCCTCTGAGGTGACGCAGAGGTTGGGACAGCAAACAAAAAACAACAACAGCAACAACAACAACAAAAACAAAAACAAAAAAACCAAAAAAACTTTGAGATCGTTAAAGAAAATGTTTCCGACATCATCATCATCATCATCATCATCATCATCATCATCGTCATCGTCATCATTGTCATTATAAATTGTAGTATCCTGCCATTCACTTTTTCTTTTGGATTATCATTGACAGTAGTCTTAACTTTGAAATCGTTAAAGCAAACTCAACACACGCGTTTAGTACAGAGAATTTTTCTTCGGAAAATCCATGCCACATCATCCTTTGTAAGTTACTGTCTTCTTTTCATGGAAACAGTTAACATTTCTCGGGTTTGTTGAACACGGAGCGATTCTAGAACTGTCCGGGCATTTTCGGAATTCCAAAATTTGCCCACCAATTCTGGGAAAAGTCTGCGACAATTCTAGAATCGCTAGGGCGTACTCCATGAACAGAATGCTATGAAGTCCACGTCTGACTCCCGCCCACAGCCGCCTAACCCCAACCCCGCGTTCCCCGCCTCCCCAGTCCCACCTCAGTCTTCAGATTCCAAACCTTTGCCTAGCTCTTGCCCGTTCATCGTCGTCCTTGAGCATCTCCACCGCGATCTTCCCCAGCTCAGATCCTTTTGTGTTCATGATCACTCATCAGTTCCTTATCTGTCTGACGGCATCCCCTCTCCTCTCCCTCCGTCACTTTCCTCTTCTCAATTTCCTCACAACTTATCTTGCCGGCCACGTTTTCCACATACAGCCCCGTACTTCGCTGTTTGTGCCAGTGCATGGGCGTGTTAGCTTGCAGACATTTTGGCCCTGCACATTTCGACCTATTTCTGACAAGACTCACACAGAGCAACGTACATCAAGTTTGATTTTGTGACATTGCAAGATGGTCGTGTTGACGTAGCGGGAAGATTTTGTGTGTGTGTGGAAGGACGGTGATGAACGTCTTCTGGTGGTGTTGGTGTTGCTTATGGTTGTAATGATTGTGGCGATGGGTGGTTGATGATGATGATAGTGTGCTGACTCGGTTTGTGGTGGTGGTGGTGATGATCAACGTTGTTGATGACAATTTATTGTACCTGATGTGGTAACTACACATCCCAAACCACGCCTACTGATACAGTTCACACTGCCTTGTCCATCATCATGTCCCTCTCTTAGTCTTCTCCCAGTTTTCTTTCTTTTTTCTTTCGTTGTTTCCTGACTCTCCCTCTGCCTTTGATGAACTCCAGGCTTATCAGCTTCTAGATATGACAGATGTGCTATGTAAGCTGGTAAAGCATTGTGTATGAAAACTAATCTCTCAGGTTTTGTTTTGCATTTTTTTTTGTTTATTTGCTTGTTTGCTTCTTTCTGCTTTTCGCATAAACGAGTGTAGTGTATGTGTGTGCCTGTGCCTGCACGTTTGCGAGGTTGTATGAGTGTGCGCACACGCATGCACGGGTGTTCGTATGTGAGCGCACACGCTCCTATTTGTGTATGTTTATCTACATGTGTAGACCTGGAAAAATATCGCCACTCGTGGTCACCTTGGGCGTCCTTGTGTGTGTGATGTATTCGTATGGTCTTGAGTGTGTGTGTGTGTGTGTGTGTGTGTGTGTGTGTGTGTGTGTGGTGTGTGTGTGTGTGTGCGTAAGCGCGCGTCAATGCATGATTAATATGCGCTTGCTCTCTCTTTCTCTCTCACTTTCTCTCTCTCTCTCTCTCTCTCTCTCTCTCTCCTCTCTCTCTCTCTCTCTCTCTCTCTCTCTCTCTCTCTCTCTCTCTCTCTCTCTTCTCTCTGTCTCTCTCCTCTCTCTCTCTCTCTCTCTCTCTCTCTCTCTCTTTTTCTCTCATTGCTTGTGTGTGTGACTCTCCCTCCCTCCATCCCCTCTCTCTCTCTCTCTCTCTCTCTCTCTGTGTGTGTGTGTGTGTGTGTGTGTGTGTGTGTGTGTGTGTGTGTGTGTGTGTGTGCGCGCGCGCACGGCGTCTGTCATGATTACCATTGCACATTCTCTCTCTCTCTCTCTCTCTCTCTCTCTCTCTCTCTCTCTCTCTCTCTCTCTCTCTCTCTCTCTCTCTCTCAATGCGTGTGTGTAAATGTGAGACTCTCTCTCTCTCTCTCTCTCTCTCTCTCTCTCTCTCTCTCTCTCTCTCTCTCTCTCTCTCTCTCTTCCTTGTATCTGTGCGAGTATACGAGTATGCGTGTGATGTGTGAGCGCAGGTGTTTTCGAGCGTGCATTTGTGTGTAGAAATAAGGAATCCAAAGGATTCGTATTAGATAAGTTGTGGAGAAAGGAAAAGGAGGATTAAAAACGAGAGAGTGGGGAATACAAAATACATACTATGGCTGGTACACTTTTCTTTTTACAGTGTTGTCCTCACCGGTCTCTATGGTATCTAGCCTGTCAAATAGTCTTCAGGGTCGGTGGCTCTGAAGTGCTTAGCTCAGTAATCTGTGGCATCTTGATCGAACTTACCGAATGGATTGTTTTTGTAAATGGAACGATGGCGCCGAAAAAATATTGTGTTGCGTTATGAAATAATGCGGAATAATTCCTGTCAGCCCCAAAGTTGACCATTCGAAGTGCAATCACCTCCTGTCTAACCCTCTAATACTGAGCGAATTGACAGAAGACTGGGTGGTACAAAGGAAGGAGCTGAGCAAAAATCTGAGCGTGAGACAAATGGAAGCGGGCAACGAAAACAAGAAAAGTAGCTAGAGATGGTGGCATGGGGAGAAGGGTGGGGG
>CM031603.1:59026796-59029296 GCA_018398815.1 Conus ventricosus
GCATTGTAAAAATTTGGCTGATGTGCCCACAGAGAACGTGTGACCATTGCATGTTACAACTTCGTCCACATTTTCCACAGAGACCGCGTGAGTAGTGTATGTCGCCACTTCGCCCACATTGACCCCCCCCCCCCCCCCACACACACACACACACACACTTCTCCTTTATTTTATGCCTGTATTTGGCGATCAAAATAGAAATTAATTCTTGTCACTTCAAGCTCTCCTGTGCCCCACTATGTGCTTTGTGCACACAAGACTTCGTTTTTCGTCTCCTCCAATATCTTGAATAAAACCGTCACTTTTAGGGAAGTGGTAAGGGAAGAAGAAAAGAACCCAAGTGCAGCACCTGAGCCAGATATCTTGATCCTGCAGCTTCACAACTGGGTGCTTTATCTGGTTAGCAGTTTTTCCCCTTTGTGCGTGTGTAGATATATATAAATATATATATATATATATATATATATATATATATATATATATATATAAGACAATGGTAGTGAATACCAGCAGAGATTTTAAAAAAATGCTCAACCGAACTGGGAGCAACATTTGTTAAAAAGTAAGGTTTAAAACTATCTACAGCGCTGTTTCATGCAATGCAATCATCAGGATGTGGTGGGTCTGTGCTGCCGGTGTTTTATAACTGCTTGTGTTGTCTGTCATCACGTGCTGTCTGTGTTTTTCGTGTGTTTCTGGTTCTTGTTCACTGATAGGAATTTCCACTTGTGCCTGCAGTTGTTAACCATTTCTATCCTAGTATTTAAAGTTGCCAGTTGTGGTTTGCATAGTATTATGTACTTTTCTGTTGAGCATAGGTTACATCTTTTTGAAATGTTGTTGTATGGTGCTGCTCTTTCTATGATTTTCCAGGATATATTGTATTCTATCTTTTTCTCTTTGAGCTTCCAGATGTATTTACTCAATTCTGTTTGGTTTTTGTATCTTTCTTTGTTAAATGACTGTTTGTGGTTTGCATATCTAGTTTTAAATTGGTTTTCAGTGATACCTATATATGTTTCTTCTGCGTTCTCTGATGTTACAGTGGCTTGGTACACAATGCTGTTGTAGAGGCATTTGTTGCTCAGAGGGCACTGTTCTTTCTTGATACAGTTGCAGGATTTCCTTTCATCACCCTCGTTTTTCTCTGTACTGCTTTTCATTTTGTTGGTTGAATCAATGATGTTTTTAAGGTTGGGCATACATGAGTATGATAATTTGATGCTGTTTTTGTTGAATATCTTGGATAATTTGTGCTCTTTTGGGAATGATGATGTTAGGATTCTAAAGAATTCTTTCCCTATATTTGTTTTCACTCTTCCGTCATATGGGGGGTTGTACCATATGATCTTTCTTTTCCTGTTCTTCTTGTGTCTGCTCATGTCATTATCTGGGTCATATTGTAGTTTGTAGTTGTAGCCACTTTTGTGTAACGCTTCTTGATATTCAGCTGCAGCGTTATTGAATGCTGTTTCATTGCATGACAGGTTAGATAATCTCTTATTTATGCCTCTGGGTATTGTTTTTAGTATGGAAGGTGGATGGTTACTTTTGATATTTACATAGACAGGTGTATCATTTGGTTTTTTGTATGGTTTATATATGTGCTGGTTGAGATCAAACGTTATATCTAGATAGTTCACTATCTTTTTATTTGCTTCTATAGTGATTTTTAGATTTTGGTTTTGGAAGATTTTACACAGTTCTTTTTCTTATTTTCAATGTTTCTAGGGTTGTCATTCAGCGCAGCGAGGCCGTCATCCCGAGATTATCTAACCTGTCATGCAATGAAACAGCATTCAATAACGCTGCAGCTGAATATCAAGAAGCGTTACACAAAAGTGGCTACAACTACAAACTACAATATGACCCAGATAATGACATGAGCAGACACAAGAAGAACAGGAAAAGAAGATCATATGGTACAACCCCCATATGACGGAAGAGTGAAAACAAATATAGGGAAAGAATTCTTTAGAATCCTAACATCATCATTCCCAAAAGAGCACAAATTATCCAAGATATTCAACAAAAACAGCATCAAATTATCATACTCATGTATGCCCAACCTTAAAAACATCATTGATTCAACCAACAAAATGAAAAGCAGTACAGAGAAAAACGAGGGTGATGAAAGGAAATCCTGCAACTGTATCAAGAAAGAACAGTGCCCTCTGAGCAACAAATGCCTCTACAACAGCATTGTGTACCAAGCCACTGTAACATCAGAGAACGCAGAAGAAACATATATAGGTATCACTGAAAACCAATTTAAAACTAGATATGCAAACAACAAACAGTCATTTAACAAAGAAAGATACAAAAACCAAACAGAATTGAGTAAATACATCTGGAAGCTCAAAGAGAAAAAGATATATATATATATATATGTGTGTGTGTGTGTGTGTGTGTGTGTGTGTGTGTGTGTGTGTGTGTGTGTGTGTGTGTGTGTGCCTTCGTGTGTGTGTGCTTGGATACGTGTGTGCGTGTTGCGTGCGCG
>CM031603.1:59034296-59039296 GCA_018398815.1 Conus ventricosus
TTACATCCATTCTAAACAAGCGACTCTACTACAAATGGGCAGAACATGAAGAAAAAATTTGTGAGGAACAAGCTGGTTTCCGCAAATCATATTCGACTATAGACCATATTTTGTCTCTAATCACAATGATCAATACGTGTATTAACGAGAAACGCAAAAATGGAAAACTATACATAGCTTTCATCGACTACATGAAAGCGTTCGATTCAGTCAACCGAGAAAGTTTATGGAAAGTGCTAGAAAAAGTTAATACATCAACAAAAATGTTAAATATGCTGCAGGGAATATATAAATCTGTTCGATCGTGCGTTAAATGGGGCTCTGAGATATCGGAGTTCTTTGAATGCCCAGGCGGTCTGAAGCAAGGGTGCTTGTTATCTCCCTTGATCTTCTGCCTACTTATAACTGAAGTGGCAGGAGAAGTGACTAGTAAGGGAAAACACGGCTTTCAGTTTCTTCCTCTTGCTTTTAGCGGATGATATCGCTTTAATTTCATCTACACCTTCAGGTTTACAAAACCAAATAAACAATTTGCAGATAGCGCCTGATAAATTGGGTCTAAAAGTAAATTTGACTAAGACTAAAGTCATGATTTTTAGAAAATGGTGTCATTTGTCCAAATATGAAAAATGGTACTACTAAGACTAAAGTCATGATTTTTAGAAAATGGGGTCATTTGTCCAAATATGAAAAATGGTACTATAAAGGAGAGCAAATTAAAGTGGTGAACAGCTACAAATATCTTGGTTTCATCTTGACTACTAAATTATCTTTTGTAGCAGCGTTGGATGACTATTCAAGGAGAGCCAAATATAAAACAATAGAAATTATGAAACAATGTGGAATTTTGGTAGGATGGACATAATTGTCTTTTTTAAACTATTTGACACGATGGTGAAGCCAATGCTATTGTACGCTGCAGAGGTATGGGGTATTACACAGTATAAAACGATCGAAGCGGTCCATCTCTTTGCCTGTAGAAAAAAAACTGTTAAGTGTTAGCCCTAAAACACCAAATGCCATGGTCTGTGGAGAGACTGGTCGTTATATTCTTTATATAGACAGCACACTAAGAGCACTTAGCTATTGGTTCTCTTTACAACATATGGAACTGAATAGAATACCCAAGCAAGCATATATTTCCTTGATTAACAGTTTTATGAACAGCACTGACGACAGAACGATAAAAAAGTAATTGGGCATATGATATAAAATGTTGTCTTGATAGATATGGATTTTCTGAAGTGTGGTTAGTGGGTGGGGTTGGAAATGTTAATATGTTTAAGAAGATTTTTAGCCAAAGGATGGTAGACTGTTTTCAGCAAGATTGGGTTAGCAAATTAAATTCAAGTGATCGCTTCAACACCTATTTCTCATTTAAGTCTCTTTTACAACCAGAACCTTATCTAACCTATTTAATGGTTAACAAATTTAAAATGTATTTCACCAGATTTCGTCTTGGGTTAAACGGCCAAGATACAAAGAAACTATCAAAGCATGTCTTTTTTGTAACCAACTTGAGAACGAACTCCACTTTCTATTAAGATGCAATGCTTTCAGAGAAAAATACATACTGAAGCACAGACAATTTCAGAACGTGAACTCTATTGAACTAAAACAATTACTTGCAAACAAGAAAATGTGCATATTACAAGAGATATTGCTATGTACATTTATTATGCATTGAAAAAAGAGAACTAGTATCCCATACAGTATGAATAATTAGTTACTCTCATAAAGAAGCATTATTAGTACATCGAAAAATATACTTTTGTTATCATTTCTTTTTTTTCTCTTTATGTGTGCACTGCACCTCACATCGTTATAGGCCAGAGGCCTGAAACATTGAAATTGTGTTCAATTGTTCAATTGTGTTTAATTGTTTCCTCAACACACATGCACACGCAAGCGTGCGCGCGCGCGCGCGCGCGCACACACACACACACACACACACACACACACACACACACACACACACACACACACACACACACACACACACACACATACACACACACACACACAGATAGATATTTCTTTAGCGCGCGTGCGTGCGTGTGTGTGTGTGTGTGTGTGTGTGTGTGTGTGTGTGTGTGTGTGTGTGTGTGTGTGTATACTTTTAATTGTGGTTGTACTATTCACACTGCTGTAACAAGTAGAAGGATGCTTTATCAGGGAAGCCTATTTATGCGGTCTAGGAATTCAGTGTAAAATATAAACGGCATGCACCTGCTTGTACCTTTTCCCCGCTTTTTAGGGGCTTCCAGATAGCAACAGTATCTCGTGAGAGTAGACAAGCTTTATGTAAATGATGATTATTGCCCAGTATTTCTTTTGAAATGACAGAGAGAAGGAGCAATGAGACGGTCAGTTAATCATTCAGTCAGGAATCAGCGTGCTTTTTTCACTGCATTTTAACAGACCATGTACCCTATAGTTATAGCAGCCCTGATACGGCCCTATGCGGTCGGCTGGGCTATAAGCAACATTACCTTACCTGACCATAATTATAGATGGCATCTTACCATAATAGACACGGCAAGGTTCAGCCTCATTTTGATGTCCTTTTGTAGGGTGCCATTTATATGCAGATAGATCCAAGATACTTAAAGAGGTCTACATATTCCAGTAACAGACTGTGCAGCTTTCCATTGTGACAGCTGCTTGTTGTCTGGACCTGTGGACTGTACATCAGCTTTTCACTCTGCTGAATTCAGTTCTATATTGCCTGGTGATGGGTTTCTGGAAGTGCTTGTTTTTTCATCAAGCCTTCCGTAAAATTACGAACGTCAGTAAGATTCCAAATACAAAAAAAGGTCGGTGTCAAATTAATTCAACAGCATTGAAATCCATGTACACTTCCTACATTACACATACCATGAATTGTTGTAAAGGATGTAAGAGAGGTTCTGTATTGGTGCTTTTGAATGGTTCTTCTAAAGAAGTCCGCAATATTGTGGTTCAGTATGACTGTGTTTCTTACATAGAATGATGTAGTGTGTTTATTTGAAAATAAAGATGCAGGCATGGAATTGTTATATACATATTGTCAGTATAATTATTTTAGGTAGTATTCTTTATCACGGAGAGACGTGGCAAGAAATGTTAGCTGAAACATTAGTAGCACTATGAAGTTCGAACCAAAAGCACAAAATATCACCATATGTATACAGTGTAGGTTGAGAGTTAGTTACATGTACTAATTAGACTAAATAGATTTGTGTTTATATATCTGAGATCTTCAAATAATCACTAGCGAACGAAAGTATACGAGTATCATGGAAGGGTTTCTTTTTTTTTCTTCAACTCGCTTAAATCCTTGGGGAGTCACTTGGGTACAACACTGAAGAATTAGACTATCGCAAGAGACTTTAAAACGAAATTCAGCGTGTGAACACATACGTAAAATCATGAGATCATATCGCAAACTTTCAGAAGACAATGCCAGTTTCCCCGGTTGTACGTACACATTTGCCATGAAACATTGAAAGGATCAGTGAAAAATTGAGCTACTGGTGTTCCACTGAATGAAACTGGAAACGAATTATTAACGCCAACTGTCAGCTCTTCCATAGGATCTGCCCTGGCTTGCAGACCTTTGTATGACCGAGAGAGAGGATGGGAAAGTGCATAGAGTTTGGTCTCATACCGTGGAAAGGAGCCTAATAGGTACTCTGAAGAACAAGACAAAAGGAACAGAAATTAATTTGAATCCTCCGGTTCTGTCAGTTATCTACAAAAGCTTTGGTATACACAACTGTCGTGCCTATCCATTCTCAAATATTGCCAGTCTATCTTTTTTTTTTTGGTCTCTCCCTCCGTCTTCCTTCCTCAAGAGTTCCCTAGAGGACTGTCACAACACTGGGTGGTGACGTAGGGGAAGGTGCACTGCTCTCCAAAACTCGAAGTAGAGACCGAAGCCAACACGCAGTAACAGTTCACACAGCACACCACAAGCGTTTTTAACAAACAGATAATGTGAGTTTAATTATATTAATATGGATGGGTGATTCTTTGGGCTAATGAGGCTTTTGTTTAACTTATCTCTGTCCAATGTCCTTGTGGTCTTCTCGACGATGTTTGATCTTGAATACGTCGCTGGAACCTCGTCAGCCCCGTACACGCGAACCCAAAGCAGGAACAAAGTCCAGAATGAGACGACAGGGAGTAGGTCTGGAGCTTGGAGTAAGAGAAACGAGAAAGCTGGAACACCGGAACCACCTGCAAGGAGGTGCCTAACTATACATAATGCCTCAATATCTTTCTTTCTAATGTCCAAGGACAGCTAGATGTTCGTGTGTAGTGTACATGCAAAACAGACAAATCAACACACAGGTTTACAAGTCTAGTGTGGTGTAACTGTTTTGCATGTGTCTGAAGTGGGCACGATGAAGACACATAGATGGCTTATGAGGTGAAACGGAAAGTGAAGATGACACCCAGTGATTCTTCTTCTTCTCTCTTCTTCTTCTTCTTCTTCTTCTTCTTCTTCTTCTTCTTCTTTTCTTCTTCTTCTTCTTCTTCTTCTTCTTCTTCTTCTTCTTCTTCTTCTTCTTCTTCTTTTCTTCTTCTTCTTCCTAAAACACTGGTTCACTCAAAATTGAGTAGATCACCAGCGCGCATGTTAAAAAAAAGAAAATGCAACTCAGCCTGTTGGCCACTGGAACAAAATTTGGCATCAAGGGGTCGCACATGAAATTTAAAAGGTTAAACGCAATGGCTAGGTTAAGGCCTAGGTAACCAAAAATATATGGGGAAGTTAAAATAGAAAAGTCAATCAATATGCAGATCTCAGGATTGTCTTATCAATTAATTTTTAAAAGAGACTGCATTTGTGGCAATCTTGATGGCACCCGGCAGTGACTTCCACAGCCTTACAGAACTGGGTTAAAATGAATGTAAATTGCAGAATTCAAATGGCTAAATTCGTGAAACTCTTCACCCGTTTTGCACAATAAATTATTAACATCTATGCATAACAATTTTATTTATGTTGCGAC
>CM031603.1:59049296-59090334 GCA_018398815.1 Conus ventricosus
GGACTCATCAGGGGGACACGGCTGATTGTGTCTGTGCTCTTGGCGTCAAATAGAGACACACCATAGTCCATAATTCTGTGGTGTGCTCGTCACCAAGAGTTCAAAAAAGAATCCAACAGCACCCCCAAAGCAGCCAGCGAAAGATAGTGAATGAAATTAAACGAAAGTACGGAGAGGAAAAAAGTTGCTGAAAAACTAAAAACATCATGCAAACAGCATAAAATGAAGGGGACAATTTTTGAGCCTATGCTTGAGGATCCATTCAAGAATGCAAGGGAGATCAAAAGATATGGAACAGTTTGAGTGGTCAACTCTGCTGTTCAATAACACAAATATTGTCAGCGGCAAAGAATTGTGCAGAACAACTTTTACTTGGATCTCTTAAGCTTATAAGAGATGCTATCACCCACTGATTGAACAAACAATATAATGCTGAACAATTAAGTAGTGGGAGAAAAACAAGTGCAGGCTAACAATTCTTCCATCATTACGATATATATATATATATATATGAATTAGGAAAAATCAGCAAAAAAATCTTAGAAAAAGCCATAAAAAACATAAGAGAGAACACTGAACTCAACCTCTGGAAAAACACATACGAAGCCATACAATGGTTCAAGAAACTCAACAAGCAAGAAAATACAGTTTTTGTAACATTTGATATAGTAGACTTCTACACATCTATAGATGAAGATCTACTCACCAAAGCTATAAAATTTGCCAACAAATACACTGAAATATCAGGGTCAGAAATGGAAATCATTTTCCATACAAAGAAAACTCTACTACACAGCAAAAATGAAATCTGGACCAAGAGCGCAAAGAAGAATTCAACTTTTGATGTCACAATGGGATCGTATGATAGCGCCGTAACTTGCGAACTTGTCGGACTATTCATACTATCCAACATTAAAAAAAAACCTTGGAAAACAAGTCGGACTGTACAGGGATGACGGCCTCGCTGCGCTGAACGACAACCCTAGAAACATTGAAAATAAGAAAAAAGAACTGTGTAAAATCTTCCAAAACCAAAATCTAAAAATCACTATAGAAGCAAATAAAAAGATAGTGAACTACCTAGATATAACGTTAGACCTCAACCAGCACATATATAAACCATACAAAAAACCAAATGACACACCTGTCTATATAAATATCAAAAGTAACCATCCACCTTCCATACTAAAAACAATACCCAGAGGCATAAATAAGAGATTATCTCACCTGTCATGCAATGAAACAGCATTCAATAACGCTGCAGCTGAATACCAAGAAGCGTTACACAAAAGTGGCTACAACTACAAACTACAATATGACCCAGATAATGACATGAGCAGACACAAGAAGAACAGGAAAAGAAAGATCATATGGTACAACCCCCCATATGACGGAAGAGTAAAAACAAATATAGGGAAAGAATTCTTTAGAATCCTGACATCATCGTTCCCAAAAGAGCACAAATTATCCAAGATATTCAACAAAAACAGCATCAAATTATCATACTCATGTATGCCCAACCTTAAAAACATCATTGATTCAACCAACAAATTGAAAAGCAGTACAGAGAAAACCGAGGGTGATGAAAGGAAATCCTGCAACTGTATCAAGAAAGAACAGTGCCCTCTGAGCAACAAATGCCTCTACAACAGCAGAGGAAACATATATAGGTATCACTGAAAACCAATTTAAAACTAGATATGCAAACCACAAACAGTCATTTAACAAAGAAAGATACAAAAACCAAACAGAATTGAGTAAATACATCTGGAAGCTCAAAGAGAAAAAGATAGACTACAATATATCCTGGAAAATCATAGAAAGAGCAGCACCATACAACAACATTTCAAAAAGATGTAACCTATGCTCAACAGAAAAGTACATAATACTATGCAAACCACAACTGGCAACTTTAAATACTAGGATAGAAATGGTTAACAACTGCAGGCACAAGTGGAAATTCCTGTCAGTGAACAAGAACCAGAAACACACGAAAAACACAGACAGCACGTGATGACAGACAACACAAGCAGTTATAAAACACCGGCAGCACAGACCCACCACATCCTGACGATTGCATCCGCATGAAACAGCGCTGTAGATAATTTTAAACCTTACCTTTTAACAAATGTTGCTCCCAGTCTGGTTGAGCATTTTTTAAAAATCTCTGCTGGTATTTACTACCATTGTCTATATATATATGACATAATCCAGTTTACCGATGTCTGGTTTAGACATCAATTTTCATTTCTTTACAAAAGTCGCTCCACGCTCTTTCCTTGGGGAATCTAAACAGTTTTTGTCCTCTCTTGATTGTTGCTCTCTTGTTAGCTTCGTGAGCGTATTTTGTCTAGTTATTAACTTTCATACTTGTTTGAGCATCGTGTCATTGGTTGCCAATCCACTCCTTTTTGGAACTCGCAGACGGATAACAAATTGTACTAAATCTGTCCAAACCTGGAATAGTTTTTACTCAAGGCGGACGTAAAGATGAAACAGTCATTTGGCGTTTGGATACAAGCCACACGTTTTACACACGTTCTTATCTTTAAAAAATGAAGAAACTCTGTGCTGCATTCCACATCATGTTCCACACACAGTGAAACATATTCTTTTGGAGTGTTGGGACTTGCACGATGTGAGACATAAACACTTTACAGCAGACCCCATGAAAACTTTGGTCAGAGATGTCCCACTTGATGTGGTCTTTGAATTTCTGAAAGAAATTAACATTTTTCTTCTGATCTAAGATTTTACGGAGGTAAGATTTTTAACGAAGAGACTGGTGCGTTTTTAGAAGGTGTATTTTAAAGAGATGCGTGATTTTTTTTTTAATGATTTGTGAGTTGACTTCAACGTGGTGACAGCCCTGATATTGCCCTTTGTGGTCGGCTGGGCTAAAGGCAACATTACCTTTGCTTATCCTCTTTGCTTTTTTAGTATGCTCTGGTTTGTCGGTGAGCGCTGAATTTCTGCTTCGGGGTCTGCTTCACTTTTACTCTTCAGTCACCTTGTTACATTCATGCTGAATGTTATCAGTGAACCTCTGCATTAGAGGTTTCTTGTGATACAACAAGACGCCTTTTGCTGCCACAAGAATTATTTGTATTAAACAGGCTGAGGTTGCTAAATAAGTCAGTGCAGCACGTATTACACCATTTGTCATATTTTGCCACTGTCATGTTATGTAGTCGCAAGTCATATGATATTCTACTAATGTCATATCACATGTCATATTACATGTCATGGGATGTAGCAAGTCATTTGTGGTGTCCTGTATTGTCAGTTACTGACATGTCACTGTCATTTTATGCGTAATACATTATGTCCAACCCCCCCCCCCCCTCCCTCCCTTGTACCTTTTGTGGCGATGGGGAAGAAGGGGGCGCTGAGGTGGGAGTGGGGAAAGGGGAGGGGCAGAACTGTTTAGCAAAACGTCCATCGTTTCTAGGTCGAGTGGAACTTGTTTACCTTCTGTATTTATTATATTTGCATCGTAGTAACCAGGGGTTTCATTGTAGCCTATCCCTCACCTCTTTACCATTGGAAAAAAGGGGGATGAGATGGCTCAAGACCCGTCACCGTTACGATTTGCTACATGTGAATATGTATACAATTAACTTTCAGCGACAAGAGTATCAATCTAACACGAGTTATAAGTAATATATCTTTGAGATACACGAGCAAACTCTTCCACTTCCGGTGATAAAAAAGCATATGTGCTATACTAAATCTGCAACAATATGTAGAAATGGAAAATTTTCAATTTTTTCATTGTTCATGCCGCCAAATTAGGAGTGGGGGGGGGGGGGGGGGGGGGGGGGGGGGGGGGGGGGGGGGGGTTGAGAGGTAAGGAAGGTGGGGAGAGAATGACAAGTAGTTGCGACGTGACGTAAAATTGTTTGTATTGACTCGCTACATCTGGGACAGAAGGAAGGAGAAAAAGGGTTTGCATAGATTAGAAAGTTGTGTGTGAGACACATGGGATAGAGAAAGGGGGGGGGGGGGGGGGGGGCTGTTTTGTACAATTGGGTGGCTGCTTGGGACCGATCTGCTGAAGTTGTCAAGTGACTCGTCACAGGTGTGGTGGTGTGCCAAGCTAAAAATGAAAGTCGGTCAGCCAATCAGAAAAAACACACATTTTTTCAAAAAAATTCAGGACACGTGACTAATTCACAGAAACCAATAATATCGAAGGAAATAATTCTACCTGACAAGTCTTGTTCTGGCAAGTAGTGTAAGAACACACACACGCACATGAAAAAAAAATATATATATAGAGAGAGAGAGAGAATGCTGAACAATTAAGTAGTGGGGGAAAACAAGTGCAGGTTAACAATTCTTCTGTCGTTATTGTAAAGACTAGCAAAGATCTGAACTTAATTTAAAATAAACAAACAAACAAAAAAAAATTGAAGATGAAGAAAATGGGGGGAACATATTATAAATATGAGAAGCCCTTCACTAGCTGCCTGAGGAAACCATCGTAATCCCTCCTGAAGGGACATTTATTTGTATTGCCTGTTCCTAGGCCTTTCGTCCGCTGGATCGGACTCATCAGGGAAACACGGCTGATTGTGTCTGTGCTCTTGGTGTCAAATAGAGACACACCACAGTCCATAATTCTGTGGTGTTCTCACTACCAAGGGTTCAAAAAGAATCCAACAGCACCCTAAAGCAGCCAGCAGAAGGGTAGTAAATGGAACAAAAAAAAGCGTGGAGAGGAAAAAAGTTGCTGAAAAACTAAGAGCATTATTCAAACAGTATAAAATGTAGGGGACAATCTTTGAGCCTATGCTTGAGGATCCATTCAAGGATGCAAGGGAGATCAAAAGATATGGAACAGTCTGAGTGGTCAGCTCTCCTGTTCAATAACCCACGCATTGTGAGTGGCTAAGAATTGTACAGAACAACCTTTACTTGGATCTCCTAAGAGATGCAATCTCCACTGATTGACCAAACAATAGAATGCTGAACAATTAAGTAGTGGGGAAAAACAAGTGCAGGTTAACAATTCTTCAGTCGTTATGGTAAAGATTAGGCAAAGATCTGAACTTTAAAAAAATGAAAAAAAAAATTGAAGATGAAGAAAATGGGGGGAATATATTATAAATATAATAATAATAATAATAATAATAATATAATAATAATAATAATAATAATAACGTATAGATTTTATATAGCGCAATTCTTGGGATCAACTCATTGCGCTCAACACACACTCAAACACTCGCACTAACATGTGTTCACACACACACACACACACACACACACACACACACACACACACACACACACACACACACACACACACCTACCGACACAGGCGCACTTATCAAGTTCAACGGTTCAAGCGTAAACAATACAGTTTTGCATGCAGTACATACAAAGTCAGGTCAGAATAATAGACACAGCATTAATGGTTGAAGAAGGCTTTCCTAAAGAACTATGTTTTTAACTCTGACTTGAATTTAGATAATGTAGGCAGATCACGTAAGCGGTCAGGAAGAGAATTCCAAAGAGTGGGCGCACTAAAGCTAAATGCTCTCTCACCGACTGTCTTCAACGAGCGCCTAGGAATTTTCAGAAGTTTTTGAGAAGATGATCGAAGAGACCGAGAAGTTTGATAGGTGGACAGAGAAGCAGAAAGATACTGTGGGAATGTCCCATCAAAGTAACGATAGGCAAAGACTGCAATTTGAACTGCCATCGATATTTGATGGGAAGCCAGTGGAGTTCACGCAACAAAGGTGTAATATGCTCGTTTTTACGCTTTTTGAGCACAAGCCGAGCTGCACAGTTCTGCACCCTTTGTAATCGTGCAAGCTGTTCTGAAGATATATATATATATATATATATATATATATATATATATATATATGTATATATATATATATATATCTTCATATGTGTTCATATGTGAACACACACACACACACACACACACACATATATATATATATATATATATATATAATATATATATATATATATATATATATATATATATATATAATAAGAATATAAGATGCATGGGTGGTAGCGAGGTGCGGGGAGTGGGTGGTGGGTGGTGGGTGGGAGTCATTCTGGTGGTATGTCAGAATAACTCCCCTGGAGTCAAACTGAAACACAGAGGGAGTTAGTTTTTTTTATATTCTAGTTTAACTCCCAGGGAGTTAAAATTTACATATGAACAGTTTAACTCCCTGGGAGTTAAACCATTCGGGGAGTTAAAACTTTTCGTTACACCGGAACAGCAGTCGAGGTCCGTGACAAGAGTTACAGCTACTTTGGGTATGTTCAGTGTTTCTTTGCTCCAACAGAGCAAGGTCCTCTAATTGTCCCCTTTCAAGAGAGTTGGGTTTGAGGATATAATATTATACTGGACTGAAGATGAAGTTGATACTTTGAGGTGCCATGTGCGATAGTTCATTTTAGGCGAGACTTCGTTGGCCTTTTCGGACTACTTTCTGAATTCTCTTGACATAAGCATCTTTCTTCAACATCCGTAGTGCCATGTATCACTTGCTGTCTTTTTTGCTCTTATCTAGATTTCGTCTTTGTTACCCCCAGCCCCTGTCCATTGGTTTGTGTGTGCCATGTTATTTTCTTGATTTTGACCTTTTCATTTGCCATGCCCACTGTCTGCTGAACAGTGTATTTACTACAAGTCTATATACTGGCCTGTCTCAATATTTTAACATTTGATCCCGAGGCGGTATGGTTAGTGATCTTGCTTTACCCACTTCAATCTCCTCAAGGATAGATTGTCAGCGGTACCTTAAGCTTTGTTTGGAGGGGGAGGGAGGGTAGGGCAGTTGAGTGCAACATGAATGAGACCAGGTAGTAAACCAATCCATATCTATGTGTCCATGCTGATTTTGACTTCCACTGACTCCACTGTACTAGTACCGATATCGTACATCAAGAAAGACCAGATGAGCTTCGCTTTTAGAACGACTGCATACACCAGACCTTGTAGACGACAGCAAGGGCTATACAAGTTCATTGTTTGTAGGCTTTCTTCTGTCATTTGCTTGGTTTCTTTTCCGCATCTTTTTGGTCTTTCAAGGAGTCATTCTACCATCTTCCAAGTCTTGGCTGGTTCTTCTGTCAATGGTGGAAAGGATCGGTAAAATGTAACTGTTGCAACAGTGAATGTAACTGTTTCAGCTGCTTTTGGTCTCCAGAAGAAGTGACTTCGAGGTTCCTTTGGTTTGAAGTGCATCCCTGACGAAGCAAGAGAACAGGAAAATGTTCATTCTAGCTTTTACTGCCCTCAATAAATTTCGGGCAGTAAAAGCTAGAATAAACATTTTCCTGTTCTCTGACAAGTAAGACTTCAACAATGAATTAAAAATGGTAATCCATCACACATTTTTTCAATAAACCAAAAAATAACGATTTTTTACAAACATACATACTGTGTAGGATTACCCGTTTTCAATACTAATTTACTAAACTTTTCAGATTTTAGTTTTTGTTTAATCCTGCGTTTTTCCTGATCATTTTCAATAACATCATTTTCACGCAGACATTCGTCAAATGAGTCTCTGTCTTTCATGTGAAATAAAACTACAGTCTTTAACTGTTCTCTAAAGTCTTTTAAAACTGAGTTATATTTCTGACATAAAATCCACACACTTATTCCAGCATGTCTTCCACTGAAAGCCAGTTTTGACAAAGTGTTTCTCTTTTTAACTATGTCTCTTTCTGCCGAACAGTCATCTATAATAAATAGTGTTTGCGTTCCTTTAAACGCTCTATAAAAGTATTCTAAACACTCACTCAGTTTATTGCTAGGATCAACTAAATATATGTCATCATCTGTCCATATAAACCTTCTATCATGATGCTTTGTTCCATTCAAGCGTTGGACAGAAAATTACAATATAATCAAAATTATAGCGATAAACTGTTTGTAATAGGTCGAGGACAAATATTGTTTTTCCACAACCAGTCTGTCCACAAATCAATGAACAATGAGGAGTTTTTGTCATAAAGTTTAACTGTTCCATAGTTTTATAACAGAATTTAATCTAATCCAGTTATTATTTTATCATACTCTCCGTCAAAACTTGTTCAGTATAATAAAATCCTATGAGGCCTAAATGTGTAAGATTAATCCAATTCAGTTCTGTAAGATTGTTTCTATTTAAGTCAACATTGATTTTGTTGCTTGTTGTTATGACCTTAATATCCTCACCATTGTGAAGAACGACGATGGTAACTTTAAGACGTTTAACGTCTAAGTTTTGCCAGCTAATAAGAATTCCTTTCATAAGATTGTCACTGACTCCCACAGCTCCATCCCTCTCCACATCTTTAAAGACAGAAATTTCAAATATCATTGTGAACGTGTCTCCTAATTTTCTGCTTGGAAAGAACTGTATTTTGTAGAAGCTTCTTTAAAACCGTTTCTCTCTGTGGAGGATGTACTGTTTTTTTCCCATACGTCGTTTTTTTCAATCGTCTTTTCCGACTATTGTCGTCCGGCAAAGACTTACATGTAAAGGGCCAGAGTTGAATGCTTTTCTGAAACATTTTTTGACGGCTAAAAATGTAAATGGGCTTATGAATTCAATTTATGTCCCATTCTAATATGGTTCTAAGTGCCATTTGCTGTCAGGTTTTTCGAACTATTTTATATTCATACTGGCCACATATTTGCTTCTCACATTGCGTAGTTGTTCTAGTTTAGGAAACCTTTTGCTGTCGCCACCTCTTTGCGTTTATAATCACCATCTTTAGTGTACTCAAAACCATACAAAGCACCTATCTCACCGTTCTGTTCAAAGTCCGCAACATCTGCAGGTCTTTTAATTCCTAAGGTTATACACCTTACATGCGCCAATGTAACTCCTGTTTTTTCTGGTCCAGCGACCATTTTTGAACAACTTATTTAATTTTATTTCAAAACAATGTGCAGGTTATCACATTTCACGACTTTTCCTGTTTTGTCTGCAATTTTTATATTAAATGATCCGACCCTCCCACAAACTATCTTTTAAACTGTAAATTAGGGAATTGTATAATTTCATAATCGCAATATGCAGCTTTCCCTGATGGAGAGCTCTTAAAACAGTTGAGGCCTTCCATCATATAAGTTTTCATCAGTGCTCAGCTCGTCCAAATGAACATAGAGTAATGAATGTAATGCAGATCGAGCGGATTTTCTCCTTCATAGTGTTTTGTTTGGTGTAACTCTAAATCTATGATTGTTAGCTGCAAAGCCTAACATTTTAGCTAGCTCTTTATCAAAATAGTAACCTACTTCTTCTTCGGTTTGAATGATAACATTGTTTTCAGATTCGCATGTTAAGTTTGAGAGTAAATGTCAAAGTTACTCATTGCTTCTTTTAGTGAGCAAAACCCGTATAACCATCAGGTATTGTTAACTGGCTAACTTTGGCCCCTGTTTTGTCATTTTTGATCTTATTATTCTTCTTCGATTCACTTATATAAACATACATCAGTGTAAAATATTTCATGAAGCAAACCATTCTGGTTCCGCAATTGTATCAATATCATGTTCTAAAAACGAAGATGACGTCTTGAGTTGTTATTGTTGCAAACATTTTTAACGAAATAAAAATGAGTGCGTTTAAATATACTGATGCAAAATATTCGTTGGGCCCACTACAATTTAAAAAAATAAAACCGATACTCTTGACATTTCTGTGACCCAGACTGACACCTTTGAAGTAAGGTGAGTACGCCATTAAACAGATATCTTAACCCCCTATTAAAAAAGACTACACGCGAAAGTGTGGTTCAGTCATCCGATGCAGTTTTATCAGAACCAGTTAAACTTTGCTGTGTTTTGTGACAACAACTGGTGTGGAGTGTCGTATGCTGATCATTTAAATTCATCCTGATCCTTGGTGAGGTCAGTGTACAGATTTCATTTTATTACACCTTCAGACGTATTTTGACTGAACTGCAAGCACCATTACCAAATGACAAACCGTTTAATCCATTCAGCAACAGAATAGACAGAAGGCTTTTGAAAGGATCTGTAACGAATTCAATATTAAGGCTAAGACAGACTTTAGACAAAAGTTGGATCTTAATCATGGCTTAGGCACCCTTTATTTTGGGGCGTGCACAGAAAGTATAACTATGACTGGAATCCTCCTATACATCTTTCTCTTCAGACACAACTGTTCACCTCGGGTCCATAGAGCAAGAGCATAAAACAGCATGGACAACATTTATCTTAGACACTTCTAAGGGCCTAACTAAAGCAGGAATAGAACGAATAAACGACTCTGTTCGTACTTACGTTTGGTGTTTGCTAGGTTCGCAAGCACAAACGAGATCGAGCATAACTGATCCTTCTACTGGCTTTGACGCACAAAAACAATACTTAGCAAATTTAGAGGACGCCATTAATTCTACAGTTGATTTACCTTCAAGTATAAAAAGGTACCAAAATGTTTTACAATACGCAAGATCGAAAGTAGACTTTGCTGTTGGCACTGGTTTATATATGCTACCTTCTGACCTTAGACTCCAGATAGGTACAATAATAAACCACAATAATGAAATCCTTGTGGCAGGCAATGAACAGAAGGTCGGAAAAAATGACATAAATTCTGAGCCAGCAATATTACAAACAATAAAAAAACAAGATGACCCCCCAAGATTAAGTCACCAATCCCCGTGGCCCAAAGCCCGAAGACTGTTGAAGACGTGGACTCTGTTCGCGATGACCATGAATATGAAAAGACAGCACTTGTTGTTGGATTAACTAGCCTAGGATTACTCCTTCTTTATTTACTAAAGAGTAACCCAACTATTAAGAGAACTAATGTCCATAAGTGCTCAGCCATAAAGCCAACTACTTTGCTTGCAGTAGACAAAGCCAGCTAACGATACTCCCTAATATACCAGGTAAAGAGTCTATAGCTTTACCGGCTAATTTTTTTAATAAACTCGCAAGATGATCAAGTTGTTTTTTTACCCATGATTTATCAGACGGCGATGGAGGCGATGGAGGCGGGGCACTGGGCTTTGACCACCGCCGCCTGTAATAGCCAACACCAGTGTACTTATTGCAAATCCTAAGGCAGTTATAACACTTGCTAATGTGACGCCTTGCTCTCTAAACAATGTTCTTATTCGTTCTGCTAGCGTCGCGTCTTGATATAAAATTTTTTCGATAGTTTCTCTTATTCTGTTCACTTGAGTTCGTAATTGGTCTCGGTTAGTAGTTGTCACTTCTAGTCTTGCTGATCTTCTTGTTCAAGATCTTTTAGTCTTTGTTTTATTCTTTCTTTAATATCACGTCCTAAGTTGGCGTCGTCAGCCTCAACGAGTTTTTCTTTTTCTCTTTTTATATGCTCATCTAGTTCACCTAGTTTTGCTAAATTGTTTGTTAATTCCCCTTTGATGGTTCTTAAAAGACGATCAAGGGCTAATAATTCTCTCATAGGTAGCGGTGGATCGCGCATAGTTTTTAATGCTGCTTCTTCAGTGGTTTCTGCTTCTATTGCTTGATTTATTTCGCCCGCTGCTTGACTTAAATCTTCAAGTTCCATGTTTTGCATTTGGTTATCTGTTGGGAGTTCTTGTTGTATGTTTTGAAGTTAGCAACTGCCTCCACATCTAATTTTGGTTTAGTAAAGCCAAGGCGATTTCGCTCGCTCGCACTGAGCCTTTGTCTAATTGTATCTCCGCCTACAAACCTTGATGGTCTCGTTTAATGCGTAAGCGGAACACGTTCTCCTTTATCGTTTTTCACATACAAATGGTTATCTTTTAGTTCAAAATCATCAGGGTATATAGTTTCGGGAGGTTCTAGTCCTAAACTTTGGTATAATGATCTGACCTTACTTTCTGTTAATTCAGCCTTTGCCGCGCTTCTAATAATTCATCATGTACTGAGAGCCTGAGCGATGCTGCTCCCAAGGGGAATCACTCATGTCGTCTCCAGGATTAAAATCATAATCTTCATCTTCAATGCCTGCCATGTTTTTAAATAATTAACTTTTATTTTGTTTTATAAAAAAAATGTTACATGCATATGGCTCGATTCTTGACCCGCTAGAAGACTGAAAGAGCCCTTTGGCGTGAAGGAAATAAGCGGAATATTACTGTTCCAAATAATCCATCTACTATTGATGCGGATCAAATTCTTACTGTCAAATTTCCAGACCTAGGAGCGGATGAAGTGATTGTGCCAGGCTCTGCACGTCTTACTTTCAAAATAGAACTCGCTTCAACAACAGACCCAAACAGGACGGTTGTACAGAATCTGGGGCGGGCAATCGTTAAGAAAATTTCTATAAAACTTGAGGGACAAGAAAATTTTTCTTTACATAATGCAGACATATTTTTAACCTATTCTGATCTATGGCTAACCGGGAATGAAAGGGCTGATCTGCGTTTCAAGGAATCGAAAATGAAGAAGCACTAAAACATAGAATAGGCGCCGCAGACGCTAAAGACGGCAAAAGGTTTGTAGCTGTAAGTTATGCGTATGGAAATCGCTTTTCATACCCCTAGATTTTGAGTTGTTAAAGCGCATGGCCCATACTTTCAAGGAGCATTAAAAGACGATGTCATATGAACTAACTTTTAATGACCACAAATATGGTTATTATATCTGAAGACACCGAAGCAAAGTACAGCATTTCTGACATCTCGTTAGAGTTTGACGTTGTTTAGCAACCCTGACTTAGCGAGGTTGATCCAGCAACAATATCAGTCAAAATTAGCAATATATTACGAAAGAGTGATTCATCATTCTAAATATCCTAAAAGCAAGGCAGACACTATATGGAATTTTAGTTTTAGGCCACAGCAAGATCGCTTAAAGGTATTTTATTGCTGGTGTGGAAAATGAAGAACATTCAAAAGACAAACTGAAAATTTTGTTAATCCTAAAATAACAAAAGTGCAATGTACAATTGAGGGTAGTCCTAACCAAATCTACGCTAGTGGGCTTAAACCTTATCAGCATTTTGATGAAATAAGAAAACTGTTTTGGAGGCGGAGGTGTAGAAATCCGACAGTTGACCTTGTGTCTAAAGATCTACACTTCACAGTGTTAGACTTGATCATTATTTAACAACGAAATACGGTTTATGGATTGACCTAAAGGTCAACGGAGGTAATCAGTTACATGGAAGCGGGGAGAACTGTTAGAGACATAATAAACATTCAAATTGATAAAGAAAAGAGGCCGATAAACCGCTAATGTGTAATTTGTTTTAATTTTATGATGCGCAGCTAAATATTCAAGATAACAGATTAGAAATATATACATTACTAAATTTTTTTTTATTTTAAAAAAGCATGTCTGTTCAGCATTATCCGAGAGTAACCTAAGAAGAGACAGTAGGCAATTCTGCTGCTATAGAACCCCCGACATAAAAACCTTCAGATTAAAAACATTACACAAATGCAGCAAGTACTAGAGCAAGACCTTTCAAAATACAGCAAAGCCAAACGAAGGTATTCTGCTGCCTTTAATGCTGTTACCTATGTAATACTGGCATCGACTATAAGTGCTCTATCAGCAGAACGAGTGTTGGTCTCTTAGCAACAGGCATATGGCGCACCCGCAGCTTTACCTCTAGGCGGTTTGTCTTTAGGCTCTTGGCCTGTGTTCATTAACTGTAGGTGCTGCTAGCAAAAAATTAAAACTAAACACCAAAAGCACACAGCTATGGTTCAACTAATAACAGCTAAACTTAGTTCGTTCAACTGACAATAAATAAAGCACTAGTTGACTCAAACATCACTGATGAAGAATTATTATTTCGTTTACAGGCCGATTTTGATGACTATAAAAGACAAAAGTTTGATCTTCAAAAAAGGCAAGAGCAAGTTTTTCTCAACAGCCAGACACTGAGCAGATAAAAAAGGGAATGTTTAAAAAAAGTAAACGAAACATTAAACTCTGTTCTAAACAGCTCACATTAACAACGCCAAAGGTGTTTATACTTTAGTTTATGAGTCCCAGCACAAAAAGACCGTTGATATTGATTCTGATTAATTATTTTTTTAATTTAAATAAATATTTTGAGTTAGAAAAGACAACTCAACATGGCTAAAATATATGAAGGCCCAGATGATTTTGAAGGAATGCTCGAGGAGAGCGTTTGTCAAAAGCTTTAATGATATTAATCTAGAAGTCATTGATCCAGCAAACGTACGGCGAGTGTTGGTCATGCTATTTCTCAAGTTCCAGGTAAACTAACAATAGACCCGCCAGTTAAGTAATGTTAGCTGTTTTTAATCGACTATATAACAATAAATGAAGAAATCTAGAAGTCTGGGTCTCAACTAAACAGCAGGTTATTCTTTCTCATAATGACTCAACACCCGGTTGGCAGACGAACTGCTTACACAGTTTGATGTGGCCGCTGAAGAAGCCAAAATGAGAGCTCTGGTGGTCAGAGGGCGAAGTCTTAGAGATCAGATTAAAACAGGCTAAGTATGAGCCGATTGTTGGCAAGTCTTACTTTCCACTACCTCCAGCATTAGTCGCAAACAGAGCAGTTTCTAAACATAAAGAATTCAGACAACAAATGTTTATGTGGTTGGTTCTTGCAAGGCTGCATTACGTCCGCAAAAACGCAGAGAAAGTATCTAACTTCAGCCTTACATCATGATCTTAACTTTAGTGGAATATCCTTTCTGTTAGCGTGGACAAAATTTATCAGTTTGAAGAACAAAACAAACCAATAACTGTTAATGTATACACATGGTCTGAGAAAACAAATTTGGTGGCCTATTAGAGTGTCTAAAGACAGCCCAACATAGGTGATCCAGACAAAAGCCATGTTGACTTACTCCTAATGTTTTCACCAGCAGGGCTACCACATTACACATTAATACGAACAATGAGTAGACTAATGCGGCATACTTAAAAAAATCATGGCAAACAAGAATTCTGTAGAAAATGTTTTACAAGAATGCCATCCTTTCCAGCCGCGCTTGAAACATATAAAACATTGTAAAAGTTCTGTAGACTGTAATACAGAACTAATTACACCGAGGAGAAGGCAGTAAAGTTAGTTTTAATAACTGGAAAAAACTGCAAAATCTCCCATATGTTGTTTACGCAGACTTTGAATCACTTATTGTTCCTTATGAAGGGCCGGCGCCACAGAAACTTCCTAAAACAGCCTTTGTGAGTAATCATCAGATTTGTTCATTTGCTTTCATCATTGTCAGGTCGGATGGCGCCCATTCAGCACCAGAATTTATAGAGGACCAGATGCTGCAGAATACTTCTTAGAACGCATGCAGAAAGTGCGTAATGACTGTTCTAATAATCTAAACTTATCTGAAATCATAATGACGCCCGAAGACCAAGAACAGTATAATCAGCCACACATTGTTGGATTTGCAGTTTAGAACTAATGTCTAACAGTGAGGAAACCAATCCGACAGTAAGAGACCATGATCACATTAGTGGAAAGTTCAGAGGAGCAGCACACAGTAAATGCAATCTTCAACTAAAGTTTGAACCAAAGACATGGAAGCTGCCTATATTCTTTCACAACTTGCGAGGTTACGACTCTCACCTTATAATGCAAGCAGTAACCGACGCCTTCAGGGTAACATGCATTGCACAGTCATCAGAAAAGTACATGTGTTTCACTTTAAATAACATGTCTTTTTATGACTCTATGCAGCACATGATGGGATCATTAGAGTCACTGGCTTGTCCTTAAAGTCCTGCCCAATAACGGAAGAATATTTTGACCCAACTCTCGTTAGAAAGGGCGTTTACCCTTATGAATACATGAGCAGTTGGGAAAGGTTTGGATGAAGACACACTTCCTCCTAAAGGCGCGTTCTTTTCTAGTCTCAGAGGAAAGGAAATCAGTGATTCCGATTACCAGCATGCTCAAGATGCGTGGCAGAAGTTAGAGTGTAAAACGATGGGAGACTATCATGATGCATACTTGATGGCTGATACATGTTTGTTGGCGGACGTCTTTGAAAATTACAGAAAGACCTGCATGAAACATTATAGCCTGGATCCCGCGCATTACATTCTGCGCCCGGGATGAGCTGGGACGCTTTCTTAAAGTTTACTGGAGTACAGATTGATTTATTGTCTGACCTGCCATGATTTCAGATGATTGAAACGGATTGCGCGAGGAATTAGTATGGCGTCGCATCATTACTGTAAAGCAAACAACAAATACTTAGATGATTATGATCCGAGTAAAAGGTCTAACTATCTCATGTATTTAGATGCAAACAATCTGTATGGTTGGGCAATGGCGCAATCACTTCCATTACGTAACTTTAAAATGCTCACAGCCAAAGATCCAAAAAATATTCAAAGAGCATTAAAGTGGGTGAGCAGTTTGGACGCCGGGTCAACAGCGTGGTTTCATTCTAGAAGTTGACTTAGAATATCCTCATGAACTCCATGACCTGCATAATGACTATCCGTTAGCAGCAGAAAGCCTAAAGATGGCGAAAACAGAACCGCCTAACTTGTGCCTAATCTTCGAGGTAAAAAAAATTATGTCTGCCATTACAGACTTCTACAATTTATTTAAGACATGGTTTAAAGTTGACAGCGTTCATCGTGTAATGCTTTTGATCAAGAACAGTTCATGAAACCATACATCATGAAGAACAACTGATCTCAGAACTAAATCCACAGATGCTTCAGAAAAAGACTTTTTCAAGCTGATGAACAACAGCTGTTTTGGAAAGACTATGGAGAATCCACACAAACGTAAAGATGTTAGATTGGTCCACCAAAGAGAACGAAGCAATTAAGCTGACTTCTAAACCTAATTATCAGGACTTCAGAAGATTTCATGATCAGCTTTTTGGGTATAATGATAAAAAAAAGAATAGTCAATTGGATAACCGTTTTTATTGGTTACTGCTTAGAATTATCAAAGCTTTTGATGTTAGAATTTCATTATGACTACTTAAGCCCTCGTATCCTGAGTCCAGAGTACTTTACACAGATACAGACAGTTTTGTTATAGATATCCCTACTGAAGACATCTATAAAGACATGGAATTAGAAGTAGCTAAAGGGCATGGCGGGATGGTATGACACATCTATTACCCTAAAGATTCGCCTTGCATTCATCTGTTTAATAAGAAGGTTTTAGGAAAGATGAAGGATGATTATCTGGAAAGGTGATCAAGGAGTTTGTTGGGTTAAGGTCAAAAATGTACAGTATTTTGAGCCAGGAGAAAACTATCAAAAAAGCAAAGGAATATCTCGCAGTGTTGTGCAGTCGAGCATATCGCATGACAAACTATAAAGAAGCGTGTTCAATAACATACTTTTCATCATGACAACGTAAAACTACGATCTAATCTACATGAGATCAACACAACTGTTGTAACAAAGAAGTCATTAGATTAGAACAAACACACAAAACGAGTATTTGTTAATCCAGAGTTTTCATATGCAATTGGGCACTGGAGAACGGCATAATTATATATCTTCTTTGTCCGCGGGTTCATATTTTACCCCCAACTTTATCTATAAGCTCAATCGCATCATTATCCAATTCAGACAAATTTTTTCTCATGTTTGCTTGGCGTGCTCGAATTTTTTTTATTATTTCAAGATATTCTTTATCCCATTTTTGATAGTCAAAATTGGGGATTTTGGGTTGTAGGTGATCTGGATGCATTGCCCTGTACCGATGAATCCTCGCAAATGTTTCCTTAATAGCAGAACACATATCATATGATTCTCGTATTAATTCCAAGGTCTTTTCATTTATCATTCTTGCTTCATTCTGAGCCTTCCATTTTAAACTCAAATATATTTACGTAAATTCAGTTAAAGCGGAACTGTATCTGGGGGATTATTTGCAGTTCTTCCTTCACAAAAGATCTTTGAGGAGCTGGTTGTTTTGTTGTGTCAGTTTCTCGTAAATAATACACGGGCGGATTCATTTTTACAATTCTTTTTATTTCATATGGGTCAACACTCCAAACTGGATCTGTTGCCCTGAAGCGAGTGTCCCCTTCTGCTTCTCCCGGTAATAAAGGTACCTTACTTTCAAACCAAATGGTAATAGTTTGCTGGGTGTACTGGAGTCTTCAGCAACATTTATTGTTTTTTTTGTGATTGCTTGTACTGGTTTTAGACCTTAAATTCTTCATATTCATTGCACGTAGAACTGAGGGCAGTCTTCTAACCCATTCTGTGTTGCAAGAATTGTCAATAAGCTCTCTGTGATACTGGTAGGAGAAAAGTCTTTCAGATAACTGTTTGTTAAAGTTTTCAACCAAAGCCTGTGATCGTGAACTCCTGGAATGCCTCTTTTAATGGTAACTCTATGTTTTAACAATAATTGATTCACTTGGCCATTAAATTCTTTTCCATCATCGACTTGAATCATGCGAGGATAAGTTAGCGGGCCTCATTGGTATATCAGTTGTATGGCAACAGCAACAGCAGAAGCACTCTTTTGTGTTAATGGTTCCGCATCTTTGTATCTTGAAGCTATGTCAATGACTGTAAGTGCGTACTTAAATCTTTTTCGTCTAATCGTATCATGGGTAAATATAGAAGATCCATTTGATGGGTGTCGTTCGGTATTGTGTTGACAAAGTGTGGTCTCTGTATTCGTCTAGGCGCTGTAAATAAATTTGCCAAATCGCTTGTTTAGATAACCATTCCTTTGCTGTTTTTTCACTGACTCCCGCTGCTTGGCTTAGCTTTTTTATGCCGTGATTCCCTTCCAATATCCTTTTGGCGAATAATAGATTTTGTTCATTTTTATTCAGCCAATATTATGCACAACAAAATACACGACGGTCATACCAAAGACAATAAACACGATTTCTTGCATCTTTTGTTTTTCTGACGGCTGATAAAAGTCGCTGATATTTTGTGGGGGGCAATGTCTCGATTGGTTTACCTGTTACAAGATAATATTCTTTTATTGCTTGATCAACATCTTTAAATGTGTAAGCTGCATGTCCCTGTTTTTTCAGTTTGTTATTAATAAAATCCAACTGCTCAATCTCTGCTTTTCATAGTGATCTTGTGCTGCAGCTAGTTGCTCCATAGCTTTGTTATGTCTTTTTCTCTCTCGCCGTCATCCCGCAGTTTACTAAACGCGTAATTACTTCCGCTAAAAGCAAGCGCATTCACTACAGCGCCGCCTATCATCATTACGAGTGAAGCCATTTTTTATAAATGTATTTTTTTAATTTACATATTGATACTGTCAGGAATTATTCCTTGCTTAACTAAAAAATCTTTCGTAGCAAACGAAGCTGCAATAACAGCAATTAGCTTTGCTGAATCCTCAAAGCCTAGCTTGCCAAGATCTGCCGGTTTTATTTTTAACAGGCTTTTACCAAGCATCGTGTATCCTACACTTAGGCTCCAATAACCAGAATGGTATACAAGGTGGTAACAGTTTTTTCGGTGCTCATTTTTAAAAAATAAATAATTATAATTAATAAAAAAACATGAACAGCGATGATCTACTACAGCTACAGGGCAGCCTAAACCTTCCTGAACTTATGATTACAAATGATCAAGTTGATGACCAAGCTATTATGCCCAAAAAGGAAAGGCTGTATTCTTGGCAGCTGTTGGAAAACAAAACAGTTCCTCGGAAATGAATTCAGCAGAGAACAGATTCAACAAATGTCGCCACAAGACATTGTAAAGTATCATAACAGGTATGAAGCGCAGCTGGGATCAAGAATGGTAAAAAGTGTCGGGCAAACGGTTCTTAGTTTGTACACTAACTAGTAAGTAAATTTTGCGCCTATTGATTCTGACAAGACTTATGTATGATTTAACGCAGGATCCAGTTTTAAACAAAGTCATTAGAGTCTCTAGGATGTCATCTATATTAACAGATTGGAACATTATTGTCGCCGCTAATCATGGGATTAATTACTTTTAATCATATAGATTTTTGTTTCCCTTCAAATGACCGAGCCAGAAAATCAGCAGAATCAGAAAACATTGAATCCGGTGGAGAAAGCAACCAGTAAAAAGCCTGGCGCGTTGCAGCAGGAAAAAGATTAGCAGAGTGGAACAAACAAAAAAAAATTAAAGGCACAAGCACAGAATGAAAAAGTGCCAGAGCCGCAGCCAGTTGTTTCAATGCCAGCTATAAAAACACCAGAACAAGAACAAGCTGATTCAAGGCCTACACCGCCAAAGTCTTCATGGAATATTGTACTTAAAGCAATTGTCATTTTTGGCGGTATTGCTGCTGGGGGGGTTATTACGGTTATAAAATATATAAACAACAACACCAAAAACCGAAGCAGCCAAAAAAATCTCAACCACTAAATACAGAAGCCGAACACAAAAGCATGCTAGAACCACCAACAACAAAAGAGCATTTGATCCATTTCAAATGCAATAATACTTTAAGAACTTAATAAATAATTATAAGTTGACTTGAATAAGAACTTGGTTGTACTTAGAGGATGACTTAATTACAATCTTGAGGTGACTTAAGTTAAGAACTTGGGGTGACTTGATCAAGAAATTATTAAGAACTTAGAAGTGACTTAAGTAAAAACTTAGAGGAACTTAATTAAGAACTTGAGGTGACTGAGTAAGAACTTGATTAAGAACTTAATTAAGAACTTGGGGTGACTTGATTAAGAACTTTATTAAGAACTTGGGGTGACTTGGGGGGTGACTTAATTAAGAACTTTATTAAGAACTTGGGGTGACTTGATTAAGAACTTAATTAAGAACTTAGGATGACTTGGGGTACTTAGGGTGAAGGTGTCAAGTGTTTCAAAGCTCTGCTACAGCAGTAACTGCTAAAGCCAGTTGCAAGCCTGGTTAAGAAAAGAGGAGCACACTGACAAACAAAGCACTCCGTCATTTTTCTAAACTTAGTTACATTACCACTTACCTATCATTGCACCACAAATCGCAATACATATGTCCTTCCTGTCCGACTCTCTCTTAACTTCCTGTCACGCTTGGAGTGATTCAGTCCGCAAAGGTTAGGCAGTTGTTAACAGCAAACATTAACAGACGGGAAACATGTTTGGACAAGAGTATATAACACCGGCACCCTCTTCAATTGACAACCCACCCTATTGAAATCGCACACTATTCATCCGGGCACTCCTTAGAAATGACATTGCAAAACAGGATCCTCGGGCAAAGCAATAAAATCTATTCAACCTTTCTTCTCCCACAAGCTGCGCCCAAGTATCCTCTCTCTTGTGTGTGTGTGTGTGTGTGTGTGTGTGTGTGTGTGTGTGTGTGTGTGTGTGTGTGTGTCTGTCTGTCTCTGTCTCTTTCTCTGTCTCTTCTTCTGTCTCTGTGTCTCTCCCGTCTCAGTCTCTCTCTGTCTCTCTCTGTCTCTCTCTCTCTGAAAGAACTATATAATGCCGGCACTAGGGTCAGCCGCCGAAACTGATGTTCAGAATATGATATAGTTATTATCAGTAAAACAACAAACAACAACAATGACAGCAGCGACAACAACAACGATAACAGCATATATACAAACACGATTGCACGCACACACACACACATCAATGGACTCTACACACTTGCATCGCTTCATTGGGCACACTTACCAGGCCATGTACTATTACAGTAACAACAGGGAGCTATAGATAATAAACTACAAATTATAATAATAAACTTACCTTAAATGTCTTGTGAATCCTCTGCTATATCCATTGAGTGTTTAATTCATCAAAGAGCAGCTTTCAATTTTGTTTCTTATCAGTCAATGATTTTAATTTTTGTCCTTCTAGTTTTACTCTTTCTTTGTTTCACTCTTTGTTTCTTTATCTTTCTCAACTCTTTTCTCTTTTTTCGCTATTTGCTCTTCCAAATGTTCTTTTTTAAATGGAATACTGGCCAAAAGAACTTCACAGTTCTTGGCGTTCCCGATGTGTTGCCTGATTCGTCATTTTAAAACTAACTCCATGTCTCCAAGAAACACAAAACTATAAACAGTGTCAATACCTTTTTATATGTCAACGCCTAGAAACAATGCCAACACTAAAAAACAATGTCACAGGTCAAAGCAAAAGAAACAATGTCACGCGGCTAGAAATATGTCACACAACTTGCTTTGACATATATTTCTTAACTGCTGCCGGCAAAAATGATTAGATTTGCTCTGTCGCGCAAGCCCGCCAGCCACAGTCTGAGGCGAGGCGAGGCCGCGCGGGCGATAGTAGTCCAATATGAGTGACTTAGCATTTTTGGATTGAAATGGAGACAGCGAGGCGAGGCGCGGCAAGCGTGGCCCACAGGAAATGCTTGGGTCAGCTCCCCATATAGATCACTCACACCGATCGCCCAAATGCATTCCCACTATTCTGGAGTGAAAGGGCCCTTTGTCGTTCACTCCTGAGTGATCCACAATCACTCAGAACTTTCAGCGCACAACTTTCACACCGACAGTGGGAACGCGGTGTTACAGAGATTCATTTGACGAATGTCTGCGTGAAAATGATGTTATTGAAAATGATCAGGAAAAACGCAGGATTAAACAAAAACTAAAATCTGAAAAGTTTAGTAAATTAGTATTGAAAACGGATAATCCTACACAGTATGTATGTTTGTAAAAAATCGTTATTTTTTGGTTTATTGAAAAAATGTGTGATGGATTATCATTTTTAATTCATTGTTGAAGTCTTACTTGTCAGAGAACAGGAAAATGTTTATTCTAGCTTTTACTGCCCGAAATTTATTGAGGCAGTAAAAGCTAGAATGAACATTTTCCTGTTCTCTAAGCAACTAAGTAGTCGTTTTGTGTCTTTTTGTTAGTTTGTTAGTTTCATCGTCTTGGGTAGAAAGGACAGTTGTGTTCTTCATTAAGACTTTAAGTGACGCTTTTGCTAATATTTTCAAATTGTGATGAACCTGTACAGCATATGGCTGCTTTTAAGATGACTCATTGTCAACCCAAGCAGCACTGGAGAAACTGCACAATCACATTGACCCCATCTGTTCTGTATCCTTTGCTAACTTTTGACGAACCTCAAAGAGGAAAGAAGCATTGCAAAAATTTGGCTGATGTGCCCACAGAGAAACGTGTGACCATTGCATGCTACCACTTCGTCCACATTCTCCACAGAGACCGCGTGAGTAGTGTATGTCGCCACTTCACCCACATTGACCCCCCCCCACGCCCCCCCTCCCCCCCCACACACACACTTCTCCTTTTTTTTATGCCTTTATTTGGCGATCAAAATAGAAATAATTCTTGTCACTTCAAGCTCTCCTGTGCCCCACTATGTGCTTTGCGCACACAAGACTTCGTTTTTCGTCTCCTCCAATATCTTGAATAAAACCGTCACTTTTAGGGGAAGTGATGAGGGAAGAGAAAAAGAACCCAAGTGCAGCACCTGAGCCAGATATCTTGATCCTGCAGCTTCACAACTGGGTGCTTTATCTGTTTAGCAGTTTTTTCCCCTTTGGCGTGGTGTTGATAGTGTGTGTGTGTGTGTGTGGGTGTGTGTGTGTGTGTGTGTGTGTGTGCGTGCGTATGTGTGTGTGTGTGGTGTGTGTGTGGTGTGTGTGTGTGGTGTGGTGTGTGTGTGCCTTCGTGTGTGTGTGCTTGGATATGTGTGTGCGTGTTGCGTGCGCGGCGCGCGTGCGATATATTTTGTGGTTTCGTAAAATAGTCAATCGTGTTTTTAGCTATTTAAACATGACCGCCACAAAACGAGTTTCGGATTAACGTTACTTCCGTTTGCAATACAGTAGACCATGCTATTTCATAAATATGACAATTAATGAATTGATGACATAAATTAGTGCATGGGTGGTTGAACTTTTGTTGCAAAGCATGAAAAACTACGAACGTGTATTTAAAAGTAGAATAACTGCACATATCTTTTAACTGTTATAAGCGGAGAGAAAAAAACATGGCTGCTGCCCTAGATGGTAGGCCTACAGTTGTAAACACTTTCCTTCGACTTCAGAATATCGACACAAATGCTACTATTCAACAAAACACAACTGAACATTTGCAAGCTATGCAGAACTCAACAAGTCCAGATGATTGCATCAAAATTGTGTTTAGTGAGATGGAGTACATACCTTGGGACAATTCGGAGAATATTGTCAGTGCGGAAACTGAGGCGATTGTTCGTCAGTTGAAAAACAACATACTGGTGGTGCTGTTTCTGATTGGTGGACCAGCTAACGTCATTAACATGGTGGTTTTTCACAAACAGGGCCTCAAAGATGGTGTCAACCTGTGTCTGTTTGCTTTATCTCTGGCAGATGAGTTGACACTGACCAACGCAGTTATCCACCATGGTGAACAGGTTTATTTACAGTTCACCACCAGAGCAATGTTTGGTCCTGTTTCCACAGTCTTAACCAACCTCAATCTGGTTTTCTTTTACAATTCAATTATATTTCTAGTGTGATGTCTGCCATTATCGCTATAGAGAGATGCCTTTGTGTATTCAATCCTCTCAAGTGTCAAACACTGCTCAGCACAAAGAAAATGGCTTCTATTATCATAGTATTGTACATTGTGATCATGAGTACGATCTTCATTGTCAATTTCCGTTATCGTGTTGGGTGTATTTATGATCCTGTGACAGATGTAACCATGGTGACAGATGTTGAGGGCACATTTTACAAGACTCACAAAGAATTCATCGAACCTTTAGAAGCCTTGACGTTTGGTATAGGCCTGCCCGGTGTTGTGATGATGACAGTCGTGACATCGACTATAATGACAATTGTGAAACTTCGTCAGGTTGCTAGATGGCGATCTGAAAGATCCTCATCAACTTCAGCACAAGAACTGGCTTTAACAAAGACTCTTGTCGCTAATTCTGTTTTCTTCCTGATCTGTTTTTTCCCCTCCGCAGTAAATCGTGTAATTAGGCTCTTATCCTCGGAAATCAACAGTGGACGACGTCACCACAATGCCTTCCTGTTGGGTTTGTGTATTGCAGAAATATTCTCTTACATCAATGCTACATTTAATTTCTTCGTGTATTTCTTCATGGGGTCTCGTTTCAGGGAAACCTTTTGGACTTTGTTTGGTAGAAAGCTACAGCCTGTAAAATAACATCAAAGAGAATTCAATAATCCAGAAAATACTCAGATGGGTATCGTGGCGTTTTTGTGTTTTCAGATTTGGATTAAACTCACCGTAAAGTTTTCCATGCATATTCTATTTAAAGGTAATTTCTGTTTGCTGGATCTCGTCTCTCTCACTCTCCACTCTCTCTCTCTCTCTCACTCTTCTCTCTCTCCTCTCTCAACACACACGTACACACACACTCTCTCGCTCTGTCTCTCTCTCTCTCTCGCTCTCTCTCACGATTCTCTCTCTCTCTCCACTCTCTCTCTCTCACTCTCTCTCTCTCTCTCTCACATGAGCAACAATTTTTAATTTCAATGCTCCCTCTATCAAGACCTAAAGGAGTAAATTTCTCAAAGAATTCGCCAGTTGGTTCCCCTTCATTTGCTTCTTAAGGGTTTCCAGTGCTTCACGCACAGACATAGCCTATCAAGTACATTTTCAATGCCATAAACAGAAGATCAAGTCAATTCTATTAGGATAAATTACTGCGGACAATTACTCACTACCTTGGTTTATCCCTTGAAAGACTGACTTCAATTGTATTGTAATTTCGTGTACCTTAAACGTAACTGAATGATATATCATCTTTTTACACGGTAGTTTTGGGAATTATTATTGCAATGCTTTTTGTTCTGTTTACAACACATATATGCTAACCTCCTCATCTTCCTCCCCGTTCCTACCCACTCCCCCCCCCCGCCCCATTTCCCCTTCCCTTTGTACCTTTATTGTTGGCCCAAGGCCGATGGACATTAAAGCGTTCTGATTCTGAGTTCTCTCACTCTATCAGAGCCCCTCCCCACGCCCAACATTGCTCGGTTTTTTTTTTTTTTTTTTTTTTTTTTTTTTTTTTTTCATTTCCAGAAATGGGGGAACCTTTGACTGATGAGAGAATCCAGCAAGGCAGAACACAAAGAAAGAAGAAAAGGCTGAACAGTGATCAGGATCTGACAAAACGACAGTCCCAGCAACTGAAACCTCTCAGAGATCAAGGGAAGGATCGTTTTTTCCTATGTTAGAGGTCAACTAAAAATCCGAGAACATCAGCAGTGAAGGCCCGTGTGAAACTAAAAAACGGGATCACCGACGACGCGGTATGGAGTCCCCCTTACGCAGACGCAGCCAGTACGTCAGCATTCCAGTGGGTAGCAGCACCAACCAGCTACTCGGGAAAAATGATAGACGAAACGCACGCGACTCCGAGCAGCCCTCGCCGGACTGGCAAAATGAAGGACAACAAACGAGGGACAAGCAGTCGAACCCTGACAGACCCGGTCACCCGTAACTTTCCACGAGCGACAGGCAAAACAAACACGATTCATTGAAAACAAAGCCACGTGCCGCAAAGAACCAAAAACCACCACACAGCCTTTGGAAACAGGCCGCAGCTCCAGCTGAGACTTGCATGCAAAACACATAGCTTATAAACAGTGGGCAAAAGGAAAGAAGAAACCTGGATACAGCTCTCATATTAGGCCTACTCCTCTATTGAAGGGCAGGGATAATGAATTAGTAATTTCTCACGATGGAACTAATGGAGGCTGCTGAAGTAGAAAGACAATACAATGCACACACACACACAACACAAATAAACACGCACCAATCATCATATCAAGTTCTCTTTCTTTTGTTTCTTGGAACGTAAAGGGCTGATCGCCAGTTGTGTGATCCTGATTTGTAAAATAAATTACTTCCCTTTGATAGTCTGCCTGTTGCAGGAAACATTTACCTTCAGATTTCGTTAATTTTGATGTTTACTTTAAAGATTTTCTTGTTCCACTCACCTTGCAACCAGGAATGGGTCGTGGATCAGGAGGAGTTTGGGGGGGGGGGGGGAGTTAGTGAAAAGAAAGTGGGTCAACTTTTGTTAAACATGAAACAAATGCTGATAATATATTTGTTTGCAGCTTTTGAAAAAAATTTTTTGCTTCGGGGGATAGTGACGTATTATTTGTTAATATGTATAACCACCCTATAAATAGTGTCCTTTTACAATGACAAGATTTGAATGTACTTTAGACAAATTAGAACAATTTTTGCTGACTTTTTTATGAAGGAAGACAAAGTGTAATTTATGTTCTGGTTTGTGGGGATTTCAATGCGAATATGGAGAATGGGTGCTAAAATTATGGATTTAACTGTGAATGACCTTGTTCTAGATGATTACAATGAAATGTGCAGATCCTTCAAAGATAAATTGGTTAATGGGTTTGGCAATAGACTGTGAACTGTGCACCATGATTCAGCTGTCACCCGCCTAAATGGATTAATTCACAACATTTTAGATGACAAGTTTTACGTTTCTGCTGATCACGGAAATAGCACCATTGATTTTTTTGCATGGTTCTGCAAGATTTGACAAGGATAGCCCAAATCTTAACAAATTGAAAAACGCATTGAGTCCCAGCAATGCCCTGTAAAAATTATTTGTTTCATTGTACGTCACTGGACAAAGGAAGGGAGAACAAAAGCAGATGTACCTAGAACTAAAGTTAAATGGGAGCGCAGCAAAGAGCATTTGTTTCTAGCTAGGTTCGAATCAACGTTAATAGTAGTCCAGGCTCTTGAAAAACGTAAATCTGTTTGACAACGACATTGAGTGGCGGGCCTATAAACTTTTCATCGACACTCAACTTGAAGCCCGTGAATGCCTGAAATGGACACTTGGAAAAAAAAAAACACTGCAAGCCCCAACTTATAACAACTGGTATGAAAGCTAACTTGCACGCAAACGTAAAGGTATAGCAAGGCGAGCGCTGACACACTGCAACGCTTACGAAAAAGGCAAAGATAAGGCTAAGTATAAAGCCAAAAGAAATATTTATAAGGACACCAATTAGAAATAAGAGAGTGCAATAACAAAAAAAATCTAAGGGATACTCTGCTAAATAGTAAGAAACAGCAGTAGCAAATTTTGGTCTACAATTCGAAGTGTAAGACTCAAACCAACGTAAAATAACCAACCATTTCCAACTCTTAATGGCACATCATTATTGAAACTATTTTAGCAGGGGCTGGTAGTCAGGCGAAACAAACGGGAATTCCCCACACACTGCTAGAGATCAGAAGACCCCGTCTGGGTTCCAGTTTTAGGTATCAACCAATTACAGACCTGAAGTTAAGCAAGCAATTAGAAAATCAAATCGTGAAAAGCTCAGGGTAGACAAATATCAGAACGAGTTTTTTAAAATCGTAACCATTTATTTCATTGCCCCCTTTCATAGTAGAAAAAAAAAAATTGTTTAACAGAAATCTACGATAGACGGACTATTACCCGTTGAATGGACACACTCAGTCATAGAGTTCCTCTATTAAAAAAGGTGAATCTGCTAATCCAGGAACACTCACGAGGGATTTCCACTACTAAGCGCGTAGTAAAGTGTTTACATCCATTCTAAAAAACCACCGATTCTACAAAAGGGCCAGAATCATGAAGATAAAATTTGTGAGGAACCAAGCTGTTTCCGCAAATCATATTCGACTATATACCATATTTTTCTCTCTAATTCAGCAATGATCTATAACGTGTATTAAACGAGAAACGCAAAAATGGAAAACTATACATAGCTTTCATCGACTACATGAAGCGTTTCGATACAGTCAACGAGAAAGTTTATGTAAAGTGCTAGAAAAAGTTAATACATCAACTAAAATGTTACATATGCTGCCAGGGAATATATAAATTCTGTTCGATCGTGCGTTAAAAGGGACCTCTGAGATATCCGAGTTCTTTAAATGCCCATGGCGGTCCTGAAGCAAGGGTCTTGTTATGCTCCCTTGATCTTCTCCCTACTTCTAACTTAAGTGACAGGTAATGAATAGTAAGGGAAAAACACGGCTTTCAGTCTCTTCCTTCTTAAGAGAAAATTTCCCTTGCTTTTTAGCGGATGATATCGCTTTAAGTTCATCTACACTTCAGGTTTACAAAAACCAAATAAAAATTTGCAGATAGCGCCTGATAAATTGGGTCGAAAAGTAAATTTGACTAAGACTAAAGTCAAGATTTTTAGAAAAGGGGGTCATTTGTCCAAATATGAAAAATGGTACTAAAAGGAGAGCAATTAAAGTGGTGAACAGCTGACAAATAATGTTGGTTCATCGAGACTACTAAATTATCTTTTGTAGCAGCGGTTGGATGACTGATCCAAGGAGAGCCAACTAAAAAACAATAGAAATTAGGAAACACTGTGAATTTGGGTAGGATGGACATAATTATCTTTTTTAAACTATTTACACGATGGTGAAGCCAATGCAATGTACCTGCAGGAGGTAATGGGGTATTACACAATATAAAACGATCGAAGCGGTCCATCACTTTGCCTGTTAAAAAAACTGTTAAGTGATAGCCCTAAAACACCAAAGCATGGTCCCTGTTCCGACAGACTGGTCGCTTATAGTCTTTTATATAGACAGCACACTAAGGAGCCACTTAAGCTCTAGTTCTCTACAACATCTGGCACTGAATAGAATACCCAGCAAGCATAAATTCCTTGATTAACATTTTTTATGAACAGCACTGGAACGACAGAACGATAAAAAAATAATTGGGCAATATGATATAAAATGTTGTCTTGATAGATATGGATTTTCTGAGTGTGGATAGTGGTGGGGTTGGAAAATGTTAATATGTTTAAGAAGAATCTTAGGGCAAAGGATGGTAAACTGTTTTTTTCAGCAAGATTGGGTTTTGCAATTAAATTCAAGTGATCGCTTCACACCTACAATTCCATTTTAAGTCTATTTTACAACCAGAACCTTAACAAACTATGTAATGGTTTAACAAATTAAAATGTATTCACCAGATTTCGTCTTGGGTTAAAAACGGCGGAATATAATCAACAGATACAAAGAAACTATCAACGGCATGTCCTTTTTGTAACCAACTTTGAGAACGAACTTCCACTTTCTATTAAGATGTCAATGCTTTATAACCTTCAGAGAAAAATACATACTGAGCACAGACAAATTCAGACACCGAGGAAGCTCTATTGAACTAAAACAATTACTTGCAAACGAAGAAAATGGTGCAATTACAAAGACATTGCAATGTACATTATTATGCATGAAAAAAGAGAACTAGTAGCCAACAGTATGAAAAATTAGTTACCCTATAAAGAAGCATTATTAAGTACATCGAAAATATACTTTTTGTTATCATTTCTTTTTTTTTTTTATGTGTGCACTGCATCTCACGTCGTTATACCGGAGCTTAGAAACATTGCATTGTGTTCAATTGTTCCATTGTGTTTTAATTGTTTCCTCAACACATCATGCCACACGCAAGCGTGCGCGCGCGCGCCCACACACACACATGCACAAACACACACACACATGATATTCTTTAGCGCTCGCGCGCGCGCGCTGCGCGCGTGTGTGTGTGTAGATTGTGTGTGTGTGTGTGTGTGTTGGTGTGGAGTGGTGTTGTAATGCGTAAACTTTTAATTCTGGTTGTACTATCACCTCTCCTAGTAACAAGTAGAGCAGGAATTTTATCAGGGAAGCCTATTTTATGCGGTCTAGAATTCAGTTAAAATATAAACGAAGCATGCACCTGCTAGTACCTTTCCCTGCTTTTTAGGGCTCCAGAATAGCAAACAGTGTCTCGAGAGAGTAGACAAGCTTTATGTAAATGATTATTATTGCCCAGTAATTCTTTCGAATGACAGAGAGAAGGACAATGAGACAGTCAAAATATCATGTCCGGTCAGGATTCAGTGTTCTGTTTTCACTGCATATTACCAGACCATGTACCCCATAGTTTAAAGCAGGCCCTGATATGGCCCTGCGCGGTCGCTGGGTCTAACAACATTACCTTACCTTAGTCCCATAATTAATAGATCGTATCTTACCATAAAAGACTATCGGCAAGGCTTCAGCCTCATTTTGATGTCCTTTGTAGGGTGCCATTTTATATGCAGATAGATCCAAGATACTTAAAGAGGTCTACAGTTAATCCGATAACAGACTGGTTCAGCTTTGCATTGTGACAGCTGCTTGTTGTCTTTACCTGTGGACTGTAACATCAGCTTTTCACTCTGCAGAATTCAGCTCTATATTTGTCTGATGATGGGTTTCTTGAGTTCTTTGTTTTTCATTAAGCCTCCCTTACAAACCAGAACGTCAGTAAGATTTTCCAAATACAAAGAGGCCGGTGTCAAGTTAATCAACAGCACTAAAGTCCATATGCACTTCCTACATTACAACACACCAAAAATTTGTTGAAAAGGATGTAAGAGAGGTTCTGTCATGAGTGCTTTTGAATTGTTGTTCTAAAGAAGTCAGCAATGCTGGGGTGGTGTCAGTATGAACTGTGTTTCTCATAGAAGACGCAGTGTTTTGACTGAATTCGTATTGAAACTGCAAATTCATACAGTATGCCGCGTGCCTTCAAGGTAGATATAGGAAAGTAAAAAACAAAAGGAAATTTTGCTAATTTTTGGTGCATTTCCGCACCCAATTTTCAGATGAGATAACTGTGCTGCATTTAACACTGTCATGCTTCCGGTCCCGGAGTCGTGCCACACCGCACGCACTCCGCCAAAGCAAACTCCGCCAAACGCGCGTAATACATCCTTTCACCCAAGGCGCGTAAAATACATACACACACCGAAGAGTTGTTTTTTTCCCTTGCCTCCTCCTACGGAGAACAAAAATAATTAGTACAAACAATTCTGAAATAACTTAACCACGACTCCTGCCCAATGGGGAGGCTACACAGAATAAACACAAACACACTCTCCACAAGGAGGTAACGCCAGGTACTGTTTTCCCTTCAATTGCAACGTTCAAGACACAATTGGGGCTACTTCACTTTCCCATCATCACCGTATTTATATCATATACCATTATCTGATAACCCAACACAGGGAGATCAATCAACTCACAATTCCACAACTGTTGAGGTTATACAGTAGAGTCAGAACATCATGGGGAATGCGCCAGTCATTCCTTCATCCACGTGTGGAATGCGCCAGAAGTCATTCTTCATCAACACAGGAAATGCGCCAAGGACATTCTCATCCACTCCGTGAGGAAGGTAAACTACGGGTGAGGGTACCCACCCGTCCCAGGCTGGGGTCAGGTCCCCGGCACGTCCGCCACTTCCAAACACGGCCACCCATGGCCCGGCGTGAGACAGGCCAGCCTCAAGATGCATCATCCATGATCGGTCTTCAATCGCCGTAAACAGACATGCGACTCCCCCGGCTGGCGTAGAGTAAATTGATTAAAGAATTTTTCTAGCCAAGTTAAATAGCGCTCGCAGCACTCCAAAGCAGTACACACCCGGGCCACTAACCAACAAAACGACCGCCGCACAATCACATGATCTTTCTCTCCAATAGACCCAGCACACTCTGACTTCAATCATAAGACTGTTATGAGTACACAAACATCATGTGCACACGACACTTCCACACAAACTATGCACTTGACAACACATCGTCATGAGAGGTGTCATGGCCATAGTTCATTATAGCCAAGAGACCTTTCTCGTATTGCTTTTCTTAATTCTCTGACAATAAACATCTTTCTTAAACGTCTGTAAGTACATGTATCACATTGCGGTCATTTTTGTTTACCCTTATCTAGAGTTTGTTTTTGTTACCCTCAGCCCCATGTCCGTTTTTATTTTTTTGGGTTAGTGTGGCATGTTATTTTTTCTTGATTTTGACCTTTTTAATTTGTCACAGATTTCTGCTGTCCATCCAAACAGTGTATTTACGACAGCCAATACACTGGACTGTCTCACCCCTCAACATTTAATACCGAGGCGATGGTTAGTGATCTTGCTTTAACCCACTTCGATCCCTTCAAGATAGATTGTCCAGCGGTACCTTAAGCTCTGGGTTTGGAGGGCGAGGGGGGGGGGGGGGGGGGGGGGGGGGGGGGGGGGGGGGGGGGGGGGGGGGGGGGGGGTGGGGGGGGGGCAGTTAGAGCAACATGAATGATACCAGTGATAACCAATAACACAGCCAATGTGTACATGTAGAATTTGACTTCCATTGATTCCACTGAACTAGTACCGATATCGTACATCAAGAAAGACTAGGTGATCTTACGCTTAAACGACTGCATACACCAGACCTTGATAGACGATCAGCGCGGGCTATACAAGTTCATTGTTTGTAGCTTTCGTCGTCCGTGTCTGGCTTCTTTTCCGCATTTTTGTTTATGTTTTTTGTCTTTCCCAAGGAGTCAATCTACCACTTTCAAGTCTTGGCTGGTTCTTCCTGTCACTGGGTGAAAGGATCGTATATGTAACTGTGAATGCAACAGTAACTGCAACAGTGAATGTAACGTTTCAGCAGCTTTGGTCTCCAGAGGAAGTGGCTCGGAAGGAACCCTTTATGGTTTGAAGTTAACTAACCTGACGAAGCAACTAAGTTGTATTTTGTTGTCTTTTTGTTAGTTTCATCGTCCTTGGGTAGAACGGACCGTTGTGGTATTCCTTAGACGTTAAGTGACGCATTTGCCTATTATATTTCAAATGTGATAAACCTTACGGACAAATGGCTGCTTTTATGTAGACGTCATTTGTCACCCAAGCAGGACTGGAGAAACTGCACAATCACCATTGACCCTCCTGTCTGTTCTGTATCGTTTTTTAGAGTAACTTTGGAATGAACCTTAAAAGAGGAAAGAAGCATTGCAAAAATTTTGGCTGATTGCCCACCGAGAACGTGTGACCATAGCATGTTACCACTTCGTCCACAATGCTCCACAGAGAGCGCGTGACTAGTGTATGTCGCTACTTTCGCCCCACATTGACACATCCCTCCCCCCCCCACCCCGCGCAGACACACACACACCGACACACACACACACACACACAACACACACACATACTTCTGTCATCCTTTATTTTGTGCCTGTATTTGGCGACAAAAAAGAAATTAATTCTTGTCACTATCAAGCTCTCTGTGCCCCCACTATGTGCTATTTTTTTGTGCACACAAGACTTCGTTTTTCGTCTCCTCCCCAATAACATGAATCAAGCCGTCACTTAGGGAAAAGTGGTAAGGAAGAAAAAAAAGAACCCAGTGCAGCACCAGAGCCAGAATATGCCTTCACAGCTGAGTGCTAACTGTTGGCAGTTTTTTTCCCCGTGTGTGTGTTGTGTGTGTGTGTGGTATGTGTGTGAGTGTGTGTGTTGTGTGAGTGTGAGTGTTGTGCGTGCCTTCGTGTGGTGTGCTTGGATGCCATGTTGCTGTTGCTGCGCAGGCCCGCGCGTCGAAATAATTTTGCGATTTCGTAAATAATCAATCTTGTTTTAGCCATTAACACATGACCGTCCAAAACGAGTTTCCTGATTAACTTTAGTTCCGTTTGTAATACAGCCGACCCTCCCATTTCATAAATATACAATTAATGAATGATGACAAAACTAATGCATGGGTGGTTGAACTTTTATCGCAAACAGAAAAAATTCTACGAAGTGGATTACACAGTAAATAACTTGCACAGATCTTCAACTGTTTTAAGCGGTAGAAAAGAAAACATGGCATGCTGCCCTGATATGGTAGGCCTACAGTTGTAAACGTTTTCCCTAGCGACTTCAAATATCGGACACAAATGCACTATCAACAAAACGCAACATAACAGTTCCCAAGCTAAGCCGAACTCAAACAAGTCCAGATGATTGCATCAAAATTGTGTTTAGTGAGATGGATTACCATACCTTGGGACAAGTCCGGAGAATATCATCAGTGCGGAAAACTGAGACGATTGTTCGTCAGTTGAAAAACAACATGCGGTGGGTGCGGTTCTAGAATTGGTGGACCAGCTAACGTCATTAAACATGTGGTTTTTTCACAAACATGTCCTCAAAGATCGCGTCACCTGTGTCAGTTTGCTTATCTCTGGACAGATAGCTGTGTCTGACCAACGCAGTTATCCACCAGGGTGAACAGGTTTATATTCAGTTTCACACAACCAGAGAATGTTTGGTCCTGTTTCACAGTTTTAACACAACCTCAATCTGGGTTTACTTTTACAATTCAATTATATTTTCTAGTGAGATTTCTGCCATTATCGGCTATAGAGAGATGTGTTTGTTGTGTTCAACACCTCTCAAATGTCAAAGACTGCTCAGCACTAAGAAAAATGGCTACTATTATCATAGTATTGTGACATTGTGATCAGAGTACGTTCTTCATGACTAATTTTCGTTAACGTGTTGGGTGTGTTTATGATCTTGTGACTGATATAACCATGGTAACAGTTGTTGAGGGCACATTTTACCAAGACTCACAAAGGAGTTCAATCGATCCATTAGAAAACTTGACGTTTTGAATGACCTGCCGGTGTTGTGATGAAGACAGTCATGACGATGGACTATAATGACAATATGAACAACTTCGGCAAGTAGATAGAGGCGATCTGAGGTTCCACCTCAATCTCAGTTCAAGATTGGCTTTTAACAAAGCCTCATGTTGCAAATTCTGTTTCATCATACACTGTTTCTTCTTCCCCTCCGTATAAATCGTTGAACTTGCACTCAACTCGGAAGAGAACCCTTGGACGACGTCACCACAATGCCTTCTTGACAGGTTTTGTGGATTGCAGAAATATTCTCTTTCATCATGCTACATTCCACCATCTTCCCTGTAATTTCTTCCAATGGGTCTCGTTTCAGGGAAACCTTTTGGACTTTGTTTGGTAGAAAGCTACAGCCTGTAAATAACATCAAAAGAATACAGTGTCCAGAATATAATTCAGATGGGTATTGTGGCGTTTTGTGTTTTCCAGAATTTGGGCGTTAAACCACCGTACAATGTCCATGCTTTATTCTATTTAAGATCAATATCGGTTTGTCTGGATCTCTGTCTCTCTCTCGCTCCCTCCTCTCTCTCTCTCTATCGTCTCTCTCTCCTTCATCTCTCTATCACTCTCTCCTCTCTCTCTCTCTCTCTCCCCACACACACGCACACACACACACACACATCACACACAACACACACACACACAACACACACAACACACGCACGCGCACACACACACACACACCACACACAACACACACACACACACACACACACACACACACAACACACGCACGACACACGCACGCGCGCAACACAACACACACCCACACACACCCCACACACACCCACACACACACACACACACACCACAGCCCAGATGGTAAAGATAGATATTACTTTAGTGCGCGCGCGGCACGTGTGGTGTGTGTGTGTGGTGTGTGTTGTGTAGTGTTGGTGTGAGGTGTGTGTGGGTGTGTGTTTGTTGTATGCGTAATATTAGATTACTTCTGGTATGTACTGATCAACTGTTTCAAAAAAAAAATAACAAGAAAAAGATATTTATCAGGGAAGGCTATTTATCGGTCTAGGAATTAATTGAAATAAATATGGTAAGCACTTGCTTGTACCTGTAACGTTCGCTTTAAGTGCTTTAGATAGCAGAGTATCATTGAGAGTAGACAAGCTTTATGTAAAATGATAATTAATGCCCAGTATTTCTTTGAGAAGACAGAGAGGAGCAAAGAGACGGTCAATTAATCATCGACCAGGATTCAGTGTGCTGTTTATCACAGCATTTTTAACAAACTATGTTCCCCATGTTTCTACAGCAGGACCCTGATATGGCCCTATCGGTCGGCCGGCTATAAGCAACATATACCTTCCCTACCAGAATTATTGTTCGTATCTTACCATAATAGACACGCAAGGTTCAGACCTGTTTTGGATATTCTTTTGTAGGTGCCATTTATGTGCCAAATAATCCAAGATAACTTAAAGAGGTCATCATAATTCAGTAATAGGACTGGTTTGCTTTATATTTTGCAGCTGCTTGTTGTTTGGAACTTGTGGACTGTACATCAGCTTTTCCACTCAGCTGTGTTCAGTTCTATATTGCCTGATGATGGTTTCTGGACGTTCTTGTTTTATCATCAAGCCTCACGAAAAATCAAGAACGTCAGTAAGAATCCAAATACACAGAGGTGCCGTTGTCAAAATTAAATCAACAGCCTTGAAGTCCCATATGCACTTCCTAATTAACACACCATGGAATTGTTGTAAACGAAGCAAGAGAGGTTCTGTCTTGGTGCGTGATTTGACCGGTGTTCGAAGAAGCCATGATAATGTTAGAGTGGTGATTGAATTCGTAATTGAAACTGCAAATATCAAGCGTATCGCGCCCGCGTTCCTTCAAGTAGGTATAAGAGAAAGGAAAAACAAACAAAATGAAAAATTTGGCTCATTTTTTGGTGTGCATTTCGCACCAAATTTTTCAGACAGGTACTGTGCTGAATCAACAACATCGTCAAAATTGGTTTTAGTACTGTATTTGTATTTTATCGAGCTGTTATAGAAGTTTTGTATGAATTGTTGTTACTGCTATACCTCATGAGAAAAATTAACATTGGTACTCTCACCACAAATATTCATTAAAAATCTTATTGATGTTAGTTATTCGTGTTGGTTACTATTGGAAGTACAATATGCTGCCCTGACGCAGTCTAATTCATCTACAAAGGGAGTGGGGGAGTGTAAGTGACGCGAGTGAGTGGGGGGCGGGTGCGAGGGGGAGTGAGAGAGAGAAGAGAGAGATATGACAGCGAGGAGAGAAGAGAGAGAGAGAGAGGACATCCCCTTGAACAGGCGACATTTTATTTTTATTTAAAGAACCTACTGATTGTGTGTACACCATTTGTTCCAAGATCTCAATACTTAGTTCTGTTGTAACTTAAGGCGTGTGTGTGAAGGGAAATTGATGGTCTTTGAATTAAGTTCATGATAGAAAATAAGATGCAGCATGAATTGTTAAATACCATATTGTCAGTATAATTAATTTAGGGTAGTATTCTTTATCACGGAGAGACGTGGCAAGAAATGTTAGCTGAACCATTAGTAGCACTAATGAAGTTCGAAACAAAAGCACAAAATATCACCATATGTATACAGTGTAGGTTGAAAGTTAGTTGCAAGTACTAATTAGACTAAATTAGATTTATTTTATGTATCTGAGATCTCAATGATCACTAGCGAATGAAAAGTTAACGGGTGTCATGAAGGGTTTCTTTTTTTTTCTTCACACGCTTAAATCCTTGGGGAGTCCACTTGGGTACACACTGAAGAATTAAGACTATCGCAAGAGACTTTAGAACGAAATTCAGCGTCTGAACACATACGTAAAATCATGAGATCATATCGGCAAACTTTCAGAATGGAACAATGCCAGTTTCCCCGTTGAACGTACACATTTTTCCATGAAAACAATGAAAGATCAGTGAAAAACTGCAGCTACTGAGTCCACAGAAAGAAACTGGTAAACGAATTAATTAACGATAACGCCAACTGCAGCACCTTGTCACATGAGGGAAATCCTGCCCATGCCTGCAGAGGGGGGGTTGAGTATGACCTAGAGAGAGGATGGGAAAGGGCATCGAGTTTGGTCTACAAACCGTGGAAAAGTGAGCCTAAATTACGGTTACTCTGCAGAAACAAGACAAAATGAACAGAAATTAATTTGAACCTCCAGTTCTTCAGATATCTAGAAAACGCTCTGGTATACCAACTGTCATGCCTATCCATTACTCAAATATTGCCAGTCCCACCTGTTTTTTTCTTTTTGTCTCTCCCTCCGTCTTACCCTACCTCAACAGTTCCCATGAGGACTGTCCACAACACTGGGTTGTGACGTAGGGAACGGTGCACTGCTCTCCAGCCCGCAAGGTAAGACGAAGCCAACACGCATCAACAGTTCACACAGCAGACCACCAGCGTTTTTAAACAAACAGATAACGGGAAGTTTAATTATATTAATATGGACTGGATGATTCTTGGGCTAATAGGCTTTGTTTAACTTAATCTCTATTCAATGTCCTTTGTGGTCTTCTCGACGATGTTTGATCTTAGTTACGTTGTTTGGAACCTCGTAGCCCGTACAGACCGCGAACCCAAAGCAGGGACCCCAAAGTCCAGAATGAGAAGACAGGGAGCAGGTCCGGAGCTTGAGTAAGAGAAACGAGAAAGCTGGAACACCCGGAACCACCTGCACGGAGGTGCCTAAACTATAAATAAATGCCTCAATGGTCTTTTTACTAATCCCCCAAAAAAGGACAGCTAGGTGTTCCGAGTGAAGTGTGCAAGCAAACAGACAAATCGCACAGAGTTTACCATCTGCTTGTGGTGTTCCTGTTATTGCAGCGTCTGAACCACGATGAAGATACATTGATGCTTATAGAGGAAACGGAAAGTGAAGATGACCCCAAAGTTTGATTCGGCAACTCTCACCCGTTATTCTCAAAATAAATTCTGAACATCATGCATAACAATAATATTTACGTTTGCGACGATAATCTCATCTAATAATCATAGATATTACGCGACGATTGTCGCATACAACACCGTAACTCACCAACATACTAATGCACGCCAAGAAAAAGCTGATTCATACAGTCATGAAATTAAAAAATAAAAAGTTTGTTATTGAATCGAAAAATTACACGGACCTAGGAACTGACCTTGACCCAGGCGGTTCCGCAAGGCCAGAACAGCGGGGCTAGGAGAGGGTCCAAACCCTTCCCGTCCGCCGCCCACGTTGCCTCCTAACTGGCTGAAGCTGTGAATGAACGCCAGTCAACGGCAGGAAGGCGGGTGCAGATGATGGGACGAAGAAAGGATTCATGAATTTTGATGATGCAGATTTACGAAGTATATAGCCCAGAGTCGTGAAGGTCGAGCACAACCTAGGCAGATTCTTAACAGGCACAGGGACCCCGACGAATCTACGTTGTAAAAAAAACGATGGACACACTCACAGCAGATATAGAATCCATCTGGTGAATATGGCCCGGCGAACTAGTCTGACAAAATATCTCGTATAAAAAACAAGCTGAATTCCGATGAAATCAAAGGCACACACTTCTCGATGATGTGTAGAACTATAAACGGAATAATTTTACACGAAGATTAAGAAACAGATCTCCATACGGTGGTACAAAAAACTATTGCAGAAAATCGCCTTCCAAATTGATGCTCAATTGCCGATTCCTCATGGTTCAAAAAACCGTTTTACTCTGGCTACGTGATCTCCCGACTTTGTAACTAGGTTACGGCTAGCAAATATTAATATTATAGGATAAAAGATATCTTACATATTGAAAAAAGCAACGAACAAGTTAGTTGAAAAAGAAAAATGATCACATTAGAGGTTTAAATTAATTGAAGCTTCATTGTAGAACCTAAAAATGAACGGCATGATACTGACGCGCAAAAAAGAACTTGAAAGCGTGGCTGGAGTGATTTTCGTCATATAAAGTTATAACATGACGCAATACTTGTTGAGGCCAAATCATAAGCCGAGCTATCTTTCCTAATCAAAGAGAAAAGTAGATCTAGTTGCTGTTAAAGAAAATTAATAACATAATAAATATACATTAACAAGGACTGTTACTGGCCCTTACTCTGTCAGTAGATCTATTAGATGGTCTCATGTCTGCTTGATCTGGGTCGAACCTACTTGTTCAGTGGTGAAATAATCCAATACACTAGTATTAGGTCATCTTCGGTAACACTTATTTCCATGGCTTGAATACTTTTCTCCAGATCCGCTGTTAAGGCCCAGATCTGGCATGAAAACAGGAAATGAAATGCACCCTAGTACGCAGTTTGGCCTAGTTGTGTGCATTATGCTAAACGTTATCGTTTTTCCACACAGGAATTAATTGACAGTGCTGATGCTATGTTTGCTTTGCCATTTTATAATTCTGGGGCAACACCCTCATCGCTAATAATGCATTCCCAGACAGTGAAGTTATTGAACAGTGTTTCTAGCATCTGTCCATGACATCATATCACTTTGAGGAGATGTTGAGACCAGCTATTAACATTGATCGATTGGCGCTGATTTCCAAGCAATGCCTTGCTGATATTTCCATCCCGTCATTCAACAAACTTGCGAGTTCTTGTTCTCTACCTGAAGCGTCGATGTCATCTGCAAATTGATTTTTTTTTAAATTTTCCCCAATGCTGACT
>CM031603.1:59090434-59100434 GCA_018398815.1 Conus ventricosus
AGGAAAGTCAGTACACGTACGTATCTGAAAGCGGAGATAGTGTTAATGATTTTTTTTTATGTCGAGGGATATGTTTGCTAGTGTTTCTAACGACTGTATACTTCATATATGTGAATCCAACGAATCTGACCACATGTCCATTGTTCTGATTATTAATGTAAATGAAGATAATTTTAAGTCAACCCAAAATAATATGAACAATTTTGGAGAAAGTTTGTTTAGAATGAAAAATAATAAGATCAGTTTACAGACATGATGTGCTCATCTGAAGTCCTGCTGAGAGTCTAAATGGCTATCAAAATAATTGATGTATATGAAACCCTCAGTGCATTTATAACCCTTTTTTAAAAGATGCTCCGAAATGATAAAGCGAATAAAGGTAAATGCGCTCAGGGAATACGATGGTTGCTATGACTCTGGGTATTGCCAAAGTAAAACGAAAGCTTAGGCTTGAAGATTACTAAGTAAATCAACTGATCGAGTTTCATACTGTAATGCCAGGCGTGAATAAACAAAATTGAATATGAAAGAAAGGGCTTTTAATAGGCATTGCTGAAAAGGCTAGTAACGCCTACAAGCTCCCAAAAAGATTTCTAGAACACAGTATAGAAGAATAGAGGTGGTAAAAAAACAACCTTTAATTAATCTTAATTCGGAGAACTGGTTTGAACATTTTTATGAGCTGCTTGAAATAAATAACAATGTTAGTAATTTTATAGCACAACAATGTAGCAGTGATGGTAGTGCTGGCTACAATAGTGACAGCTGTCCACTCTCAGATGGATGAATTATATTGGCGTTATTTTTTTTAAGAAAGACGGCAAAGCCGAAGGCCCCGACGGGATAAAATATGCTTGCAAATCAGAACTGGTTATTTGTTTTCTAAACAAAATTGTTAATGGTTTGTTTGACAGAGGTCTCTTTCCAGAAATTTGGTCGGAGTCAATTATCCTTCCATTACATAAAAAGGTGATGCTAATAACCCAAACAATTATCGAGGAATATATTTGAGAAATATATGCGATAAATTATATAGCACTGTCATTAATAGATTTCAGGAATGGGTAGAGGAAATCACTTAACAGGTGAGTTTCAGGCAGGATTTAAACAGAATTATTCAACAATTGATCATATGTTCATTTAAATGTCGTTTTTTCAAAGGCAGTAGGGATTGAATCGTAAATGAAACGCTGCCTTTATAGATTTTGAGAAAGACTTTGATTATGTAAACAGAGGTATCCTTTGGGCTATTTTGCTTAAGAATTGTGTCCGTGTCATATTGTATACGTGTTTTAGCATGTATGACTCTGTAAAAGGAAGAATGTGATGTAGAGGATGTCTTACAGATTATATAAAAAAAATACATCCGGAGTAAAGCAAGATGTCTGTGGCCCTATTTTGTTCTCTTTATCTATTAATAAATTATTGTTGGGAGTTATGATTTCTGGAAGACAAGGCGCACGGTTTGTAAATAATGTCTTAGAAATATTTATTCTCTAACTAGCTGATCATGTGGTATTATTATCCGAAACTGTTGTTGGTCTGTAAACACAATTGAACAGTCTAGCAAAAAGCTGCTGCGTTACATCAGTTAAAAGTAAACATGAAAAAGCAACGTAATAGTCCTTAGAAAGGGGCGATATCTCGCTGATGGGGAAAGATGGAGACATAATGGAAATATCATACCAGTAGTAAATGTTTACAAATATTTGGGTATATCCTTCTGAGCACACTTGAGCTTTTGATTTGTTTGTAAATATTTTGTGATCAGAGCTAAACACGCGTCATTATATATCATGCCAAACTGACAATATTCAATAACAGTTCTTTAACACTATCTTTTAAATTGTTTGATTCTCAGATCCAACCAATTGTACAATATGGTGCTATCAGCAGTGCTGCTTTTGAGGTCGAGAAGATACATTTATATGCACGGAAGAAGTTTTTGAGAGTATCTAGACATACGCCTAATGATTTAGTCAATGGGGAAACAAATGGGTATCTTATATACTTAGTAGCTGTAATGAGTTCTATTCATTACTGGTTACAATTGACAAGAATGCGGTCACATAGATATTCCCATAGCGCTTACAATATGTTACTTACGTTTCATGCCGGAGACCAGACAAATTGGGCTTCGCGGATAAGATTAAAATTGTATGAATAACCTGCCGCCGTGGCGACGTGGTTAGCGTCCCGGCTGGGAGGTCGTGGGTTCGATTCCCATCAGAGTCATGTGGGAGTGTCTGCTGCTCTGACTGGCTCCTAACCAAAGTTGAGTTTGCCACGGGCTGAGTTGGGGAGACTGGGACCACACAGTCGACTTTCATCCACTTACTGGGTGCATCTCTGACAGTGTTGCTCAAATTTCCTGACCAACACTGCAGGTGTCTGTATCTCTCGGGCCTGGTTGACGCCAGGATATATTATGAAAGGAAGCGTAGAGTACAGCCCTGTCATGCAGTCTCAGACCGGAATGGAAATCCGTAGCATCATCTTAATCATCTTCATTCTCATCGATCAGCATAAAAAAGCCTCAAATTCTGTGGCATTTCAAGCCCTGCTCTCATGGTGACCTCAGTTTTGATATCCTCTCCACGTCTGTGGCTTGGTTTAGTTCCGTCGGGGTTACCAGTATCGGCGAGTCCATGGGGGCTGTCGTTGGACAGACGCGGTGGCGCCCTCCGGAGGGAGAGCTCACTCACGCCGGCTCCGCGACTAAGCAATTATTGTCGTCAGTAGGGGGCTTAGTAGGTGGTGTCTTGCGTATGTTGGATCAGAACAGGCGCCACTGAACACCACCAAAGTGACTCGGCAGCAGTGCAGTGTCTCCTCCGGTGGGTTGCCTCTTGACGACTTGACATTGACTGCTCCCTGTGGATTGCCGGTGCCGGGGCTGTGGCGGGACTGACCGGGCTGGGGTTGTGGACCGGTGTCGGAATGAGCGGCGTGGCTGCTCTGCCACTGAGGTGGCACAGAAGATGGGACAGCAAAAAAAAGTTGTATGAATATAGATTTAGCTTTGTATGAAAAGTCAGAATGTTGGGGACATAGATGGCCCGATCCGTGAATTCCATCAGAGATTAATAGATGGTAGATGACAGGGATGGCATTCTCATGTTCAGGAACGTGACAGATATGATATCTATCATATGTTAAACGCAGTGCATAGAGTGCCAGTTTATTTCTTCTACGACCTTCGAGAAACATTTGAGATACATCTTAACGAAATCTAGATCACAGAATTATGTTGTAACTTGAATCATTATAGAGAACTCATTGATGACAATCTCTTTCGTCCATTATATCTCGAGGCTTTTGATAGCGAAGTCCATTTTCCATTCTCTTGCCAGGAATTTAGTAACATTACGCAAGAGTTTATTCCAGATAAGTACAATAGACAACCATACTTGCTCAAGCTGATTATGCTAATGGCTTCAAGAAATGAAAAACAAGACTTGTAAAGCAATTTGTGCAAAGCAGTTAAGATTCGGAAGTTTGTTATACCCAAGGTTCTTTGTTATGTAAGTGAATGATTGATTTTTTTTCTAGATACTATTGCTTGCAGTAACAATCCCTCTGTGTTGTGTGGAAACCCAGGTCACCCAGGTCACCAGATCCTTACATTTTCACTTTCGGTTTCATCAAGGAGGTGTCACTGCGTGCGGACTAGTCCATATACGTTACACCACATCTGCTAAGTTTTGATACCACACTACGCATGATTTGAAACTGATGGATAAATGAATTAACAACAAAGATGAGACAATTGAAGAAGAGGGTTTCGTGGCTACGACTCAGCGGATGTCTGACATACGCATAAGCCAAACTCGCTGGTCAGACCTTGAGTGCCTACCTACCATTTGTGTGTGTGTGTGTGTGTGTGTGTGTGTGTGTGTGTGTGTGTGTGTGTGTGTGTGTGTGTGTGTGTGTGTGTGTGTGTAGTGGATGTACACGTGTGTGTATGATGTGGGGGCATGGGCTCATGTGTGTGCGTGGGCGCATGTGTGTGTGTGTGCGTGTGTGTGTGTGCGTGTGTGTGTGTGTGTGTGTGTGTGTGTGTGTGTGTGTGTGTGTGTGTGTGTGTGTGTGTGTGTGTGTGTGTGCGTGCGCAGGCATGTGTGCGCGTTTGTGTGTGCGTGTGTGTGTGTGTGTGTGTGTGTGTGTGTGTGTGTGTGTGTGTGTGTGTGTGTGTGTGTGTGTGTGCGATTTTGTAAGAGACAATTTAGCCCCTGTACCCTCATATTGGTTGATGAAAATGCCAAGACTGACTCAACGAAATAGTTGAACAGATTGTCTATCCCTCACACTGATCTGAAACCCCAAATCCAGGCTGATATCAAAGATCCCGGGGAAGACGGATAACAAACTATCTAAAATCCGTCCAAACCTGTAAGAGGTTTTGCCATGTTCCCATAGCAGCTGTAAAGAAAAAGACGTTTGTGCTGTTTGCACACAAGCCGCTCTTTTTACACCCATTCTTATCTTTTCAAAGGTGAAGAGGCTTCATGGTGCATTCAATGTCATGTACCCCACTAACCGTGAACCATACTCTTTTAGAGTGCTGGGACTTCCATGATGTGAGACATAAACACTTTACAGCAGACTCCATGAACACCTTGTTCAGAGACACATGTGGTGTGATCTTGGAATTTCTGAAAGAGACCAACATTTTTCATAAGATCTATGATTTCATGGAGGGAAGAATTTTAACGAAATTTGCGGTGTATTTTTTCAAGGTGTGTTTTTAAAGGGTTGAGTAAATTAACTTTATTTTAATAATCACATGTGAATAGACGTATACGCGGTGACAGCCCAGATAGGGACATTTCCGGTCGGCTGGGCTATACGCGCGCTCCTGCGTGCACACACACACACACACACACACACACACACACACACACACACACACACACACACACGCACACACACACACACACACACACATACACACGCACACACACATACACACACACACACGCTCAGAGATAGAGAGAGAGAGAGAGAGAGAGAGAGAGAGAGAGAGAGAGAGAGAGAGAGAGAACGAGAGAGCGAGAGAGCGAGAGAGAGAGAGAGAGAGAGAGAGAGAGAGAGAGAGAGAGAGAATGAATGAATGTTTTACTCTGTTAGGCCCTTTATCAATTCACAATAAGGCTTGGGAGGGGTGGAGAGTGAGATCAAAATCTAACACATATAAGGACATGTAACTTATACAAGCAAACAATTGTTTTCGTGGAATGGACTTCAGACATGGGAAATGTCTAAAGCGACAGATTTGTCTGCTCACCACTGGAAAACAGTTGTGCTAGATTCAATGTGGGATTAAGCGATAGTGCCAATTACTTGTGATAGTTGATCACGGTGCAATTTTGGCTGGACGGAGATGGAAGCATCCACGTATTTGTACAGGGGTTTCCTTGAATTTCAGATTTGGCTAGTAAGGATACGTTGTGTTTCTTTAATATGAAAAACAGATTTAAAATGTATTAGCATTAGACTCACTTACCAATCTTGAAACATAGTAGTTCTTTTTTCTCCAAGAGACGGAGTATGGACCACCTTTGGAGCTAAGCAATCAACAAACTTTCAGTATTGTCACAATGTCACATTTCATTTAATTGAAAAACAATACCAGCCACTCGAAAGGCCCGCAGATTGGAAAAAAAGAGAAGAGAGAAACATCAGCCATGGCTAAACCTAACGCAGTTGCACAAACGCTACATTATTTAAAGTAGTAAGAAAACCAGTGCTAGTCTAGTCTCCAACAGCTCTACTTATTTACAAAGAAATTAAGCAAGATAAAACCTAGTGCAAGTCTAGTCTCCTAACAGCCATACATTTCTTAAAAGCAGAAAATATCAACCACGATTAAGAACCTGACGCAGTAAACGAAGACTGTTCTTTTATAAAAGACCGAAAACCTTTCTGTTAATAAATGCCCAGCCGTTCCTTTGACAGAGATCAAATCCTGAGGCGTGTCGAGGAACGACATAACGCAAGTTACAGTTTTTGTGAAGAATGTGTAGAAGAAAAAAGGGGCAACTATCGAATATCAGATAAAAAATAAAAAGAAGTCTTGACTCAATAAAAGAAAGATAAAAAAATTAAACATACAGTGACAGGCATACCAAAGATTTGAGGGATGGTTCAGTTGAGCCAAAGTAAGTAATAATTTTTCTCTGACCCGCCTGCCCCAAGAAAAAAAAAAAAAAAAAAAATGAAAAAAGAGAAAAAAGATGTAAATAAAAAAATGAAATGAAAATAAATAAAAATAGTGAAAGAGAATAATAAATAAATAAATACATTACATATGACAAGCATGTAAAAGAACATAAAGGCATGTCCAAGTTCCTATAAGAAGACGTAAAATTTTGATTCGACACGCGTCATGAGTTAGGCATCATGTCGTGTAATCTTCATTTATGAGTTATGATGCATGACATATAACTTGACACAAACGTGTCACAACCTGATGTCACAGGACACGTGACAAAAACTGCGACATGCCACAACATGCAGAATGCAATAAAGCTTGAGGGAAGAGATATGATAAGGAATATAACCAGACATAATATCCCCATGACATCTGCCATGACAGTCCAGCATACTATAACAAATGACGTGATAAATGTTGTTCGTCCATCGAATCGATGAAAACCACTTCAGTCATCATCGGGTTTGAGGGAGGTGAGATGATTTTCGGATATGCAGAAGGTTGACAAAATCGATGCTTGCACGGAATATGCGGTGACAGCTTGGACAGACGTGATAAATAACATGACGAGAAACACGGCGTAAGATTGGCATGGCACGTGACATGACATGCATGGCAGGGAATGTTTCATGATAATCTATGACAAAGCAAGACACACGACGTGACGTGACGTGATATGACGCCTACGATATGTCAGACAAGAAGAGTAATATGACATGACAAATGACACGGCCCATGACAGGATACAAGTGAATTGCACGGTACGTAGTATATAGCATTATATATGGCATGCTAGGAAATACATCATGACACAATATGTGTCATATGATATGACGCATTTTTGTGACAGGTGGCATTAGACCTGACATATAACTTGAGTATGACATGATACATTGTGTACCCTAGGAGATGACCTATGATATGGCATACAAATGGCGTAACATTGTATGACGCGATGTACACCATGAAAATTACTCGGCATGGCACATACCCTACAACATAACACCTAATGAGTTACAACGTGGCGCACATGATGTGACTAACCTGACTGGAGATGATAGATTTCATTTTATGTCACGATAAAGAATATGAAATGACACTTGAAATGTGACGTATGCGTCGACATTATTCATTATATATGATACGACATGACGTGTAACACCACGTGAATCAGACCAAGTAGATAAAAACACCCGCTACAGGGACTGCGTTGTCCAATACTTTCTGTTACATGTAGGCAGATAGAATATTTCAGCCCTGGACAGCGGCCAACTAGGACGAAATCTCCCTAAATCACCTAGAGCCTTTTTAGTCTACATTTGGTTGTTGACCTTTCAGTATCCACTTTATCAGGAGACATGGCTTGCTCATACAAAGTAAACTTGTGAAGGTTGGTGTCGGCAAGAAGTGGTCCTCGCCCGTCAGCCTGTGCATTGTCTTGCTACTGGATGCAGTCGTTTGCCTTGTATTCTTTGGAGTGGTACGAAGTAACTGTGTGCAGCACTTGATGCGAGAGGCACGAATCATTTTTTTTCCAGAACTGCTGCCAGTGTCTATTCCCGCATTCATACCGAAAGCAGACTTTGATGGCCTGGTGTGTATGGTGTCGGACTCTTGTTTCACGGTCTTGGGTTCGCTTTTCACTCGAGCCAACCAGATTGTGAGAGGTTCTCTCTTCCAAATTCATGTGTAGGCAAACTCTTTATTCTTTCTCTTTCTTGGGATAAGGCTTTAAACGGAGGTCTAGGAACAACTTCCACTCCGTTGAATTCCTTCCGTCATACAGAGATGAGAAAACTATCTTCAATGGAATTAATCTTACGCAAGGAATCGTTATGACACAACACTAAAACAAAAATCCTCAGAACACCACGCTGACCACTAGACTACAACTTACAAGCATAATCGATTTCTGTTGAGTCATCAGACAGACAGAGCCGTAGCCCAAAACCTCAATCCTTCCCTCTCCTTCCATCGTCTTGAGTCACCACATTTTGGCAGTATGATCGTTAGAGAAATGTAGCAATATATTGAATTAAATTATACATTAGTATGGATGTATGCCAGTTTTTATTTTTATTTTGATCGGTTGGAAACTACTCTGTGTCAATGAGAAAGGCTGACAATTGAAATCCCTTTCACCTCATTTGTGTATAAAACTGAGCAGGGGGTGTTTATGCATTATGGATGTCTAGGTGTTGCTTCACGGATGTCTAGGTGTTGCAGGTCTCCTTGATGTTGTCCTTCGCACTATTCTTCTGGTTTTAGTTGTTGTATCTGGGATAATGTTGTTTTTTGTTTGCTTTTGTTTTGTTTGTTTGTTATTGTTTTGTTTTGTTTTGCTTTTTTTGTTGTTTTTTTGAAAGTTCTTGTTATTTCCCCACAACTAGCCGTCCCGATCTTATGCTACCCTTTACATTTTCAGTCCCTGATTCTCTTCCATTCCCTTTCGCTCTTTTTCGTTACGTCTGCCAGGGAGGGTACATAGTTATTCGTATGCTGTTTGGTGGACTGACGCATTTATCCATTGGCAACATGATCTGTATGTAGGATGTTCGGTATCGTACCGTGCCACTGTTTTCATGTCATCGATTCTCTCCTTGATTGTCACATCCGTGTAGGTTATTCCACATACGTTTTGCTGGTCACTTTCAAGCATTTAACGGTGCACTGTTTATGCTTGTCACTTCCAGGAGCATTATTGAACACAGTTAAGGCTTTTCACAGCAAGACATGATTTGCTTCTTGCTTTCAGGTGCGCTTTTCAACACAGTGCTTGATTTTCAAATTCAGATACTTCCTGAACATAGTTCTTTGCTCGTCATTTTCACATGCTTTATTCAACAGAGGCTTTGATTGTTACCCCGAGGCGCGGTTTTCAATATAGATATTCGTCGTGACTGCAAGTGAGTTACTCAACTCAGTGTTTGGTTTTTATTTCCAGATACTGGGCCGGAATAGCTCAGTGGTAGAGCGCAAGACCCATAATCTTGGTGATCCTGGGGTTGAGGGTTCGAATCGCTACCGGGCCGTTTTGCTACAGAGGGATTGTTCCCTCGGAGTTAACATTTGCTCTGACTCCATTTCCCATACAGTCCTTCAAATAAGACTATAAACCGAGGTTCCGTGTATGAACGCACGCATAACATCTTGCACACACGTAAAATCCATCACCAACTTTCGGAATAGAAGGCCAGTTTGGCCGTTAGTATGGATGACACGTTACACATAGCATGCATCTTCCTGAAGCTGGAGTATGGCTGCCTTGATAGCGGGATTTAAAACAGTTTTACACACAAAACTCCACTCGAGAAGTAGATCGGATTCATCCTTGCTTGTCTATACGGGAGTATTCGCAAGTGTATCAGCCTGTGTACACAGGGAAAAAATCCAGATACGTTATTCAACACAGTTCTTACGTTTCACTTCACACAAAAAAAAGAAGAAAAAAAAGAAAAATGTTATTCAACACAGGTTTTGAATGTCAACTCTAGGTGCATTATCCAACACGGGTTTGCCTTTAACTTTGAGAGAAGTTATTTAACAGTGCTTTTGCAGACCGTTTGAGAAGCATGAATCAGTATTCATGTGTGTATTGTTTCCAGGAGCATTACGTCATTTTTTTGGTCTGACACTTTCGAGTGTATCATTAAACGTTTCTTTTATCAAGACATGACACTGTAACAGTTCATTTTCCTGGCATTTGCTGTCAGCTTTTTAAAAAAAATATACAACTTTAACCTGTTATGTTACGTATCTCTTTTTATTTTCTACAACGTGGAGTAT
>CM031603.1:59105434-59127934 GCA_018398815.1 Conus ventricosus
GCAGTAGAATACCAGGAGGCACTACAAAAAGGGGAAATACAATTACAATTTACAATACAACCCAGACAACAACACAAATAAAAGCAAGAAAAATAGGAAAAGAAAAATCTATGGTATAACCCCCATACGACGGGAAACTCAAAACAAACATAGGGAAAGAATTCTTCAAATCCTAACAACTTCATTTCCAAAAAAACACAACTGTCCAAAATATTCACAAAAACACTGTCAAAACTATCGTACTCATGTATGCCCAACCTCAAAAACCTAATTGACGCATCCAACAAAATGAAAACCAACACAGCAAAGAAGGGTGAAGAAAGGAAATCTTGAAATTTGCACCAAAAACGAGCAGTGCCCACTAAACAATAAATGTATTCAAAAAACAATTGTATCCCAGGCTACTGTGACATCAAAAAATGAAAAGAACATACATAGGGATCACTGAAAACCACTCAAAACCAGATATGAAAACCCATAAACAGTGATTCAACGGGTCCGCGACGTTTCGTCGAACGACATTTCTTTCGAACGACATTTTGTCGACGCGACTTTTCGTCGATCGACATTTCATCTACGCGACTTTTCGTCGAACGACATTTTGTCGATTCGCTGAAACGTCGTTCGACGAAAGTCGCGTCGACGAAATGTCGTTCGACACGATACGGTTACGTGTGTGGGGTTGTGTGCGTGTGGTGAAATGTTGGTGTGCGTGGTAATGTGTGTGTAATGAAACACACACGTGACTTTCACAGGATCACTGGTAATCAGAAAAAAATAATGTTGCTGAACTTGTATCTTTTACTTAGGCAAAAAACAGAATGCTTGATGCATGAATGGTAAAAAAAACAAAAAAAATGTGTTTGCGTTGTTGGTTCTGTTCTCGAAATCCATGGCGACAGTACAAAGAAAAGGATCGTCAATGGTACACAATTGACGAGCAACGTCCTCCAGGAACGAATGTGAATGATTGCGTTGTTGGTTCTGTTCTGGTAATCCCTGACGACAGTACGAAGACGCCTGGCAGCTCGTTCCTGAGAAGTGCTTTTCCCTTTGGGTGCGTAGTCCCCTCGCCCCAGCTGCTTGCACTGCCATCCCCGTATGTGCCTGCTCAGACTTCAGAAAGGAGAGGAACTCCCAAGATGTTTGGGTGGGCCTTTCCAGGATGGACTTAAAACCTGCGATGCCACCTTCAAGTGCATTTGTTGTGCGTGGTCGTTGGTGATCGTTCTTCCGTGAACAGACCAAATTTCTGGAGGGGAAATGCGGAGAAACCCACACCGGGACGAATCCTCAGACCTTGTTGCTGGGCAGGGACGAAAAGGGGCCAATGTAGTCCTTTAAAAGTACGCCCCAAAGATCATCACATGAATCGGGGAGTGATGTGCTCATTTCCTCAAATGCCGCTCTGATGTTCTCTGGGGGAACAAACGCTAGGGCTGTCAACTGGCGAACTTGCAGACTGAAATCAAAGTCAGTCATGTAGGCATCACGAAGTCCGAGTTCAACGACCTTGCGCAGATAGCCTGAGCGAAGTGGAAAAAAAGCAGCATTCCACGGAGGCATGGGGGAAACAGCTGTTTCACTGAGCCAAAGGCCCGCCTGTTCAAAATCTGAGCGTAAAACCTGCATGTCAATGTCGCACCCGATTTCAATAATCTTGTCTCTGATTGCTCTGATTGCCATCAAGTATATTTCTCCAGACTTCCTGGGCAGAAGACAGAATGCTAGAGGAAAAATACATCCAGCCACTTTCCATGCAAAGTTATAATTGTTTTTTAAAAAGTGGTGGTGACACAAAAAAGGTACCATCTCCGTACCAACTCTGCTTTGAGCTAAAAGCCGAAGGTTGGCATCAGAAGAAAATACCAGGATACAACCATCTCCGACCTTTTTTCATCAAGGATAAAACCAGTCTTTTCCTTTGTGGGTACAACACCAGACGCCTTCGATTGTGATGTCTGCGGCTGTGGGGAAGTTCCGGTAAAAGGCGTCTTCGCTGTCTCTGCACAGTCCCTCATGGAAGCCGCTTTGGGAAGGGACGCCTGGTGAGCAAGGTGAACTTTGGGAGCGACCTCCTGGTTGATGATTGTCGCGGTTGCCCCATGAAGCCAGCAGCAGCAGCTTCCTTGATACGTTGTTGCGCCTTTTTTGCCCTATATGGAACACAGAGACACCTCGTCCTATTCTTACTTTTTTAAATTGAATTGAAATTTGAACAAAAGAGACACCAGGCATCATGCAAAACACATGTGACACAGGCATTACGCAAATCATATGACACCAGGCATCACGCAAAACATGTGACACCACATCACGCAAACACATGTGACACCAGCATTACGCAAATACATGTGACACCAGGCATCACGCAACACATGTGACACCAGCATCACCTCAATGCGAGAAGGTCAGGTTCGGTTTATGGGGCGACCACTGGTCTTGGATTCGACGAGAGAGAGAGAGAGAGAGAGAGAGAGAGAGGTGAAAACCATGCAAATACATGAGTGAGTAAGTGCGTGTGTGTTGTTGTTGTTTGATCTGTTTAGCGTTTTGTTCACTCCCGGTGATATTAGACGATGCGTGTGTTGTGTGTGTGTGTGTGTGTGTGTGTGCGTGTGTGTGTGGTTTGGTGTATGTATGTGGTGCGTGTTTGAATAACACCATAAAAAAGTCACCTCAATGCGAGAAGGCTCAGGTTCGTGATTGTGGCGACCACTGGTCTTGGAGTCGACGGGATCCCCGCCTCATTGGTGTTTTATACCACCCTTGCATGACACTCTCTCAGGCTACAACGCCAATATATTTTGTTGGCCGTCTTTCTGTCCACTGTATACGTAAACTCGTCTAAAATAAGCATAGGCTTATTTCTGTTGGTGCGTCCTATCTCCATCTTCACAAACATCAGGCACCGCAAATGACCAAGTTGTTGTTGTGATCGGGTCTTGTGATCAGCCGCTCACTGAAAAAGAACAGTGAACACAAACTCTGTTTTCTCGTTACATCGACGCGACTTTCTGTTGCACCGGACCCACCGAACGACGTTTCGTCGAAAGACATTTTGTCGAAATTTGATGAAACGTCGTTCGACGAAAAATCACGTCGACCAAATGTCGCAGGCTGCAAGAAAATTCGAGGAAATGTCGTTCGACGAAATGTCGTTCGAACAAACGTCGGACAGGGGGTTCAACAAAGAAAAATACAAAAACCAAACTGAATTGAGCAAATACATTTGGACACTTAAAGACGCAAAAAAAAAACTATAACATATCCTGGAAAATCATAAAAAGGGCATCACTTACAGCATACGCAATATTTCCAAAAAAATCAACCTATGCCTAATGAAAAATGGCTAATACTATGTAAACCACACTTAGCAACTCTTAATAAAACACAGAAACAGTAAATAAACTGCAGGATAAATGGAAATCGTTGTTAGTGAACACACCCCGTACAACAATCTGAAAACCCCAAAACAAAGTGCAACCAACACGCACGCAAAAAACAGCTGCAACCGGGCCCCAACACGCTATTAACAAACGGCGGGGGCAACCCAAACTTCATCCTGACGATAGCCAAGCCGCTAGAAACAAATTTGTAGATAGTTTAAGATTCTTCTTTAAACTTTTACTAACTAATGTTGCTCCCCAAAGGGTTAAGCACTTATAGAATTGTTTTAGGGTTTTTAAATATACAGATATATATATATTTATATATATATATATATATATATGTTGTGTGTGTGTGTGTGTGTGGTGTGTGTGTGTGTGTGTGTGTGTGTGTTGTGTGTGTGTGAGAGAGAGAGAGAGAGAGAGAGAGAGAGAGAGCGTCAAGTTCAGCTCGTTTTAGAAAACAGCACTCAGCAAGTCTGTGTTATTATCATTTATTTCATCAGTGTATGTTATTGTTGTAACGAAAGAAGATGATGGTGAGTGTGTGCATATATTTGCACCTGGTTTCTATCAATGTAATGATATATTAAGGTCCTATTCACTAAGAAGATCAACATGGACAAAAACCTTGTGTGAGCAGTGAGTGAAGATCTGCTTAATTCAAAACGTGGATTACTTAGATCGCCTACAGAGTAAGTTCAGTTAGGACTGGATCTTTTTTTTTTTTTTTCACTCACAATTACGCGTGAAACCTGCTACTATTCTTCACATGGTGTGGCTGCTGTTTCATGTTGAGGTAGACAACTGCACGCCTCACATGCATGTAGGACACACAGACAGACATGCAAAACATGCAGAGGCAGTGTAAAGATAATGTAGCGAGATTTCCATGAAGCCCACAGGCATGGTACTGGAGGTGGATTAGTGTCGACATGTCAAGCGAGTGTATCCCTTGTAAGTTTGTTTTCAGTGGTATAGTACAGATATGCACGCATCACGTCTGTGAAGTTTCGCTGGATCAAATGTACAATGTGTGCACCACACTGAGTTGTACTTGGCTTACGTATCATGTATGTTTGTTAATGTGCATAGCATATTTATTGCCTATAAAGTTGCTTCTGATGTTTGCAAAAATACAGTGGAAAGTCACTTTTGTTGATGAAGAAGAAAGACAAAAACATGTGGAGACTGCAACAGGGGAAATCCGAACCATCCCATGGGAATTGAATAATTTGTTAGATGAGTGTGACAAAACCAACACGCTGACATTTGCCTTAGAACACAGTTCTACAGATAATAACAGGAGGGGACTATGGGGGGGGGTGACATTTGAACTCGTGTTGCAAACTGTACATCTGTATAACCCAAAGTCAGGGCACAAGACGTGTCTGCTAGTTATAGTAGATTGTAAGGAGAGTCCGCGTGATATGAGGAGAATCATATACACATACAAACATCAGCTGGCTGCTCTGGAGTCGTTGACTTAAAGGAACACGAAAATCAAAATGTTTGTTTGGAGACCATGTCTTTCCATTCAAATTGTATGGACTGTCAGGTGCTCAGGAAACCATGTCTGTAATGAAGCATCCAAATATCAAATACAGACAGCACCTCTGTGCATAGAAGGTAGCATAACACAGCACAAGTTTGCAAGACATAAACAGAGACCACACAAAATATAAACATCACAGAAAGAAGACAATCGCACTATACAACAGAGTCATTAGAAAGCCCATCGTCGACATTGAGCCCGACCAGGTAACACTTTTATTACTGCTCGTTCGTCTGCTAAAGAAATGTCATGACGTATTGGATGGGGAATGTCATTCTCTTGACAGAGGAACTGGGTTATCGCCAGCTGACCAGTGAAAAGAGGCAGGCAAATACTCACCCTTTTCCAAGTTTGTCGAAAAAATAAACAGAGATTCACCCTGCTGAAAATAAAAAAGAGAAATCAGAAACAAGGATCATCTTCAATGAGCCCAAAGGAGTAACGCCTTTAAGCACTTAAAAAAAGAGCAGCTTGAATGGACGGAGATAGCGTTGGAGAAACGGACGGACGTTGAATACCCGCTGACACAAATTGTTTTCCCACACGTGACTGGCCGTATTTCCAAACACTAAGACTCAGTGTTTCAATGATACAAAATATGAACACTGGTTTATCACGGCAGATCATTCGCAGGGAATCATTACTACAAAATACCTGAAGCCTGACACAATAGAACACCTCTGTCGCAGTGTAGTAAACACACCTTCTGAACTGATTAAGATGCAGACATCATTCGCACATTAAAATTGCAGATAATGAGCACATTTTTATCTTGCATTCATACAAAAACAATACATCCAAGACCCTTTACTGACACGACTGATACCGACAAGTTGGATTGCCATATCACACAGTCCGTGTCTTTCTTCATCTAGTCATTCCTGCACATATGTATCATTGGGGAGCAGCATATCCTTCCCCCTGGGGTGGCATAGAGGTTGGGACAGCTAAAAAAAGAAAAGAAAAGGAAAGTGAAAGTCTCACTGATGTGTTGAACAACACAATGAAATGCCAAGCTAACCGTGAAGCCAACAGCCGAAGAGTGTGCTCACGGCAATCTTCAATCACATGCGAGGCGGCATGTTTGGGGTATTCTGATGAAAAGATAGGCCAAATGTGTCTGTGCATGAGCTCCTGATCGCGCTGAATGCAGATCTTGTGGTAAGCAATAACACAATACGCAGACTATGCCTGCATGAGATAGCCAAGCGCACCTGCTGACACCGTGAATACTAACCTTATCTGCTCATCATGGAATTGACTGGTTGACACTGAACGTGTGGGCAAGTTGCGACGGTCAAGGCTACGGCTCTTTTAGGTTTATCTTTAGTTTTTCAGGTGGCTTCTTTAACCATCAAAATCAACATCATCTGGAATCAGACTCGAAGTCAAAAGAGCTAGAACCCAAGACGATGAAGGTCAACAATATCGACTGCTGAAAGAAATGGTGAAAAACAGAATTTTTATGGGTGTTTTTTGAAGATGGTGTTATGCCGTATACGGTGTGTGCTCACGAACACGAAGTCGGACGTGCACAGCACATTTGGTCCGGGGTCGGTAAGCTTCCAAACGTGAGCGTTTGTTCACGAAGATGCCCTTGAGGTTCTAGAACTTTCACAAGGAGAGATAGCGGTTTTTACTTCGCCATTTGGAGTAAACCGCCATTCTCCTGCATGTTTGTGAAAAATGAGGTTGAGAGAGAGAGAGAGAGAGAGAGAGAGAGAGAGAGAGAGAGAGAATCTGTATTCCTGACTTTTGTGGACCTAATGTTACTGCTACCTCCTGAAAATTGTTGTAGAGGTATCTTTAAGCCAACCCTTTTAAATTTGCAACAGGAGGTATACCTGTGAGAGAGAGAGAGAGAGAGAGAGAGAGAGAGAGAGAGAGAGAGACACTGACACTGACATTTTTATTGTCCGTTTAGCAGTTAAGCCTTTTAGACAAGGGGTTGGCAAATGCATTCACCGATACAAAAAGCAGAAATTTCATGCGTATACGTACTCTCACACACACACACACACACACACACACACACACACACACACACACACACACACACGTCCTCACCTTTCCCTCCGCCCCACCCCGCTACCTTTCTATTATCATCCCCCAACATCCATACTGCCATAATCACACACACTTGACCACTAACCCTTCCCTCTCCCTCCCCCTATTCCGCCAGCCCACACACCCTCCCCAGCCCCCCGCCCTCCCCGGAACATCCGCACATTGGATCATCCTTATGTTAACCGGTATTTTGCTCAATTATCTTTTTTCTCACATACATGGCTTCAGCTATGTACTTAGAGAGAGAGAGAGAGAGAGAGAGAGAGAGGCAGACTGACAGACAGACAGACAGACAGGCAGACAGACAGAGAGAGTTTTATTCTATCGTCCGTTTTTTGCCACTGCTATTTTATTTATTGAATGTAAATCATTTCAAACTTAGTTAAGAAAAGGAGCATTTAACAGTCCTACTTTATCATTCTTATTTTTGTCATTGCTGTGTGTTAATTCTTTGAGTGGAAGAAGATGAGGAGTGTGCACGCGTACTGTCATCTATTTTCGGTCACTGTTATGAAATACGCGTGGCCTTACTGACTAGCATCAAGCTGAATGATGTCAACATCGGCATGAAACTAGTGCAGTGGTGAGTGAAGGCCTGCTTACTCTGAAACGTGGGTTACGTAGACCACGTGATTAATAATTTCAGGTAGGACTGGATTTTATAAACTTTTTATGGACAAATTCTTCACTGACAGCATGGTGTGGCTGGTATTTAGTATGAAGTGACAACTGCATGCAGCACATGCACGTATGTCACACAGACAGGCATGCAAAACCTGCAGAGGTAGTGTAAAGTTAATGCAGCAAGCTGACCATGAAACTCATCAGTAGCATCACTGGAGATGGATTACTGTGGTAAGTGTATTCATTTTAAGTTCGTTTCCAACGGTGTAGCATAGATATTCATGCAGAATGTCGGTAAAGTTCGGCTAACTAAAAGGCATCTGTGTACCACATTGAGTTGTACTTCGTTTCGTGTGTATTTGTTAAAGTACATAGAATGTTTATTGCTTGTAAAGTTTGTGTGCTGTTTGCATGCCATTATAAGAACAAAATATATTGATGTTTTGTTATCATTAGTTCTGTTAGTAAATTGCCTGTCCAGTCATTGTCATAGCATTCGACTTGTTGCACGTAGTATCGAGAGTTGACCAAAACAAAAAACAACCCGTTTCTGACACGTGTTATCAGGCAGACTCAGCTGTCACTGTACAAGCGGAAAACGTGGCCGGTGATTTGCTCAGCGCGGGTTGTAATAGCAATCTGCAGAGCGCTGTGTGAATAAACTGGCTCTTCAGAGTTCTGCCGGTCAGAGGTGCAGGTGTTGCTTTCCTTGTCTATAGACTAAAGTGTCTAATGATAAGCCTATAGTATGTGTAGGTTTCCATGTGCACACCGGATAGATATCAGGACTGGTGAGCTGATAGGATGGTACCGATTCAATTTCAGGATTGGTAGGATGACCACAATTCAGTTTCAGGACTGGGACACCCTCTGTTCAAACACACATCAAATACAATAAAGTACATAGAAGGGAATACTTGGACATCGCATACATTTTACTCGCTCCTTCCTGAAAGGGCATACCGTACACGAGAGATCCATTGCTTGTATTTTCCATTTGTCCTGTATCCATATTATAGCCAAATAATACAACGTACCCCCCGCCCCCCCCCCCCCCCCCCCCCCACCCCCCTCCCGCCCCCAGTTATACTGATTAAGTAATGCTTAACTCATTATGAATTACATCATACGATTAGGTTAACAGTAATGTGAACACTGAAAACACGAAAAGGATGCATAGGAAGATACATAATATTCATTATCTCAAGAAGTTAAGTTGTTCGGGGAGTACACCACATCGTCTCACATCACACCAACCTTCTGTAAATCCACATATAGCGAGATGCCAGAAATGTGTTCATGGCATACTGATGACACTACCATGTAGATCAACTGCCCGTCTGTCTGTCTGTTCGGTCTGTACCACTAGTTTTTACGAATATCATTACATTCGTGTTTTTCGTCTCTATGTGAATTTAAGGACTATCCCACATTAGAACATCTTATAATTTTACATGAGATATACTTTGCTTTCCATGAGTCATGTTTCTACGGGGAACATTTGCTATTCTCTCTCTCTCTCTCTCTCTCTCCTCTCTCTCTCTCTCTCTCTCTCTCTCTCTCTCTCTCTCTCTCTCTCTCTCTCTCTCTCTCTCTCTCTCTCTTCTCTTCTGTTCTGTGTTGTGTGTGTGTGTGTGAGTGTGTTGTTTGTTTGTGTGTTGTTGTTTTGTGTGTGTTGTGTTGTCTGTGTGTGTAATGTGTGTGAGTGTGACTGTCTCTCACTCTGTCTGTGTATTGTGTGTTTGACTTGTGTGCTGTGTGTATTGAGTGCAGTATTTGTTCGTAGCTGTTGTTGTGTGTTGTTGTGTGGCGTGTGGTGGTGTACGTTGTGTGATTGAGGTGTGTTTGAAGTGTTGTGTGTGTGTGTGGGTGTGTGTGTGTGTGTGTGTGTGTGTGTGTGTGTGTGTGTGTGTGTGTGTGTGTGTGTGTGTTTGTGTGTGGCTCGCGCGCGCGCGCGTGCGTGTATGTCTGTATGTGTGTGTGTTTACAGAGGATCAAATTTTGGTCATATGGAAATAATATAATGGCCATATCAATTTGATCCATTAAAAGCGGTAGTAAAATATGTTCAGCATGTATTATAATAAATATATAAATCAGTATATCAGTTTTGAACAAGTTATCGATCTAAGTGCTTTGGTGCGATTTTCATATGCATACCAACGCATAATTAAACCTTTACGCTTTTCTACGTTTAAACTATGTGCAAATCCTGTCCACCTGTTTAAGGTTTTAGGAAGGAAACGCATTAACGCGTGAGCAGTGGATGTGTTCTGCTACGATTGTCACGTGAACACAAGGGCATAAACCTACACGCTCATCTACCTGTAAACTACATATTCGTGTAACCAAACCCTGTTCATTCGTGACAGGTGTATAGAAGGAAGCATGGTGTCGGTAATGGATGGCAGGCCTACAAATTTGAATTTTGTCCTTCAGTCTCAGAATATCGATGAAAATACAACCACCCAACAAATTGTAACCGAATATTCGCAATCTCTTCAAAACTCGACATCTCAAGGTGACTGCATTGAAGTAGTATTTAATGAGATGGAGTACTTACCTTGGAACAATCCTGAGAACATTGTCAGTGCAGAAGTGGAAGAAATCGTCGACAGGTAAAAAACAACCTGCTGGTGTTGATGTTTCTGATTGGTGGACCAGCTAACGTCATCAACATGTTGGTGTTTCATAAACAGGGCCTCAAGGATCGCGTCAACCTGTGTCTATTCGCTTTGTCTCTAGTTGATGAATTACATCTGTTCAACTCAGTGCTTCACCATGGTGAACAGGTTTATTTTCAATTCACCACTAAAGAAACGTTTGGTCCCGTATCCACACTTTTATCCAACCTGAATATGGGATGTCTTTTACAATTTAATTTCGTTTCTAGTGTGTTGTCTGCTATCATCGCTGTAGAGAGATGCCTGTGCGTCTTCAATCCTCTCAAATGCCAAACTATGCTAAGTACGAAGACAATGGCTACCATCATCATTGTTGTCACTATAGCGATCATGAGTCTGCTGTTTGTTGTATCTTTTCGTTATCGTGTTGGGTGTGTTTATGATCCTGTGATTGATATGACTGTAACAACAGCAATTGAAGGCAAATTTTACAAGGCTCACAAAGATTTCATTGATTCTCTTGAAAGCCTTGTGTTTGGTGTGGGTCTACTTGGAGTAGTGATGATGATAGTTGTAATAACAACCGTGATGACGATTGTAAAACTTCGCCAGATAGTCAGGTGGCGGTCTGAAAGCTCTTCATCAATCTCGACTCAAGAGCTGGCTTTAACAAAGACTCTTGTCGCTAATTCTATTTTCTTTATTATCTGCCTTTTCCCCTTTGCTGTAAATCGTGTAATGTGGTTCTCTTTCCCGGAAGTAAACAGTGGCCGTCGGCATCACAACACATTCTTAACGAGTGTATGGATTGAATATTTATTTTCTTACATTAATGCTACCTTCAACATCTTCGTGTATTACTTAATGGGGTCACGTTACAGGGAAACCTTTTCGGCATTGTTTGGCAGAATGCTACGGTCTAGAAAATAGTATCGAAGAGGACGCCTCTGTCAATCAACCACTTCATTACATTCAAAAACAAAGAGACACTTCGTTAGTGGTGGTAGTTCTTTTTCTGTTATTGTTTCCGATGTCTGGTATAAAACAATTCTTGCATATATACCATTTTGACAGTTCAGTGCCATTTCTGATTCAGATATATAATTTACTTCTGTTTTATTTGGATATTTTCATTCTTCTGGCTGACATATGTAAAACGACTTCCTTAAGGTAAACTCTAATATGGATCAAAACTATGAGCGCTTGAGAAACGTATTATGTTTTAATCCGCCTTGCCTGTAGAAGACCCAAGAGGTTGAAACGCGTAGTGTTTTCTTAGTAATTTGTTTGTTCTTTCATCTGGTGGTAAAGTACATTTCATTCAATTTCGCATCAGTCATCAAGTTTAGAGCCGCTGGCGAACAAGTATTCCAACCAAGAGTTGATGTGATATTCTTTGCTCCAATAAAAGTCAGTTTTGTTTGGTGAGATTATGGGAAAGAGTAACGGAGTGGTCACAGTGACCGTCTAGTCATCATGGTCCACTGACTTTAGGTCTTCTTAAAATTCGATAGATTCTAGAAATGCATGCATTCATTTTTTAGTATACCCCGTAGAAAAAATGTGGACAGTGAGTTATATGGTGCCCATATTAAGCAATCTTGCAAAATTTGATATTTATGAGGGTAGGGCTTGCCCGTTAAAATATGTATAGACCTGTTGCCGAAGGTAGTAGTGTAGCAGTGTATATTTTGTTTCCTAGAGTACCGCAGAGAAGCTCTCTGAAGTATGTGTTACTCAACACATGGAGTCCATGACCGCAGAGAAGCTCTCTGAAGTATGTGTTACTCAACACATGGAGTGCATGCTCCAGAACTATCATCAGTTGCAGCGTTGCATTCATAGAAAACGACGGACACGACCAGTGTCTCTAATGGATGCTAACTGGCCTGTGTCTCCAGTTGAGTTTGTTTCTTGCCATATCAGACATAGCAAATACCAGCTTTGCCTTGATATTCTTTGTTGAGCTGCCACCGTTGCCCATTGTGTACGAAGGATACCTAAAGGGGTCCACCCATTCCTGTGACAGCCTGTTCAGCTTTATGCACACACGCCTGCTTTTGATCTGGCACATTTGGCAGTGATTTTGCTTGTCTTTGTGCTGGCTTCAGTTCTAGTATCTAGTGGTGACACATCGTTGCCATGGCTTCCATTTTTCTTCCCAGATGCCCTTTAAGGTCTTTCGCTGATTTCTATTCCAAATCGTGTTGATGTTGCATCCAGCATTTGAACAAGCTTTGAAAGTTCGTGTTCACTCCCTGCACAAGACCACCATTGTCATCTGCAGATCGGAGAGATTTCCGCCCTCCATGCTGATTGTGCTGATATGATCTTAACGCGCATCAATCACGATGTGTTCCAGGGAATGTTTAAATTAATGTGAGAGACTGATAACAGCCCTGGAAAACTCTTAACTGGAATACCCGGCCAATTTTTCAAGGGCACCCCATATGAGTTCTGGACTGGTCAGTTTAGAGCACAGTTCCCGGATGGTGCTGATTAACTTTAGTTATAAACGTCTTCATTGTAACCCATGTTGCCTCCAAACTGAGTCTGTTATATGCCTTCTTGGATCTGTGAAAACGTGATATAAATGTCTTTTTGGTATTGGAGACGTGTTTGGTAAAGAATGCACATATTTAAGATATGTTCCACCTTCTTGGAACTCAGCTTGTTCTTGACCAGTAGTAGCAATTGCTTGTGGCTGTTACCTATTCAGAATATATTTGGCGTCACTTTGTTTGCATCGTTGATAATGAAATATGATAAGATTTAAAATCATGGATACAGATAAAAAGGAAAGTATTCAAACATACAAGCATCGACGTTCCTGTAAACATTTAATCACAGTCGAAGCGGCTTATAACGAATTGCCGGGGACATTCAACATTGCTTTGTTATATCCGGCTTTCGTTATAAGCGATGCGCCGGTTATAACGAATATCTGTCTGGTTGATTCGTTATACCAGGCGTGACGTGTTTCTCTCCCTCTGTCTGCCTGTATGTCTCTCCCTACCTCCATCCCTCCCTATCTCTCTCTCTACCCCCCTCCCCCCCCCCCCCCCACACACACGCACACACATACACACACACACTGACACGCGCACGCACGCACCACACACACACACACACCAAAACACACACACACACACACACACACACACACACACACACACACACACACACACACACACACACACACACACACATACACACGCGCGCGTGAGCGCTAGCATAGATGGTATATTCAGGCTCGTTTCCTACTATAAATAAAAATGATTGCATTTGTTTTTAGAAATATGGTATAAACAGATCACACAGTCCTACAATGCAATCTGAAAGCATAGAAACCAATAATAAGTAAAACAGACGAACAAAACTCACTGTATTATTCTGAAGATTTGATAAGAATAGATTGTCAGAAGAAATTACACATCGCCACGATTTTAAGATGGGAGGGAGAAAGGTGGATTTCTTTATTGTTCAATTACTGTTTGGTCTTTGGATTATGCGCTGGTATGGAAATGAACTCGTAAGCAATTGCTTTTAAAATACGCGCAGTCTGCCGCGATGGAGAGCAATGTTTGACTGGACAAGAAATCACAATAACCAAAACTAATTAGTGTCTGAATAAGGTCTTGAATAGAAAATAATAATTTTTGACTTTTCTCCGTCATTGCAGCGAAAGTCACAGATGTGTTATTATGTCTTAGTGTATACAATCAACAGTTCTTTATTGTTACCAATACACGTCAGGTCACTCATATACAGATACTAGAATGGCGCTTGTGATGCCTGATATATGAATGTTCACATTCTCTGAAAAAACAGAAAAGGATGACTGCTGGTACAGCTGGACAAAGAAAAAAGAAATCCTCAAATTCTCACATTCTGTGAAGCAACAGATGAGAATGATTGTTTGCACCCTGGACGAAAAAGTCCCTCGAATTCATACATTGTGAGAAACAACAGAAGAAGATGATTGTTGCCACACTAGACGGAAAAAATCCCTCAAAAGTCGCACTCTTTGAAACATGAGATAAGTTTTATTGTTGTCACAGCTGGATTAAATGAAAAGATAACTCAACCATGAACAGTGAAGAGAAAGATCTCAAACCAATAATTTTCTTTTTCATCCTTTTAACACAGAGTCCACAAGATTACACAAAGGTACCTATGTACATGTATATATACGTGCCGCAGCAGTTGTGTCAATCTTCTCGGAAGATTCTCTCAGATAGGTGTGTCTGCACGTGCATCTCAAATTTAGTTCTGGCGTGGTGCGTTGTCCTCGCCTTCAAAATAGTCTCTTGTATGCTTCTCTTTGGACGCCAGGGTTGTTGCCAATGTCGGCAGCGCATTTTCATATTCTTCCGCTATTATCTTATGTTTTTTTCTGGATTGCTTTAAAGTTTTTGACTAATTTCAATTTTTCGCTCTAGCGACAGACCTTTGCGACGTGCAGACACCATGATGACATTGCCTATCAAATCAAAACCTGACACCCTAACACCGCTTTCCCCTTCACTCTACCTTCGTCCATCTAGCATCTCTTCTCAGTCTACAGTTGCTGGCTAACCCCACGTGAGTCGACTGCCCTGCTTCAACAATCACAAGCAGTCGCATTACAGGACATCAAAACACGATTTTATTGCGTATGAATTACAGAGGTGACGTTTACCATAGAACAAACATGCAGTTAAGAATATTGTGTACTTTCAATCTGCATATGTGAAGCTGTGTAAGAAAGTGAAAGAAGCTAAGAATCATGCAGCTAGTCGAACACATGTATGAACATGTGATTTCTATTTAGAGTGTCACGACCGACCCCTGGAGGTCTGCCCTGACAGGATCGGTCTAGATGGGAGTGAAGGGAGTGACTGACCTCACACGCCTCGCAAGAGACCACAAGAAAGGTTACAATACAATACACCATCTATTCACACCAACACACACATAGTCACAAATAAGCATTCCAACACACACAACATGCACAATCACAATTAAGCATTCCAACACACACAACATACACATAGTCACAAACAAGCATTTCACCGCACACAATATAACCATAATCATAAATAAGCATTTCCAACACACGTTCCTTTTTGTGCTTCATGTGGTTCCCTCTCACCCCTGTCTCTCCAAAGTCCTCTGAGAGTACCTGTCGAATCAGGTGCCCCAAACCGGGTCTGTTCTTGAACAGAGTCTTTCAATGCCGACACCCTTGACACCCCCCCCCCCCCCCCAAATTGCACGACACAGAGCTAACCACACTGTTCACATGAGCTGTAGGAAGTCCGAGGACAGTGGAGAACGCATCCCGTGGGACGAGGCGTTGTCGCTGAAGATCCCGGACAGGGGTTAGGACCATCCAGCAAGGTCCACGTGCTCCACACACTGCGCGGCCCCAACAGCGCAAGCTTCGGGTGAAGCCCCCGGGAGGAGAGAAAACGGAAGGAACTGGAAGGAAAGAAGGGTACTAGAACCCCGCAGTCAGTACGGTCTGAAATTTGCTGCTTAATCCTAACAGCCACTCGCATGATGGGCGAGGGGAGGTGTTTGCTGAATACATTAGTAACACCAGCTCAACACGGACCTGAGCATAACACAGTAAACAAACCAAATGAGGAATGTTCGCTAAAGGTCTCCTCACACGAAGCAGGTAAGAGATTACATTAACAGGCTAAACAAACGAATAGCAATTTATATCTTCATCCTTCCCTCACTCACGTTCAACATTTTCCTTTCTTAGGAACTGAACTAATGCAGCAACCATTGCTCTATAACTGCCACCACATTTGCAAAATAATAATAATTCAATGGCACAATTATCCCCACATTTTATAGTAACATTTCAAAAATAACAATTCTCCAACCACGCATCCAAACGACTAATCACGCGTACGCACGCTCGCAAACACAAAACACTCGTTCCCTTGCAAACACAAACAGACGGTGGCCGAAGAATAAGAGACCGGCGATTGTGACAGGGGAGGACGAGCGAGACCAAGCAAGTCCCAACCCTAAATCACCAGGTTCTCCTCCATCCCACCGACTACCGCATCACAGATGCATTGAAAGGAGAAAGAATTTTGGATATAATTTTGAATGGCCAGAGAAAAGTGGTCTCAAACAATATTTTCTTTTATAATTTTGAAACCAAAAGGAAATTGCGCAAAAGAGAAGAATTAGCCGGCTAACAACAAAAAAAAAACAAAAAACCACGAAACTGATGCTTACCAGCTACCCGTGGGTGACCCAAGAAGGTGGGGGTCAAGCGACTCTCTGCCCTCTGTCCAGTCGAGAGGACCAGCAGAGCAGATGCGGAAGAGATGACGTGACGTCCCCCTCCTACAGGCCGACTGCAGGAAAGAAGGTTGCCGACGACCGTACCTTCGACGATGTGGTAGAGAACCAAAACCGGAGCGGGCGCTCCCAGGGACATCTTCCGCTCGAGTAAAGAGAAAACCTGCCTAAGCGATGGCAGCCAACATGCCACCCTACGTCACAGAGTGAGAATATCTCAAGCTAAGAGGAATGCTGCATGAGCGACAGGTTAAAAAGACAGGTGAGAGGCCGATTGAGACAGCCAGTTCAAGAGAAAGGTACCAGCCACTCGTGAACCTGCAGGATGAATTGCACGGACAGTGAAATTAGAGAGAGAGAGAGAAAGTAAACCTAACCTGAGCTGAACGACATTAAGGTGCAAAACACACACAAGCCACATTAAGGGACTGATACACGACAACAACAACAACAATAAATAAATGAATAATTCTACCACCCTAGATGGGCCAATCGTCATAGGGCACGTGACAAAGCCCCTTCTAAAAGCATCTGTTTCTTTGAGATACAGTGCTCCTTTGAACCTTGACGCATGTGCAAATTCACAACAATGGGACCGAACCCAACCCTTTGTGATCGACAGAGTACGATAAATCCAATACAAACATTCCACGATAGAATTATACAGGGAGATACATAGTACTACATTTATCTATCAATCAAAACAAACCTTCAGACAATAAAAGTAGCAATCTGAGCCAGTGGTGATTCACTGCCGTTAACTGTCACTATGCAGACTAAAAGGGGACATAACCCTGGCTGAGGGGAATTGTCCCTCTGACTGATTTCCCCAATAGTTGTACCGACTACGGAGCTCGGCTGAGATAGTCAGCATCCGTATTGCTGGAACCCTTGATATGGCGGAAAAGTGAAAGCATGACTCTGCAGTTCCACTGCCTAACCCATGAGTCTGACGACTGAATGGCGGATACGGTCCAGGGACTGGAGAGGTGATGATCGCTCTCTCCAGTACAAAACTTCCGGCCGTACTTCTTCTTTGGGCACGCCTAGTGCGCGTCCAAATCTGCCAGAGAGCTTCAGCAACAGTAGGGGCATCGATAGTCCTAAGCGGGACAGCCTCTGGGTATCGAGTTCGCGTAGTCTACCACTACCAAAAATGTAGCGGTGCCGCGATCGGATGGTGGATTAATGGGTCCCACCAGGTCGACACCAACCTTGCTGAATGGCTCCCCAACCAGTGGCACTGACCCTAGGGGAACACGCTTCAAGCGTACCCTTAGGCGTTGTCCGTTGGCAGACATCGCAACTTGCGCAGTACTGCCTCACCTGAGAGTTCATCCCCGCCAGAAGAGGTCCTGTCTTACTCGCTCGAGAGTCCGCTTTGAGCCCATATGACCTGCCATAGGTGAATCATGGGCCTGCCGGAGAACAGATTCTCTCAAGCTTTGGGGGACGATCTAGCTGCTTGGCCACCCGATCTGCCTGAGTGAAAACCATAAAGAGGATCCCCTTGTGGAGCTTGAAGCTCACCTTGGCGTGTCGGGCAGACTGAGCGGGACGATCCACAGTTGCTGCAGGCGCTGGACATCCAAGTCCCTGGCCTGAAGATGGACCATGGTAGCAGGATCGGCCCTGGCCAGAAACCTCGTCAGAGATCGGCTGTAGAACAGGACGCAATTCCTGCTCCTGTTTCTTGGCTTTGGCGCGCGTGGTAACTCCCACACACACGCCTGTACGGGCAGATCCGTAGACAACAGACTGACTGCGTCCGTCTGCGAAGGTGATGGTATTCCCTATGAGAAGGGAATACAGAGGTCGCTCCACCGCGATGGCCCATACTTCGCCACAGAAGTAGGGGGTGGAGATAGGAATGAGTACAGAAGGACGGGTGGAGGTAAAACCATCCTCCAACCCGCACACATCGTAACTGGCGCCTTGCTGAGCCTCAGGGGAAACCAAATCCTTATCCACAAAAGAGCGCTGATGCTCCCAAATCCCTGATGGTGTCGACAAGGATGAACCAACAACAGAAAGAAACACTGGACACTCTGTACCACCAGAAGCTGGGATGGACCCACGTTAGCCGAGGCACGAGGACGCTGGAAAGGACTAGCCCCTTGACTACCGGCGGCTTTAGGGCAATCTTTCCTAATGTGGCCGGGACGACCACAAAGAAAACACAGTCGGGGTGCTGAGGTCCCCGATGAACTGCCTGCCTTGTTTGACCCGCTAGCAGTCGTCGGGCGCCTTATTGCCACTAAATCCTGTGAGGGTCTTCCTGTCCACATCTGGGCGATGCCCATAAGCTCTACGGGCTTCAGCAAACACCTCAGCGGTATGAATCACAGCCGCGAAATCTGTGGTGCTGTTCTCGCCTATACGGATCCTCAACTCTGGGGACACGGTGTTGGTAAGCTGTTCGATGAGAATCAGATCCTCAAGCTCCAGCTTAGCCAACTGACGCCAGTACCCTAGCGTTTTGCGCAGCCTATCTCCAAACTGCACGAAGGTCTCGTCGTTATTCTTTTTCATGGATCTGAACTTCCTCCTGTACGTCTCTGGGGTAAGGTGGAAACGTTTATGCAGAGCCAACTGCATGTCTGCATAAGACGCGCCTTCATTTAGAGTGAGCACACACTCCTTGCAGTACCTGATAATCCAGAAAAAAGGTGCATGGCCTTTTGTTCCTCAGACAATTGGTACGAACTTGCTACCTTGTCAAAATGCTCCAAGAATATATCAATGTCCTCACTAGGTCTGAACTCTGGAAGCTTTAATTTTGGGCCTCTAACTCTATCACTTGCCTGTTGATTAACCCCTGATTTACAGATGCGGGAGTCCGCGAAAGAAGTTGTTCCATCTCTTCCTTCGCAGAGCTTCCTGTCTGGCAGCCTCCTCTCTGCGCAGAACCTCCATCCTATCAAGCTCCTCCCGACGGAGGGCTTCCTGTCTGGCAGCCTCTTCCCTACGCAGCGTTGCCTCTTCCCTATGCAGAGCTTTCTGTCTGGCAGTCTCCTCTCTGCGCAGAGCTTCCTGTCTGGAAGCCTCTTCCCTACGCCGAGTTTCCTCTTCCCTACGCAGAGTTGCCTCTTCCCTACGCAGAGCTACCTCTTCCCTACGCAGAGTTTCCTGCCTGTCTAACTCTTCCCGACGGATGGCTGCATCCTCTCATCGCTGTAGCTCCAGAAACATCAGGACAGAGGCGATATCCTGAGCAGGATTCACTACTCCCGACACGGGAGGATGACCCGTTTGACCGTCTCTTGGGTCTCGACTTTCCCATGAGGAAAGTCTCTCGGGGCATACCCCTTACGAGGGGAAGCATGGAGAAGAGAGGGGTTTCGGTTTCTGCGACTCAACAGAAGCCCACAGTTGCTTCGCTATACTCTGACGCTTCCGAGCGGAAGTGCAGTCGGGGTCTCAGCAGGAAGATCCCCAGCGAAGAAGTAGTGAAAGTACTCGCTGGACTATCGGCTACAGCACTGGAATAAGTAGAAGTCACTGTAGTCGAAGTACTGGTACTAATAGTAGGGACTACATTTTGAAGACCTTTCTTCTTCGACGCACGCGTCGCCATACCACCAGCACGGACGTTGCCATGACAACTATATCCTACAGTTCTCAAATACAGGGGAAAGACAATTCCACTTGAAAAACAGATACCGCACGGATATGTCACGTCTCTTGGTGACTGACTGAGAAACAGCAAATAAAAAGTGTCAACGTACAATCTTTATTGAAAACGAAAAAGACGAAAAGACTCCGTGACCAAGTTACCTTCACGGCCCCGCGCTCAAAAAAAACAAGAGCGACAAGACAGTGGAGTTCACTAGTCAACAAAGAGCAACCAAAAATTCAAAATAAAAGATAATACATAAGGAGAAAATGTTCCAGGCTGTCCCACTCTGGCAACACCGCGCTCCACAACACGAGCAACAGTGCGGTGGGGCTCACCGACAAAAAAAAATTGACAGAAGGAATACGGAGAAAGGAAAAAGTGACACCAACGTCCGATACAACCACCTGTACTTAATAACACCCGGCAAAGAAAACTGGTTAACTACAAAACAGGAATGGCAGACTGAGTGGCAACAGAAAGGAAAGTCTTACGGCCGTATCTGCGTGAGGCACCCGGCGGAAAGAGGAGGTCTGGACGCGGTCGATTCCCCTTAGTCTCACCTCGATCCCCCCACAGTCACACCAGATGTTCTTTCAGGCCACCAAAGACTCCCTACACACTAGAGTCACCCAGCCAACCACCCACAAACAAACCAGACAAACTATACAAAACGACAGAACTGGACAGGCACTCCACGAAACGAGAGAGACAGTCAGAACCCTTCACATCCGGATGAGCCCCCACAAATGTCACGACCGACCCTGGAGGTCTGCCCTGACAGGATCGGTCTAGATGGGAGTGAAGGGAGTGACTGACCTCACACGCCTCGCAAGAGACCACACAAGAAAGGTTACAATACAATACACCATCTATTCACACCAACACACACATAGTCACAAATAAGCATTCCAACACACACAACATGCACAATCACAATTAAGCATTCCAACACACACAACATACACATAGTCACAAACAAGCATTTCACCGCACACAATATAACCACAATCATAAATAAGCATTTCCAACACACGTTCCTTTTTGTGCTTCATGTGGTTCCTCTCACCCCTGTCTCTCCAAAGTCCTCTGAGAGTACCATGTCGAATCAGGTGCCCAAACCGGGTCTGTTCTTGAACAGAGTCTTTCAATGCCGACACCCTTGACACCACACACCCCCCAAATTGCACGACACAGAGCTAACTACACTGGTCACATGAGCTGTAGGAAGTCCGAGGACAGTGGAGAACGCATCCCGTGGGACGAGGCGTTGTCGCTGAAGATCCGGACAGGGCTAGGGGTTAGGACCATCCAGCAAGGTCCAGTGCTCACACACTGCGCGGCCCCAACAGCGCAAGCTTCAGGGTGAAGCCCCTGGGAGGAGAGAAAACGGAAGGAACTGGAAGGAAAGAAGGGTACTAGAACCCGCAGTCAGTACGGTCTGAAATTTGCTGCTTAATCCTAACAGCCACTCGCATGATGGCGAGGGGAGGTGTTTGCTGAATACATTAGTAACACCAGCTCAACACGGACCTGAGCATAACACAGTAAACAAACCAAATGGGAATGTTCGCTAAAGGTCTCCTCACACGAAGCAGGTAAGAGATTACATTAACAGGCTAAACAAACGAATAGCAATTTATATCTTCATCCTTCCCTCACTCACGTTCAACATTTTCCTTTCTTAGGAACTGAACTAATACAGCAACATTGCTCTATAACTGCCACCACATTTGCAAATAATAATAATTCAATGGCACAATTATCCCCACATTTTATAGTAACATTTCAAAAATAACAATTCTCCAACCACGCATCCAAACGACTAATCACGCGTACACACGCTCGCAAACACAAAACACTCGTTCCCCTTGCAAACACAAACAGACGGTGGCCGAAGAATAAGAGACCGGCGATTGTGACAGGGGAGGACGAGCGAGACCAAGCAAGTCCCAACCCTAAATCACCAGGTTCTCCTCCATCCCCACCGATACCGCATCACAGATGCATTGAAAGGAGAAAGAATTTTGGATATATTTTGAATGGCCAGAGAAAAGTTGGTCTCAAACAATATTTCTTTTATAATTTTGAAACCAAAAGGAAATTGCGCAAAAGAGAAAAATTAGCCGGCTAACAACAAAAAAACAAAACAAAAAACACGAAACTGATGCTTACCAGCTACCCGTGGGTGACCCAAGAAGGTGGCGGGTCAAGCGACTCTCTGCCCTCTGTCCAGTCGAGAGGACCAGCAGAGCAGATGCGGAAAAGATGACGTGACGTCCCCTCCTACAGGCCGACTGCAGGAAAGAAGGTACC
>CM031603.1:59132934-59135434 GCA_018398815.1 Conus ventricosus
TCGTTGGTTATGTGGTCCAAGTAGGAGATGCCCAGGATGTTTCGATAGCATCTCATCTCCATTGTTTCTATCTTCTTTTGCAGCTCTGCTGTGAGGGTCCATGTCACACAAGCGTACAGGAAGATCGACAGTACCAGCGTACGCACGAGTCGAATTTTGTTCTTCATGGTGATGTTTTTGTCCCTCCATATTGGTTTTAACTTGGCGAGTGCAGACATTGATTGTGCAGTTCTTGATAGCACTTCCGGTCGTCATCCATCGTCAGAAATGATTGCCCCTAAGTACTTTGTTTTCTGATTATATAACGTTTTATGATATGATACTTGTTCCCGTAGTAATTCTTTCTGGCTAGTGATAATTTCTCCTGACTCACTAACAAGCCGAGTGATTACTTTTTTTCTGCCTCTGGCTTTTTCTAACCCTAAAGAGGATTTTGAATTCTTTTGACATTTTTGGTGAATTTAATGAAGAAGATATCATTATCCTAGGAGACTTGAATTGTGATCTGAACTTCGAACTCAATATTATATCTGGTAGACGTCATTATATCAGAGAAGTTAAGGTCTTAAATGAGACAATCGACAGTTTACGTTAATTGATTGATGGAGAAATCACCACCCATTTGACAAAGATTACACCTGGTGTCGATATAAGCCATTTATAACGCGCCGTGTAGACTATGGTCTTGCTCCCGAGTTCATGTGTATCATGCCAACATGTACTTCCTCCCCATTCGGACCATCATGCAATTGTACTGGATATCAATGAAGGAAATTTTATCCGTGGTCCTGGTTACCGGCGTTTCAACAATATATATTTGAGGAATGAAGAGTTTGTACAGAAAATAAACAATAGATTAGACTCCTTCTGGTTAGAGAATGATCATGTTACCAGTATAGAGCAATGGGAGTTATGTAAGTCAGAAATACGGAACTTGTGCATTGAATTTGGTTAAAAAAAAAAAAAGACTTGTAAGAAGAAAAACGAACTTCTTCAACTACGGGGTTACCTTCAGCAAACAGAAGAATAATAGATGACCCCCAAAATGAACAGCTTCAGACAGACCTCTTGACTGTAAAACAAAAACTAGAATTAATACAGATTGAAAAAAACAAAACAAAAGGCGCACAAGTAAGGACTTAGTAATGGATTGAAGAAGGTGAAATCCATTTTCTTCGTAAATGATCACAGTTTAAAGGAAAAAAGTGTGGATAATGAAGGAGCAGTGTTTGCTCTCTCTCTTCCAGTTTCAATGTTTAATAGGCCTGCTTCTTGCGTAGGACGCCTTATGAATTTCAGTACCCAGGAATGAAAAGTCGCCTCTGTCAGGGACGAAAAGGACACATGCACACTCACGCACGCTCGCAAGCGCCGCCTCTCTCTCTCTCTCTCTCTCTCTCTCTCTCTCTCTCTCTCTCTCTCTCTCTCTCTCTCTCTCTCTCTCTCACACACACACACACACACACGCACACGCACACGCACACACCACACACACACACACACACACACCCCATACATGTACACAGCGCGCCACACACACACACACACACACACACACACACACACACACCACACACCCCCACACACCTCTCTCTCTCTCTCTCTCTCTCTCTCTCTCTCTCTCTCTCTCTCTCTCTCTCTCTCATAGTTCCTCTATTTAAAAAAGGTGACTCTGCTAATCCAGGGAAACTACCGGGGAATTTCACTACTAAGCTGCGTTAGTAAAGTGTTTACATCCATTCTAAACAAGCGACTCTACAAATGGGCAGAACATGAAGAAAAATTGGTGAGGAACAAGCTGGTTTCCGCAAATCATATTCGACTATCGACCATATTTTCTCTCTAATCACAATGATCAATGCATGTATTAACGAGAAACGCAAAAATGGAAAACTATACATAGCTTTCATCGACTACATGAAAGCGTTCGATACAGTCAACCGAGAATGTTTATGGAAAGTGCTAGAAAAAGTTAATACATCTACTAAAATGTTAAATATACTGCAGGGAATATATAAATCTGTTCGATCGTGCGTTAAATGGGGCTCCGAGATATCGGAGTTCTTTGAATGCCCAGGCGGTCTGAAGCAAGGGTGCTTGTTATCTCCTTGATCTTCTCCCTACTTTATAACTGAAGTGGCAGGAGAAGTGAATAGTAAGGGAAAACACGGCTTTCAGTTTCTTCCTTCTTTAAGAGAAATTTTTCTCTTGCTTTTCGCGGATGATATCGCTTTAATTTCATCTACACCTTCAGGTTTACAAAACCAAATAAACAATTTGCAGATAGCGTCTGATAAATTGGGTCTAAAAGGAAATCTGACTAAGACTAAAAGGTCATTTGTCCAAATATGAAAAATAGTACTATACAGGAGAGCAAATTGAAGTGGTGAACAGCTTTAAATATATTGATTTCATCTTGACTACTAAATTATCTTTTGTAGCAGCGTTGGATGACTATTCAAGGAGAGCCAAATATAAAACAATAGAAATTATGAAAACA
>CM031603.1:59140434-59162934 GCA_018398815.1 Conus ventricosus
TTCAAATACAGTAAAGTAAATAGAAGGGAATACTTGGACATCTAACACATTTCACTCACTCCGTCTTGAAAGTGCTACTATGCACGCCAGATTCTTCGGCTGTCCGTATTTGTCTGCAACCTTATTGTTACGGATGGAAATGCATGTGTGTGGAAGTCTGACTGTCTGACTCACTCAGAATTATGGATGCATGCACGACGTTTTCTAATTCACATACACACACCCACTCATCCGAACATGGACAGCCAGGCAACAAAATAACACTTCTTTTTTATGCTGCCCGAGCCATCAAGCAAAACACATGCAAAATAAACACACAATTAAACGTAGGTTGGTACACCCTCCATCAGGTGTACACACACAAGTCAATGCAATTATAGCTATCAAAACTGCCGGGTCCAACGCTGATGACGACGACGGCAGCGACGAGTCAAGTCTGACAACAGAGTCTCTTCAAAGCTGTGGCTCACAATGAAGAAAGGAAAAGAAAACTAACACGTTCGTGGCGTCTCTGTCAGCAACACGGTGACAGTCTCACCCACGAGCTGTGGCTCAAACACCTAAGAGCTGTGGCTCAACACCAACCAAGAGCTGTGGCACACACACCACACACACAGCGACGGCCTTGAACGCAGGTCGCTGGCACAAAAGTAGGAGCGACGTCCTGGCTCACTAGCAGCGACGTCTCCAACCCACTGGCCTAACAGTGGTCGGTCACAGGCGCAGTGGCAGGTAGGGCGATTGTCGGCGCTCAGGCCGGCCTCTCCACACCAGTAACAGCTGGTGGAGAACGGGGCGTCAACCAGCTACGGCCCCGCCCTAGCCTCAGTAGCAGCCAGTTCCCATCAGTCCAGGGAACACTATCAATCTGGGGGCAACTGATTAACTACCTTGATTATCATGGCCACTATTCATTGCAATCACAATTATCTTCATATTCATTAGCCACATTATATTTCACTAAACTTGAGCCACATATCAGCATATTCGTTCATGTGCATTAACCACATCATATTTCACTAGAACTTGAGCCATGCATCAGCATATTTGTTCATCATTGCAATATTCTTTTTTTCCCAAAATCATAACATTACAACATTCCCTTTTCCGGAATCAATACACTACAACATTCCCTTTTCCTGAATCATAACACTACACAGGAAAGGATTTCCATATAAACCTTTCAGACTAGTTTTCCAAATTGGGGAAAAGATTTCCATCCAGACCCTCTTCAATAAACCATGAAAACAAATCATAAAACAGAATAATTGATTGATGATTATTTTTCAAACTATAAATGTCTTCCGTTAATTCACACAATGTTCATTTGCTTTTTGTAAACACAAATGTTCACTTCATTTCGATTCATCAACGTCAATATATGAAAGGGAAAGATTTTCCACCACCCCTTTGTTTAACACATATATTGATACCCATGTAAACACATCACTGCACACATCAGAATGAAAACAAAAGTCTATGTCGCTCACTCTAAGAGCTTATTATCTATAGCATCCAAAACTCCCTATCTTCTTGCAAACCATATTAGAATAGACACGTTTTTCTTCATCATGAAGTTCATAGCCAGTTAAGTCACAAATAAACAAAATCTTTTTTTTCTTTTTCTGAAGACCACTTCTTATAACACTCACTTCATCTATTCACATTTTCCGAAACAATTTCGTTTTGTTACCCTATCAAGTCATAGGATAACAGAACAACAATACTTTAAAAAAAATAATAAAACCTTCACAAGAGCGCTGAGGAAGTTTCAGTCACTCCTAAACGGGAATACAGTTTCAGTTTGTTAATAAATAAACATTCAATGATAAATACCTGACTGCTACCAGCAAACGGCTGAGTCCCTCTTCGGCCTTCTGTGACTGTATTGCCGGAGTCACTGCAGAGACTGCCTAACCGGTGCAACTCACCCGGCTCATTGCAATGCGCCCGGTGAGTAGCAGTCAGCTAAATTTTGCAACTGGCTTTCGGACAACTACCTTCCGGTAAGCACGGTCGCACATGAAACTTTGTGACCGGATGAAAAACGGTGCGTCACAATACTCCCCCTCCTAAAAAAAAACATTGTCCGAATTGTTTTTACTAAGAGGAAGTAAACAACTCCAGGTCCCAAAATTCCAGAAAAAGTACACGAAAAGGACATCAAACTGGGATGTACTCAAACCAATGTATGCTAGCGTGTTGCTGACCTCACGGACAGTCTCTCCATACCCACAACAGGGTAGAGACCACACATATTTACTGACGACTCGGTCAGCCTCTCCATACCCACACAGGGTAGAGACCACACATATAAACCAATGTATGCTAGCTGTTGATGACCTCACGGACAGCCTCTCCATACCCCAACAGGGTAGAGACAATGGCTAAACATTCCCGCTCAATAGTCCTCACCTGAAACTACTTCCTGTCGAGAAATTTCTGACTGTATTCTTTTAGTTTCTTCAATCTCTCTTTGTTGCAACCTTTTAGTTTCCTCTACCTCTTGTGCTCTCTTGTTTCCTCTCTTTTGCTCTTTTAGTTTCCTCTTCTTCCCGCTGTTGTGGCTCGTTCAGTTTCCTGCTCTTCCTGCATCTGTCTCTCTCTGATTCTCTCTTCTCTTTCCAAATCTTGCCTAATACATTTATCAACATAGTCCAGTAAAAGCTGACCTTCCAGACCAAATGCCTTACCACGTTGCAAGTATTTTAGTAAAAACTCTATCTTCATCCTCAGAGGCCATAATGAAACACTAAGTCAGTGGACCAAAGACAATCAAAAGAACGTTTAGATACCATGGCCACTGAAATATATTCTAAAGAGGGTTCTTACGATTGTTTCCTTCCTTTTTTCACACTTTAAAAAACTGCGACTAATTTTAAAGGGAATGCAACGATAGCAATAAATAGAAGCTTACGGGTTTGGGGAATGGACTTAGTCAATGGTAGGTAAACAACAAAGGCATGAATCAATAACAGCACTAATGAGGAAACAAATGCATAAATCAATCAACAATGAATAAACGGAACTCAATCACGAATGAATATGCATAAATCAATCAAGAATCAAACATACATATGCATAAATCAATAATCAATGCATATATAAATGAAGACAATCTTGTGGGGGGGGGGGGGGGTTCTTGGAGGGGGGGGCTACTTTTTAAAAATGGCCCAGGCAGCCAATCATACACACATTCATTCAAGAGAAAAGAATCCTCAGAATGTTATAGAAGCAACACAATCCCAAGTGAAAAGATAGAAATAGAAATGATCAGAAGGGTAACAAAAGCGATTCAAACTAAAGCCCACAGAAGATAAAGAACTAGGCCCTCGTATCTCCAGAAACTATACAAAAGAGATACCCCGTTACACTGGAGACGGCAAATCAACTCAAGAACCAGTCATACAACACAAAACAATCAATACACTCAAAAGGAAAGTCTGTCAACGTGTCCTAACTTAATAACTGGGGACACTATAAGGGATCACAAAAGAAATCCTTATCCTAACAATTCGGAAGGTTAATGCGAAAAAGTACTACGGGGTCACCAGATGTTACGGATGGAAATGCGTGCATGTGGAAGTTTGTCTGACTCAGAATTATGGATGCATGCACGACTTTTTCTAATTCACATACACACACCCACTCAGCCGAACATGGACAGCCAGGCAGCAAAATAACACTTCTTTTTTTATGCTGCCCGAGCTATCAAGCAAAACACATACAAAATAAACACAATTAAACGTAGGTTGGTACACCCACCATCAGGTGTACACACACAACAAGTCAATGCAATTATAGCTATCAAAACTGCCGGGTCCAACGCTGATGACGACGGCGGCAGCGACGAGTCAAGTCTGACAACAGATTCTCTTCAAAGCTGTGGCTCACAATGAAGAACGAAGGAAAAGAAAACTAACACGTTCGTGGCGTCTCTGTCAGCAACACGGTGACAGTCTCACCCACGAGCTGTGGCTCAAACACCTAAGAGCTGTGGCTCAACACCAACCAAGAGCTGTGGCACACACACACCACACACAGCGACGGCCGTGAATGCAGGTCGCTGGCACAAAAGTAGGAGCGACGTCCTGGCTCACCAGCGGCGACGTCTCCAACCCACTGGCCCAACAGTGGTCGGTCACAGGCGCAGTGGCAGGTAGGGCGATTGTCGGCGCTCAGGCCAGCCTCTCCACACCAGTAACAGCTGGTGGAGAACGGGGCGTCAACCAGCTACAGCCCCGACCCTAGCCTCAGTAGCAGCCAGTCCCCATCAGTACAGAGAACACTATCAACCTGGGACAACTGATTAACTACCTTGATTATCATGGCCACTATTCATTGCAATCACAACTATCTTCATATCATTAGCCACATTATATTTCACTAGAACTTGAGCCACATATCAGCATATTCGTTCATGTTCATTAGCCACATCGTATTTCACTAGAACTTGAGCCACACATCAGCATATTTGTTCATCATTACAATATTCTTTTTTCCCAAAATCATAACATTACAACATTCCCTTTTCCGGAATCATTACACTACAACATTCCCTTTTCCGGAATCATAACACTACACAGGAAAGGGTTTCCATATAAACCTTTCAGACTCTAGTTTTCCAAATTGGGGAAAAGATTTCCATTCAGACCCTCTTCAATAAACCATGAAAACATTCATTACACAGAATAATTAATTGATTATTTTTTCAAACTATAAATGTCTTCAATTAATTCACACAATGTTTATTTGCTTTCTTATAAACAAGAAATGTTCACTTCATTTCGATTCATCAACGTCAATATATGTAAGGAAGATTTCCACCACACTCTTGTTTAACAACACATATTGATACCCATGTAACACACATCACACATCACACATCAGAATGAAACAAAAGTCTATGTCGCTCACTCTGAGAGCTTATTGTCTATAGCATCCAAAACTCTCCATCTTCTTGCAAACCATATTAGAATAGACACTTTTTTCTTCATCATGAAGTTCATAGCCAGTTAAGTCACAAAATAAACAAAAATCTTTTTCTTTTTTCTGAAGACCACTTCTTATAACACTCACTTCATCAATTCACATTTTCCGAAACAATTTCGTTTTGTTACCCTATCAAGTCATAGGATAACAGAACAACAATACTTTCTGTGTTTGTTTTTTTTTAAAATAAAACCTTCACAAGAGCGCTGAGGAAGTTTCAGTCGCTCCTAAACGGAATACAGTTTCAGTTTGTTAATAAACAAACATTCAGTGATAAATACCCGACTGCTACCAGCAAACGGCTGAGTCCCTCTCGGCCTTCTGTGACTTGTATGCCGGAATCACTGCAGAGACTGCCTAAACGGTGCAAACTCACCCGGGTTATAGCAATGCGCCGGGTGTCGTATATAATACTGTCGCCGTGGAATTGTATCGCAGCGATAGCATTTCACGTGAAATATTGTTGCAGCGACAATAATTGCTGGAAAAAAATGTCGCGCGACAACTTTTAACGAAAAATGTCCCATAGAATATTGTAGCTGTCCATAAAATGCAGTATTTCCCGGGAAATACTGTCGCTGCGACACGATTTTATGAGCGACAGTATTATATACGACACCGGTGAGTAGCAATCAGCTAAATTTTGCAATCGGCTTCCGGACAACTACCTTCCGGTAAGCACGGTCGCACATGAAACTTTGTGACCGGATGAAAAACGGTCCGTCACACTTGTTATATGTAACTAATACAACTTGTACTTTTTTTTCTTTTTTTTCGTTTACAGATTTTAACTCATGTTTAACCAATTACAAATTGCATCTTAATGATTAGGTTGATAGTCATGTAAAAAAAAAAACTGAAAAAAAACGAAAATGGTGCATACGAAGAGACATAATATTCATTAGCTCCAAAAGTTAGGTTGTTCGGTGTAAAATAACAAGAGGGGAGTACATAGACATCCCACCCACATCACACCAACCTTCTGTCAAACACTTCCACATATAGAGCGAATTTCCAAAAGGTGTTCATGGCATACTGGTGACACTAATATGTAGATCAACTGCCTGTCTGTCTACCTATCTGTTGCGTCTGTTACACTACTGTTGCAAATAGGTGGCGCGCGCGCGCGCGCGCGCGCGCGTGTGTGTGTGTGTGTGTGTGTGTGTGTGTGTGTGTGTGTGTGTGTGTGTGTGTGTGTGTGAATGTAATCTGTATGCTATGTGTTTCTACTTGAGCATGAATGCAGTTTCTATTCTAACACAGTGATCAAATGTTGACCATATAAAAATATTTGGCAAAAAAAAAGTGATCCATAAAAAGTAAAATATGTACGTATGTTTAACATTTATCATGATAAACATATAACTTCATATATCAGTTCTGAACAAGTGGTCGTTGTATTTGCTCTGTTACGATTTTCATATACACATTAGCGCATAAACCTATGCGCCTTTCTACACATAAACTAAGTGCAGTTCTTGTCCATTTGTATCAGGTTTATAGAAGGAAGCATACTAACACAGCAGTGGGTGTGCTCTGTTACGATTGTCACATGAACACGAAGGCATAAACATACACGCTCATCTACGTGTAAACACATGCTCGTGTAACCAAATCTCGTTCATTTGTGACGGGTGTATAGAAGGAAGCATGGCGTCGGTCATGGATGGCGGGCCTACAAATTTGAATAATGCTCCTCAGTTCCAGAATATCGATGAAAATATTACCATCCAACAAACTTTAATAGAACATTCGCAAACTCTTCAAAACTCGACATCTCAAGGTGACTGTATTGAAGTAGTATTTAGTGAGATGGAGTACTTACCTTGGAACAATCCTGAGAACATTGTCAGTGCAGAAGTGGAAGAAATCGTCCGACAGGTGAAAAACAACCTGCTGGTGTTGTTGTTTCTGATTGGTGGACCAGCTAACGTCATCAACATGTTGGTGTTTCATAAACAGGGCATCAAGGATCGGGTCAATCTGTGTCTATTCGCTTTGTCTCTGGTTGATGGATTATATCTGTTTAACACAGTGCTTCACCATGGTGAACAGGTTTATTTTCAATTCACCACTAAAGAAATGTTTGGTCCCGTTTCTACACTTTTATCCAACATAAATATGGGATGTCTTTTACATTTGAATTTCGTTTCTAGTGTGTTGTCTGCTATCATCGCCGTAGAGAGATGCCTGTGCGTTTTCAATCCTCTCAAATGCCAAACTATGCTGAATACAAAGACAATGGCTACCATCATCATTGTGGGCACTATAGTGATCATGAGTCTGTTGTTCGTCGTATCTTTTCGTTATCGTGTTGGATGTGTTTATGATCCTGTGATTGATATGATCGTGGTAACAAGTGTTGAGGGCAAATTTTACAAGGCTCACAAAGAATTCATTGATGTCCTAGAAAACTTTGTATTTGGTGTGGGTCTGCTTGGACTAGTGATGGTGACAGTCGTGTTAACCACAGTAATGACGATTGTGAAACTTCGCCAGGTAGTTAGGTGGCGGTCTGAAAGTTCTTCATCAATCTCGACTCAAGAGCTGGCTTTAACAAAGACTCTTGTCGCTAATTCTATTTTCTTTATTATCTGTCTTTTTCCCTTTGCTGTAAATCGTGTATTGTGGCTGTGTTTCCCGGAAATAAACGGTGGCCGTCGGCTTCATAATACATTCTTAATGAGTATATGGATCGAAGGAATATTTTCTTACATTAATGCTACATTCAACATCTTCGTGTACTACTTAATGGGGTCACGTTACAGAGAAACCTTTTCGGCTTTGTTTAGCAGAATGCTACGGCCTAAAAAATAGCATCAAAGAGGATGCCACTGTCGATGAGCCACTTTATTACATACATAAGAAAGAGACACAACATAAGTGGTGGGAGTTCTTTTTCTGTGATTATTTTGGATATCTGGTAAAACATTCTTGAAAGTTCACCATTTTGACGGTGCAGTGCCATTTTTGGAGTAAGATGTATGCTTTACTTTCGTCTTACTCGGATTTTGTCATTGTCCTGGCCAACCCATGTAAAATGACTTCTTTAAGATAGATTTTACTATGGACCAAAACTATGAGCACTTGAGAAACGTATTATGCTTTAATCACCAATAAGGCTCGTTTCCATTCCACATCCTTTAAGAGGTAAGTGTCTGCTTGTTCGAGGAATGTTGTTTGTGTTGCTTGAATAAGACCCAAGGGGTCAAAACGCGTTTTATTTTTGTAATTGTGTTTGTTCTCTGGTCTGGTGGTAAGGTACTTTTTCTTTCAATTTTGCTTAATCACCAAGTTAAGCGCTGTCAGCGAATAAGAATACCGACCATGAGTTGATATGATATGCTTTACTCACATTCAGAGCCCGTTTAGTTAGGTGAAGGTATGGGAAAGAGCAACGGGGTGGCCACAGTGACCGTCTAGTTAGTGTTGGGCAACAGTCATCATGGTCCACTGATTTTAGGTCTTCCGGGAATCAGTATATTCTAGGATTGGATGCATTCGTTTTATGTACACACTCTAGAAAAAAAAACACACACAAAAAACTATGGACAGGGAGTTGTGTGGTATCCATATCAAGCAAACTTGCAAAGTTTGATTCCTGTGAGTGAAGGTCTCGCCCGTCAAAATACGTATAGTCTTATTGCCAAAGGTAGTAGTATATATTTTGTTTCGTAGGGTACTGCGGATAAGCTGTCTGAAGTATGAGTTACTCCACATATGGAATTCATGCTCCAAACTATTCTCAGTTGCAGCGTTGCATCCATGCCAAAAGATGGACACGGCCAGTGTCTCTAATGGATACCAACTGATCTGTCTCTCCAGATGACGTTGCTTCGTGGCATATCAGACATAGCAAGTGGCAGCTTTACCTTGATGTTCTTTGTTCGGCTCACCTTTGCCCACTGTGCACCAAGGATACCTAAAGATGTCCATATCTTTTAGTGACAGCCTGTTTAGCTTAATTCACGTACGCCTGCTTTTGGTCTGGGACGCTTGACAAGTGACTTTGCTTTCTTTGTGCTGACTTCACTTCCAGTGTCTGGTGGTGATACATCATTGCAGTGGCTTGCATTCTTCGTACCAGACCCCGATAAGGGTCTGTCGTTCATTCCTTGCCATACCGTGTTAATGTGTCATCCAATATTTGAACAAGCTTTGCAAGTTCGTGTTCACTGCCTACAAAAAAAACCGTTGTTAACTGCAAATCGGAGGGCTTGTTTCCTGTCCATGCTGATTGTGCTGCCATGATCTTCACGTGCATCAGTCATAATGTGCTGCAGGAAATGTTTTTTTTTAAAGTGTGGGGAGACTGAGAACAGCCCTGAAAAATTCCAACCGGAATACGCAGCTACGTTTCAAGTACACGCTCTATGAGTACTGGACTGGTCAGTTTGGAGAACACTTCCTGGATGGCGTTGGTTAGGTTGTAGTTATAAATTTCTTCATTGTGGCCAATATCGCCTACACACTTAGTCTTTTATATCCCTTTTTCAGGTCTGTGAAAACGTGATGTCACTTTTTGGTCTTGGAGGTGCATTTTGCAACTGGTATGCATGTTAAGTTTTTTCGATGGTACTTCTGCCTTTTCGGAATCCAGCCTGTTATCGACCAATACTGGCTGTAAGTGTGGCTATTATCTACTCACATTCTTTTAGTATTACTTTGCGTGCATGGCTTATCATGAAGTATGATGAATATTAAATCACGTATACAAAAACAAAAGAAAGTACTCAAACACACAGGCATCCACGTTCCTGTGCAAATTAGGCAACTTTTAAAATGTTTGTCTCCTCAATACACACAACCGTGTGTTTAAGAGATGAGATCCAGAAGGATAGGGGTACGTTACTGTACACTCTATTGTCCATTTTATTCGTAAAGTATCGCAGTTTAAATGTCAAATGTGTGGATCAATGAAGGAGCAGTGTTTGTTCCCTCTTCTGGTTTCAATGTTTTATAGGCCCGCCTATTACGTAGATTCCTCTTGAGACCGTCAGTACCCAGGAAAGAAACGTCATCTATCATGGATGCAAAGGACACACACACACACACACACACACACACACACACACACACACACACACACACACACACACACACACACACACACACCCAGCACACGCGCGCGCGCGCGCGCGCGCGCTGCGGGCGCGTGTATCTTGTGAAATTTACTTGAAAATAAACACAAATAAACGACAGCAATGAAATAAGTTGTATTTCCTTTGAAAAGTGTACGCTGGTATCTTTCGTAAAAGATAGATGTTCAGAAGAAAAAAGTTTATTTTGTAAGCTGAATTGTGACAGTGGATGAAGTATGCAACAGGAAAGATATTAAAGGAAACAAAACACCACTTTTAGAGTTGGTATTTGAACAAGTACCAAGACTTGTAAAACAACAAACCTAGCAACATTTCTGTTTTTGAAACACGCATGCTGACTCTGCACGTTGCATTTAATCAAATTGCCATCAGTACCAAAATCGAAATATCTTCCCATGATTCACCAAAAGAAGGAGAGAATGATAAATTCATTATTGCTGAACCGATCACGAATGAAAGTTCACCACAGATATTGAGCTATAAAATGTGGAATTACAACGAATCTGTGGCAGTAAATTCTCCATTGCGCATGGTAGGAATATCAAAAGTACAAGGAAAGGTGGTATGAAAAACTAATAAATACAAAGCGGAGCATTGTATCAGGTGATAGTTTATAAACTCATCCAAAGGACAAGAAGAGAAATAAAGTCTGCGCAAAAGGTAACTCTGAGAAGAAATTATTCTCTTCCAGTTTTGCTGTCAGAAGTTGGAATCGAACTGGAGACTTTGAACCAACTAACTGACGCCCAATCTTCCAGGTTAACAATGCCTCGTTTTCTCGTTTCAGTACAAATGAGTGGTTGAAGTACATAGTGAATGTTAAATACAGTAGTAGCTTGTACATTGTTGTCCATGCCGTTAATTGATCTGGGTTGCAAGGTAAATTCGAATCTGCTAATCAGACATGTACACGGCAAGGTCAGCCTTGATATGATCTCCCTTACTGAGTTGCCATACTGTCTTACAATGTATCTAGTACATTCAAAATTGCCCAGCTCTTCCACTGACAGTCTGTGTAACGCAATGTTGACTGCTACTTGTTGTCCTCTGCACTGCATTCAATTTATACCGTCTGGTGATGGAGAGTTCCGGGATTTCTGCTTTCAAATCTCCTATAAAATCAACACGGTGGTGAAGCATGCATTGCAAACAAGCTATCTTACAATGAATGTGACAGTGTTGAAGTTCAAAGCATATACCTCTGTTATGTACACTATGTATGTGGAGAGAAAGACTCTGTTTGGGATATTCCTACGGCTGTTTGAAAAAGCATCAAATGTTGTCGTTCCCAATAACTGCGCTAACATGGTAAGGTGATGGAATGACTTGAATGAGGTCACGTCTGCAAATTTTCCGCTAACCTACATTAGAGACCAACCCAAAGCTTTTGTTAAAGAAAATGGGATTTTCATAAAACATTTGTTTCTACTTTTTCAACCAACTAATATAAACCTTCATTTACGCCATCCTGCAAAATTACCATGTTTCTTATTTTAATGTTGTTTGGATTTGTTGTTGTTATCCTTGCTAGAAGGAAGTAAAATATGCTGTAGAACTACATGATGCAGTTCAGTTCTGTGTGAGAGAGAGAGAGGAGAGAGAGAGAGAGAGAGAGAGAGAGAGGAGAGAGAGAGAGAGAGAGAAGAGAGAGAGGTGAATTTTTACAGCTTTTATTGTAAAAAAAAAAATGGATTGGATGCGTGTGTATCTACAGCTTCTTTTTTGTTCCCAGTTATTTGCTTCTGTTTGCCCGAAGCACAGCCTGCCTAAAAAGGGAGAAAACTAACAGGTAAAGAACTGCTTTATGTCCTGAAAAAAGTCAAGATCGCAGCGCTACATCCCATGTCTTACTGGCGTATCTAGCACAGACAGGCCGTGTCAGAGCATGTTTCCTTACATCCTGCTGCACATGTGTTGAAGAGCGAGGACAAATGCAGCTCTAAGCAGGCTCTCCGGAATGCACTCAAGGGTCAAGTCAGTGTCCTCCGGTTGTGGACCGTGACGAACCACACTTTACTAGATGACACGTGCATCGCAAGCTTCGAACCCTCGGTCTTCAAAATGATGTTTGTGTCTTGCTGTAGTCCATTGCATAATCGAATCATAATACCAATCGTCTGATCACAAATTTTAAAGGGGTGAGTTTCGGCGAGGATAGAGATGTGAGGGTTTAGAAGGAAAGCGGGAGGAAAAATCGAATGAGTTCTGTTCGTACTGTTGTTTGCGCTAACGCAGATTCTTCCCAGTACTTGCCAGTCGCTTCTCCTTCTCCTTTGGTTTTTAATTACACAAAAGAGCAATTAAAAAAAATGTCCTATAATCATGAAAAATCTTTATATGCATTCTGACTAACATATCCCACCACACAGCCCTCAAGGGAACTTCATTATTATATAATTTGCGAGGGAAAGAGAAGGATTGCAGGGCAAAACATGAATCAGAGAGAAAGTGACAGAATGAGAAACCAAGGAAACATATTTAAGGTGCCACCAAGGCTCATCTGTCTGTCAATAATCTGGCCACATTCACGTAAATGTACATACATCTTGATTTGTTTTATGAAAAAGCTTAAACAAAGCAAGGAAAAAATGAGAAAATCGAAAGTTTTGTTTTGTCGTGTTGTATAAGAAAAATCTTAAGCAGACCACTTTGTCACTAACTGGGATGTCTCATTATACGTTTACACGATGTATATTGTTTATGTGTGCATCTGTTCTGGAAAACAGTAAATAAACATTTTAGGATATGAACCCATCCCAAGAAATCCGCATTTATTTACATAAAAATAGCACCAGAATGACATAAAATATATTTTTTAACAGAAACAGTATGCTGAAAAAAAGAGGATAAATCTTTTAGTGCAGGTAACTGTTTACATTGCAATGCTGATTTAAAGGAAACTGCCATTCTGACCAAAAACAGCAAATAAAAGGACGATGCTCGAATCCATAGAGAGTGCTCTCAAAATAGTGATCGCAAAACAGGCACAAAGAATCATCAACAATCCAGCAGATATCCTAATACCTTCCTGTAGAAAAGATACGATGTAAAAGCCAGTTCTGCAGCTGTCTCTTGTGAATAGCAAACGTAAGAAAGGAATTCATGCATGTCTTACAATTATAGACAGAAATGTTTTTTCTTCAAAAAAAAGGTTCTGTATTACTCGAGGGTTTCAGGAGGACTGCTTTTAGGACCCGTTTATAGAATCTGATTGAAGATGTCATTTGATTTACACGGGCTGAATCTAATAGTGTCGAACAACAGTAGATTAAAGAGAGCATACATTCATTCAAAAATAGTTTTCAGAAATAATAATAAAAAAGTGTATAACTGGATATGTTTGTCAGGATACTTTCATGCAGAAAGTTTTAATGTGTGCAGCTTATGAAAGATTATTGTTAACAGTTGTACTTAGAACATGATGACTGTCTTCTGTAGTCCGTACATTATTAATAGAAACAGACATGAACTTCTTTATTATCTGGGTATTTGACTTGTTGTCATGAGCATGCCTATAGTTTTATTTGGGTGTAGTGCCCCAAAATATAGACTGCACCGTTCAGCTTGTCTTGTATAATGATGCATACACAGTATGAAGTTTGGAACTGCTTATTTGAATCTTGGTGTCATTACAAAATGGTTCACAAAATGGTTCAATTTTAAGAGGGAGATCGCTTATATAGATAGATAGGGAAAAAAAGAGGACCTACTGGGCTACTATATATCTGACAGGTAATTATTTGACGTTGAAGAATTAAAACGGACAAATTGTTGACACATTCTAGATATGATGAAATCAGTTTGAGCACATGTCTTGTTATGCCATGTAGTGACATTATTTTTTTCTTTTCTTTCTTTCTAACTTACTTTCTTTCTCACAATGTCCAGTGTTCTATGCCGTCAAAAGCCTTTGCGAGATCAGCAAAGAATACTCCAAAAAGTTCTTATTGTTCTTATTCGTATGGTTTGTTAGAGCAGTATGACACGATCATTTTTTTCTGAAAGTGGACTGATTTTCAGTTAGCATATTTTCCTACTTACTATAGCTCTGGGGATTTGGATAATGCTGGCAGGACAGATACTAGTTTATGACGAGTTGCTTCACAGTGATGTTTAATTTTATGATCTTTTGTTCCGTTTTGTGTTAACAAGTGACAAAGATCGCAATGCATTTTATCTATGAGTTCTCTCTCTTCTCTCTCTCTCCTCTCTCTCTCTCTCTCTCTCTCTCTCTCTCTCTCTCTCTCTCTCTCTCTCTCTCTCTCTCTGATGTCTTCATTCAGCTGTACACTGACAAAGAGAGTCACTCTTTGTACCATACGTGTCGAAGCGTTTGCTGCCACCATGATGGGGGATTCTCGGAAGCGGTTGAAAGGAGGAGGAGGGGTATGGAGGCTCGAGTGCATACAAGGGTATGACTTCTGTGTGAGGATATGGTGCATGCCCAGTACCACCCAAGTCACCAGATCTTGAGAAGAGTTTTCATCAAACTTTATTAAACAAAACAAAACCAAAAAAAAACACAAAAACAAAACAAAAACAGAAAAATCACCGAGGTATATGAAACAGGACCTTTGGAAATAAATCAGCCAACATTGAAAAAGGGAAGGGAAATAAATTAGCCAACATTGAAAAAGAGATGGGGTTGGGTTTGAAGTGGGAGGTACAGAGATAAACAGAGACACAGACATTCACGCTCTGTACAAATTACTTGTGCCGAAGGAACATTTCTTCTCTAAAGAGGCATACTACTACCCATCCTTGCTTCAGTAAGCGTAAAATGCAGCCAGGGTTATTACTCACGGATAGTTCTGTTTGTAGCTTGCTAACACCCGTAACGACATCTCAGTGGGTGGCTGTTATAAACAGTACAACTTGAAGTGATTCCCTTGGTATCGGTTCTACACTACATTGATCACAAGTCATTTTCAGCAAGTTTTCTATTTGCTGTGCTAGAGTACCACACATTGTACCCCGTCATGTATGTATGGTGAGTTCAATAAGTGCTGAGTTAATCTATGTTAACCACCAGCCATTTACACTGAGCTCACCGTTCACAGTGCTGAACGCTCTATATTTTCTGTTGGCCGTGTACAGTGAGTTCACCGTTTGCAGTACAGACTTGTCCTAAATTGTCCATTTATTGAAACTGAGTTCACAGTTTGAATGCTGAAGTGTCCTACGTTATTAACCAGTCATTGTCAATGTGGTTACTGTTTGCAGTGCTGAATTAGGCTACAGTATTCACTAGTCATTTATAGTAAGCCATTCTGGGCGTTGGATTACTGGACTTTGTCTATAGATCATTTACACTGAGTACTGGGTACATATTTTGCAAGTCTGAATTCATTCTGACATTCCCTAAACTACATAGACTACATTGTCCATATATCATTTATAGTGAGTTCACCGTTTGCAGTTCCGATTTCTGAATTGACCTAGAATACCCTTTATTTCCCATTAGTCATTTAGAATAAGTTCAACATTACAGTTCTGAATTGCCCTAAATTACTGGGTGTTGTTCCTAGGTCATATACAGTGAGGTCACTATTTGCAGTGCTCGATTGCCCAGAGTCCACCAGTCAGTTGCAGTGTGAACTGCGCAACATGGACGAATCCAAATGTAAATCTGTCCGTTGCCTGCCATTTAGAATATTTGATTAGGAAGAATAATTCCTGGAAAATAACATTCATGAGTTATAACTAAAACGAAAATGTAACCATAAACTGGAATTCATTTGAATCCACACAGAGCAGTAACTGTAATATGGCACGTTGATGGAAATAACTAAGCATAGTCCTCATGATTCGAAAGTTCCTTAGCTGCTCAGGAACACTCATCACATATTCCGTTGCAAAGCATTCCGTAAATCATGCTAGCTGAAGCCAGCCCATCTTGTTTGGATGAATCTGCTGGAACCAATTGACTCTGTCACATGGATGTACCCGAAACTCAGACGACTTTCTTGCATTAGTACGAGAAGTGTGGAAGCACATATTTGTGTTTAATCCATCTAAGGCATGCGTTCCATTGTGTGTTTGCTAAAATGTCCAGAGTCTTTAGGTGTCCATATTTCTTCTTCTTCTTCTCTTCTTCTTCTTCTCTTCTTCTTCTTCTTCTCTTCTTCTTCATTGGTGCAGTTGTGGAAAATCATCAAAAAATTGCTTTCTGCGTGAGGATCCAGGCTTTGAATAACCCACCTGTCTGTGGCCTCATCAGTCCAACAATATTAGCACATTTAGTGGGAACCCCAGGGAAGGTTATGAAGTTGTATCTCCTGTGATCACAATAGTGACGCATTTAGGTCCATGCGATTCAATACTTTAATATCAGGGCTAGACATCTCACCCTCCCTTTTCTGTGCTTCGGTCAGCAAATGGGAAACCGACATAGAGAACGCTTTTTACCATATGAAATTCATTGCGATCCATATAGAATTCATTGTGAATAAGACATTGAGCTACACCAGCTGAAATGCCACACATGTCAGATACTTTTTGTGCAGTAATGTGTGGATTATCGTATGTTGTGCGTCTCCGATGCCCGTTCAGAGCGAACTTTGGAGCTCCAGAACATTGTCATCACACCGATCTTTGTTGTACTTTTAAACCTACGTTTCCTTTTATTTACTGTACATGCAGACCTTCCCCCTCATCTCTTCCACCTCCCACTCCACCACATGCACACTACGCACATCCATGAAAAGTTTAGTTGAGTATCTTCATTCTCCATATGAGAGAAAATGGTAAATCTTAGATGTTCTTTTTAAGGCAATATGTTTTAAGTTTCAAGTGCATAGAGATTTTGTTGTAACATCATAAGTCGTGGTGAAATAAAAGTGACTTTTTATGAAATTGTGCCACCCTGGTGACGGATTGTTTAACGTATTCTGTTTTATTATATTCTCACTGACACTGATACAAAACCAATTCATATCCGAATCCCTATGACTGTACGATGTGCTTGCATTTGTTAATTGTCAGTTACCCAGAGACGCGGCTGTCAAGTGCGATGTTCAAATCAATATTTACTGGAAGGGGCACGTAGTTTAGAGAAAGATCATTCACGTTTCACAATGGTGGCATTGATTGCCAGACAAAACTCTGGTGGATGTAAAATACAATATTTCTTTTCAGTTATTTTAAGATACGCTAATTATCACGAAAACAATGTGCCTTATTTAAGCCTCAGTATTGACCTGTTTGTGTCCGTAGTACGGTTTGCAGTAAATATTTTCTACCTCGTGTATGAAAGCAATATTCCATCATGAGATGTTAAATAATGTATCATCCCTGACTCTCTGTCTGTCTGTCTGTCTGTCTGTCTGTCAGTCTGTCTGTCTCTCTCTCTCTCTCTCTCTCTCTCTCTCTCTCTCTCTCTCTCTCGTTTTTTAAATTTTGTGTGTGCGCGGGAGAGGCGAGACATAGGCGTAATGAGCGCGGGCATGAAATACAATTCAGAATTGTTTTCTTTAAATCGCCTTTGGGTCACAAATAAGGAAGACTAGAGAGCGGGGACCGGTGGATTTGAAAACAATGCTTGAACGAATGAATAATGTTCATTGGGCATGAAAGAGAGAAAGAGAGTGTGGCTGAAAAAGAGAAGCGTGAACATGATACTTCCGTTCAGTCTTCCATCCACCCATCAGCAACTATAACGTACACAAATTAAACGATTAGAAATTCTCCCCCACCCCTCCCCCATATTTTTAAAATATTAGTACCATTAGTAATGACCTTGCCACGTACACTAGCAAACCGTTTATACGATAATATAATTATCTTGGTGATGTATTGAACTTCGTGTTGAAAAAGGTACGATGGAGGTCAGATACAAGTGGTATTATGGATAATATTTCTTTTGAACGTAACCGTCATAACGATAAGAAGAAGAAGAAGAAGCAGAAGAAGAAGAAGAAGAAGAAGAAGAAGAAGAAGAAGAAAACGAAGAAGAAGAAGGAAGAGGAGGAGGAGGAGGAGGAGGAGGAGGAGGAGGAGGAGGACAAGAACCCTACAACTGTAATACTTATCCCCTCTAGAAGGATACCCTTCTGATCTGAGAAACGTCGGCTTTGAAATTTTCAATATTTTATGCTCAGCAATCTTTTAACCAGAAAAGGAGGTTGTGGAACGAGTACTCTTTGGACAGTAACACGAGGGGAGGGGGGGGGGAGAATTGGAGAGAGTGGGATGGTACACTGTTTGACCGACAGGATGCTATATTAGCCAAATGCTTGAAGCAGAAAGAACTAAAAATATTAAAAGTAAATTTTAAGGCCCTTCGTCTTTCTAGAAAGGCCTGATTGTACGTAATGCCCTTCCCCTTCCGCCACCGCCAACACCACTCTTCCCTGATGCGATCAGTGTCAAAAAATAAAACGACAACAAGAATCAAATTCGAACGTTTATATTTTTAGCATTTATTCCTCTTTCCTTAGTATATTTAAATCTGTTGGTAAGAATGCTTTTTATCTAAGTGAAAATTGTAGTGCATGGGTTCGCGCGCGCATGCGCGCACGCACACACACACACACACACACACACACACACACACACACACACACACACACACACACACACACACACACACACACGAGAGAGAGAGAGATAGACAGAGAGAGAGAGAGAGAGAGAGAGTTTTACTCTGTCAGGCACTATATCCTGTTATGTTTTTTTCTCTCCGGAGACAGAAAATTTAACCAGACTCTGATACACACTATGCTTTTTCTTTCTGCTACTAGTATTATGTTGCAAGATGTGACGATGCTGGAATTAGTTTAATATCATGTCTTTGCTTGATCATATGTGCCCCACAAAACCTCTGGTTTTCATATGGCAATAAAATATGTTCTCGTTCTTGTCCTTGTTGTTAATGGCACTCGATAAGTTCACAATAAGACTAGGGAGGGGTGGAGAGCGAGATCAAAATCGAACACGTATAAGAACATGTAATTATATAAGTAAGCAGTTGTCTTCGCGGAATGGACTTCAGACACGGGAAATGTTTAATGCGACAGATATGTCCACTCACCGCTTGAAAACAGTTTGCTGGGGTCAGTGTGAGATGTAGTGCTATTGGCGATAGCTTGTAATAGTTGATCGTAGCTGCAATATTGACTTAACGGGTATGGAAGTGTCCATGTGTTTGTACAAGGCTTTTCAATGGTTTCAGATTTGGTTAGGAAGTATACCTTGTGTTTTTTGTTATGAAAACAGACTTCACAAATATTGTTATTATCATTGGAGATGGTAACCACTCTTAAAACATAGAAGTATGGACAACCTTTGGAGCTAACCAGTCGACAGTCTTATCTATTTGAGAGGACAATATCACATTTTATTTAATTGAAAACAGATTCCAGCCGATCAGACGGCCTGCAGATTTTTATCAAAGAGAGAAACGTCATCCATGGCTTACAGCTCTTTATCTATAGAAGTAAGAATTCAGTTCTAGTCTCCTAAAAGCCCCACCATTTTTTTAGAGCAAGAGAAATATTAACCAACAGTTATGAACCTTGATGCCTTAGAACGATAAACGTTTCTATTATAAAATACAGAAAATTTTCAGGTAAATAAATGGCCAAACGATCCTTCGATTAAGAGATCAACCAGGGAATACATACCTGAGTATGTGGAAGGAACGACTTGCGCAAGTTACAGTGTAGAGAAACTTAAGTTATCCACGAACCAAGATGGTGTTGAAGAAAGGGACAATTACAAGCACACGGGAAAAGAAAAGAAAAGGAGAGGACTTGACTCTATGAAGGCAGCCAAAAGATATTACCATAGATGTAACAGGTGACGCCAAAGTTTGAGCGCGTGCATCGGTGCATCCAGTGTAAAAATGTTTTAACAAAGAGTCTAGCCAAAGAGTAATGTAACAAGTGTTTCTGTGGTCAAAATTATGCATAACAAAAGCATCGTGAAAGAACATGCAGGCATTGTCCCAAGTTCCTTGGAAACAAACAAAAGATCGAGTAAAATGTTGACTTTTGACTTACTTCGTATGTCATACATGTCACGTTATCCTCATTTTATGAGTAACGATGCATGACGTACGACAATACTGAGACATTTTACAAACTGGCGTTACAGGACAAGTGACAAAACTTGCGACATGCCACAACATGCAATACTCAATACAGATTGATACGAGAGAGGCGATACGGAATATAACCAGATATAATATTCCATGACACTTGTCATGACATTCCAAAATACCATAACAAATGTATAGGCTCACATCTATGTGTGTCTGTGTGTTTATACGCCTGTGTGAGAGAATTGGGGTTTCTTCGTATGCTGTTTACATTTCATTTCATTATTTCTATTGTTGTGCAGATGAACTATCCCCTTCCTCACATTTAGAAACTGTTCATATTGAAGTTCAGTAAAGACTTAATTCTCTTCGTAAAGCAATAAAGTTAAGGGGGGTGGTGCGTTTCATTGGGAGCTGAAAATCAAACAAACGGAAACAAACAAAAGCACAAACAAAAGATCACTTACTGCTCTTTTTTGTCTTGATAATTGACAGCTTGTAAATGAGTTGCAATTAGATTTCAGAATCAGTTGCACACAAATCGTATGTTGCTGTATGTATTTTCTGAATTATTTTTGAAAGCGTCAATATCCCTTTTTGTGCAAATAAGAATCCTTGGAATTCTACATCTGGATGTGTGCTGAACTGTTTTGCAAATGTTTCACATAGAATAACAAAATGTTTCTGGTCCTTCTCCAGGTGTGATTGGATGTCGATACATAAAATATACGGTTTCATTCAAGTCATCACCATCAAAATATGTCAAATATGAAGTTTCATTGAGAGAGAGAGAGAGAGAGAGGAGAAGAGATCTTACATATAGGAAACAGTGAACATGTTGTGCTCTAACCATTTGATTTTGTTCTCAGCTGATGGCTCTTCTTCTTGTATGCCAAGAAAATGCATGATAAAGTGATTGCCAACAATGGCAAAGTGAAAGACTGATTGTGACAATATTTAGCAACGCAGTACATTACTTGCGATCATGGAGTTCGTTACTCTCTGGGTCGTCAGTAATGTACCGTCTTTTGTTGATCCACAGAGTCGCACAAAACACCAGTACCGACTCCAATCTATAGTGCAACCTACAAACCCTCCGGAGACGTTTCACTTCTCACTGTGTTGCTTAAGGATACATTGTAATTACGGCAGTGAAGTCATCGAATAGCAACCGCTTTTGCTACCCCAAACATATTTCCAGCATTTGTTGCGACTGATGCCAATAGTTTTGTTCATCAGATGAAAAAAGTCTTGACACCAAAGTGGCGTGCACTACGTTTGTAAACCTGAAGCCAACCACTTTATTTACCTCTTCAGTTTCTGTTCTGAGCTCGGCCACACAATAAAACGACGATTGTATCGATGATCTTGCAGGACACCGTACGTGGAGGTAAAATTAAATTTCCTGCATATTGGTGTGTGTGTGTGTGTGTGTGTGTGTGTGTGTGTGTGTGTGTGTGTGTGTGTGTTTATGATCTTCGTAATGTTAAAATAATGTGTGCCTAGATCTCATTCATTGTCCCCTGGATCTATAGAATGATCAGCAGATAGAAGGGTTTCAGCACCCAGACCTTAAAGGAAACTTCTACACACCAGTTTTGTAAACACTTGTTTTCAAAAATGAAATGTTCTGTATGCCACATTTCTTTATTCTCATTTCCTGTTTTTGAAAGATCCACCATTTGAGCGAGTATTGTGCAGATCGACATCTTCCGCCTTTTTTATATTAATTTTGGGTCATTTTAGAATGCCCAGGCATGTTTAGAATTCCAAATGTGCCCACGAATCTGGAAAATCTGGGACTGTTCCATAAACACCTAAGCGCACTCCTCGGGGAGACTACAAAGCAGTCCCCCTTTGTCCTTCCCAGACGCCCGCCCTATCGCCCATACTGTCCCATACCAAAGCCTCTCCCGCCTCAATGTATCCTCTCTATATCCCTTTACACTCACCCCTCTCCTACCCTTTTACCCTCCTCCCTGTCCGCCTCTATTACTAAATCCTATTCCACCCCTCCCCCTCCTCCATCACTTCTAGTCTGCTTTTCATGTTCAGCACCATCACTCGTCAGTTTTTTACTTTATCAGGCTAACGGTGTTCCCCTCCCCTCTTACCTCCCTGCACTCTTTCCTCGCATCCTCACCTCCCTAATTCCGTCTTTCCGTGTATCTCTCCTACCAGGTCTCCACCAACTTCAGAGCTGAAATCTGGACATGGTTTTATTCTGCTCAGAATCTGAAAGCAAGAACGATGAATCGTGCAACACGGTTTTCCTGTTGACTCCTTTTCAGTATCAGACAGACGAGGTCCTCGAAGAAACAGGAGGGAGCTTCACATACTGAGCTCAGTAACAAACATGGTGATGTA
>CM031603.1:59170434-59197934 GCA_018398815.1 Conus ventricosus
CAACCTGAATGATGGCAGTAACCTGAATGATAAAATCAGTGTCGGTTAAATATGTAAAACATCTCCACAGTGTTGAACCTGTGATTTCTGGTGTGTGTGTGTGTGTGTGTGTGTGTGTGTGTGTGTGTGTGTGTGTGTGTGTGTGTGTGTGTGTGTGTGTGTGTGTGTGTGTGTGTGTGTGTGTGGGTAGGCACATTGTGCGTGTATGTGTAAATGCTTTATGCTGTCTTTGCACACTTGTGTATTTTGTTTTAGCTGAGGGATCCGACTTTGGTCGATTGAACGTGGTCCACAGAAAAAAAAATTGCTAGTTCCTTTAGTGACATTATTGAGCATGCTGCTTGGAAACATGGTTTCAGCCCTGGATAGTGTGATAACAACATTGAGTAGTTTAACTGAGTCTCAGAATATCAATAGAAATGCTACTGTCCATAATAATTTCACACAAAATTCGCACACTTTGCAAAACTCGACTCGAGATGATTGCCTCCAAGTGGATTTCAGTGAAATGGAGTTCTTACCCTGGGTAATCCTGACAACATCGTCAGTGCAGAAGTGGAAACAGTTGTCCGTCAAGTCAAAAACAATATGCTTCGATATTTCTTATTGGTGGACCAGCTAACGTCATCAAATGGTGGTGTTTCACAAACAAGGCCTCAGAGATCGTGTCAATCTTTGTCTGTTCGCTTTGTCTCTGGCTGATGAATTGGATCTGCTGAACGCAGTGCTCCACCATGGTGAACAGGTTTATATTCAGTTCACCACCAAAGAAATGTTTGGTCATATTTCGACAGTTTTAACCAACCTGAATTTAGTGGCTCTTTTACAATTTAATTATATTTCTAGTGTCATGTCTGCCATCATCGCTGTAGAGAGATGCCTCTGTGTGTACAATCCTCTCAAATGTCAAAACATGCTAAGCACAAAGAAAATGCTTACTATTGTCATTGTGGTCTACGTCGTGATCTTGGGTCTGCTGTTCGTCGAGGCTTTTCGTTACCGTGTCGGGTGCGTTTATGACCCTGTAACTGATGTGACCGTTATAACCAGTGTTGAGGGCAAATTTTACAAGGCTCACAGAAAAATCATTGATTTTTTAGATAGCTTCATATTTGGTGTGGGCTTGCCTGGACTAGTCATGATGATAGTCTTGATAGCGACAATCATGACGATTGCGAAACTTCGTCAGGTTGTGAAATGGCGATCTGAAAGTTCCTCTACAATCTCGATTCAAGAACCTAGCTTTGACAAAGACACTTGTCGCTAATTCGATTTTCTTTATCATCTGTCTTGTTCCCACTGCTTTAAATCGTTTCATCTGGCTCGTTTTCCCGGAAATAAACAGTGGCCGTCGGCATCACAACATCTTTTTAATGAGTATATGGATTGAAGACATATTTTCTTACACCAATGCCACTTTTAACTTCTTCGTGTATTTATTCATGGGGTCACGTTTCAGGGAAACCCTATGGGCTTTGTTTGATAGAAAGCTATAACCTGGAAAATAATACCGAAAAGAATGCCAGCACCATTTGTTTTTATATATGAGAAAGATTTGTTCAAATTTCTTATATTTTACGCTTATTTTATTTCGGTGATAGATACACACTCTCTTTCAGTCATACTGAGAATTGCCACTGTTTGGGCCAGTGCAGAAGTAACTACCCGTTATGGTTAGCTCAAATATAGATTGAAAACTGTTAGCAGCTATGAAAAATTTGATGTTTTTTTCACCAAGTTCAGAGCTGCCAGCGAAGCACTTACTGTTAAGGAATTGACGTGACATGATTTAATTACTTGGTAGGGAGAGTAAAAAGTAACAGTCATGTAGTCTTTCAGTTTCATCGAGGTGTCGCTGCGTGAGGACTAGTCTATATACGCTACACCACATCCCCAAAGTTTCGAAACCACTCTGCGCATGATAATAAGCTGATGGATGAAAGAATAATGACGAGGATGGGAGAATTTTAGAAGAGAGTCTTGCGGTTACGCCATAGCAGATATCTGCTAAAGGCATTAGCTCAAGGCGTTGCTCAGACCTTGGGTATCTACTTAACATTAGCTATCGTTGTGTGTGTGTGTGTGTGTGTGTGTGGTGCGTGCGTGCGTGCGTGCGTGCGTGCGTGCGTGCGTGCGTGCGTGCGTGCGTGTGTGTGTGTGTGTGTGTGTGTGTGTGTGTGTGTGTGTGTGTGTGTGTGTGTGTGTGCGTGCGTGCGTGCGTGCGTGTGTGTGTGTGTGTGTGTGTGTGTGTGTATGTGTGTGTGTGTGTGTGTGTGTGTGTGTGTGTGTGTGTGTGTGTGTGTGTGTGTGGTAAGTGGGTAAGTGTACACATGTGTGTCTGTGTGTGTGTATGTGTGTGCATGGGCGCAGGACCGTATTATGTGTGGGCCAGTGTATACAGCGCGCGTACGCTTGTGTGTTTGGTGTGTGTGTATTCGTGTTCGTATGCGTGTGCATGTGTGTATGTAAGTGAGCGCACGCGGGCGGGTATGTGTGTGTTGTTTGTGCAGATGTGTATGTTTATGCGCGCGCGAGCGCGCGCGTGTGTATATGTATATATATATATATATATATATATATATATATATATATATATATATATATTATTGTGTGTGTGTGTGTGTGTGTGTGTGTGTGTGTGTGTGTGTGTGTGTGTGTGTGTGTGTGTGTGTGCTTAGGTTCTGTTATGATTGTTATAGTGTCAGTAGAATTTGTGCCTAGCAACATGCTCTAGATCTCGTTCATGGACATCTGAACCTATAAAATGCATTGCTAATAGAGGTTGTAGCGCCCAGACCTTAAAGGAACTTCCACACACCACTTTCGTTGAAAAATTGAAACATTGTATTTTCCACATCTTCTTTACTCTCGTTTTCTGTTTTCAAGGGTACCACCATTTGAGCGACGACTATGCAGATCGACATTTTAACTTTTTTTTACATGTTCGCCATTCTAGTATGACCAGGTATTTTCGGAGTTCGAAACTTGCTACCCGAAACTGGAAAGTCTATGGTGATTCCATAAACACCCAGACACGCTCCTTAGAAGGACTATCTACAAAGCAGTCCTTCTTTTTCCTTCCCAGACGTCCGCCTTATCACCTATACTATCCCATACCAGAGCGCCTCCCTCGCCCCCACCCCCAACCCCCTCCATGCTATTCATACTTATCTATATCCACTTACTCTCACCCTAAACCTATCCCATTATTTTCCTCCCTATCAGCCTTCCCATCCGCCTCAATCTCTCACTTCTTTTCTGCTCCTCATGTTAAGCCGTATCACTCACCAGTTTCTTATCCAGTTGAGAGTATCACGCGCCCCTCTTACCTCCCTGCGCTTCTTCCTACCATCCTCACGCCACATAATTCCCGTTGCAATTTTTTTATAACTCTTCAACCAGTTCTCCACCAGCTTCAGAGCTGCAAACTGTGCATTGGTTTATGCTGCTCAGGATCTGACAGCAAGAAGGGATGGATCAACCCACAAGCTTCTTTCTCCCTCTCTGGCACAAATTGAGGTTAGCAACCCATCAGTGAGTTCCTTTTGCGGGTTATTTCAGCTACTTCATAGCACGATGTGTTGTTGTTTCCTGTCGACGCTGACATTTTGTCTGATTTTATGGCGACATTATATATCCACTTACTTAAAGTCCATTACTTAAATTTTGTTCATACAAATCAGAACAATAGTGTATTAGATACTTGCTATACTATTATTGCTTCTACTAAATATAACTACTTCTGGTATTAGTTAATTGTTTTGCTATTATGACTATTGCTTACATACCATATGAATATTTCTAGTGCCACTACTACTATTGCTCGTGTTGCTGCAGCAACTACTACTATTTCTACTACTACTATTGCTGCTGCTGCTGCTGTTATTACTGCTACTACTACTACTACTACTACTACTACTACTACTACTACTACTACTACTACTACTACTATACTATTACTACTATTACTACTATTATTATTATCATGCCATGTTGCCATAGGTTATGGAAGGTTATATTTGAATGGGAGATGAAGACATGCCCGCCCGTGACTCTGGGAAAAAGATTGGAGACAGGAAAAGTCGACAAAGCTGCAGACATCCACCCAGCCATACAAAGCAAAAGTGATAATAAAATTAACTTCCATGCTGAATATGGAATCTTCTTCTGAAACCCATTTCACCGTAGAACTATTTTTAAACACACACACACACACACACACACACACCACACACACACACACACACACACACACCACACACACACACACACACACACACACACACACACCACACACACACACACACACACACACGGAAACGTTCTCCTGTTTTGATTTTGAACAAAAGAAACCAGAGCTTCAAACGTCCTGACAAGACCCCGGTTGAAGAGAACCTGAGGAAGCGGTCTTCCAGAAAACACACAGCCGGTCTTCGCCATAGATTCCTAAAGCGAAGAGAGAATGGTATTGCAATGGAACAAAGAAAGTAGAAATATTGTCTACAACAAACTCGATTTTAACTAAACGGCAACCAAATTCCAAGGATGTCAACTTTGCTCAGGTGTAAGCGCACGCATGCACACAACACGTTCTATCTTTTCAAAGAAACAGGAACTGGATCTGTTTATACAGCCCTGTCCGGGCGAACCCATCACCTGGTATAGTCACGAACAGGAAACCGCACTACGTTGTAGAAATGAAACAAAGACTTAGTTCAACCTTGGCCTGACAATAAGTAGCGAGAAACGAAAAACGAGAACACCAGTACTTGGCACGTCCAACGTACTCCATCACAGCAAGATGGGGTTGTACAAAAAGGTCTGCAACCACAAACAAAAAGAACAATAAAGAGAAAGAACGTATTGACTCGACAAAGCAGCCAAAATGAACGACCATACACGTAACTACTTAAACACATGAATAGGCAGATGAATCGAGCCCCAGACATGTGCTGCTCGTGAAGACCTCTAGAACCACAGGTAATGACATTCAAAGGTAGACTCCAGCCAGAGAGCTGTAAGTTACTATTCTTTTTGGTCATACTTCACTGAAAGGCTTGAAAAGTCACGTTAAAGACTCCTAAAAATCGAATAAAATGTTTACTTGCGACAAATGTCACAAATCATATGTCATGTCATATCATTCTGATATTGTAAGTCATGGCACACCATATACAACGTAATGCAGACATGTTACCACCTGAAAATAAAGGACACACTATTTTACATGCGATATATCATAACATGTAACATGAGATGACATGACAAGTGATAAAAGCATATCACAAGTGTAATGTCACATCACATCTGCCATGACATTCTAACAAAACAATTGCCATGATAACTGATATGACATGGAGTGTAATGCGAATTTGTTTTAACACGTGACATGAAATCTTGTTGAGTATGAAAGCTATGTCTTTGAGAGATGTTGAGAGGCTTTGCTTCATGGGTTGGAGGAAAGAGTCAATATTTTGTGATCCCCCGGCGTGTCAGATTTGTGTGTTTTAGGGAGCAAGTATAAAGCGGGTGTTTGATGTCCGACATAGAGGAGTTTGGCTGTGTTTTAGTCAATTGTTGGGGCCGGAATAGCTCAGTTGGTAGAGCGCCGGACTCGTGATCCTGGGGTTGCGGGTTCGAATTTCGGTATAGGGGATTTTTCCCTCGGAGTTAACATTGGTTCTGACTCCATTTCCCATACAGTCCTTCGAATGAGACTATAAACCGAGGTTCCGTGTGTGAACGCATGCACAACATCTTGCACACACGTAAAATCCCATCACCAACTTTCGGAAGAGAAGGCTAGTTTGGCCGTTGGTATGGATGACACGTGACACATAGCATGCACCTTCCCCGAAGATGGAGTATGGCTGCCTTAATGGCGGGATAGAAAAGGGTCATACACACAAAACTCCACTGCCTGGCTATACAGGGAGTGTCCGCAGGAGTATCAGCCTGCGTACGCAGAAAGAAAAAAAGAAGTCAATTGTTTTGTTTGCTTTGCTGGCTTACTGTGGTAGGTGCTAGAGAGAGGGTGATGTGAGTCGCAGAAGAAATTGGTACTAGACAGTTGTCTGTCAGCGTCCTGTATATACAACTGTTTTGTCCCAAACCACGATACCGCCGCGTTGTCTGGTGGTTTCATTACAATATCCCGCCGATGCCTCAGGAATTCAAGAGCTCTTGTTCTTCCCATGAGAGACTGGCGTGACGGACATATTTTGGATGAGGCAATCGCATAGTGGCACCTTTGAACGCACCTATTACCATCTTTTTGCCAGACTGAGGATCCTCAGCCCGTTGGCATGAACATCCAGAAATAGCACGTATTAACCGCCACAGCACAGGCCTACATTTGCTTAGCCAACCGAAAAATAATGGGACGAATCGTCGGTGAAATCCCGCAAAACCTCGAAAAGACTTATCTCCTTTCCAGGAATTAGCACTAGCGACATGACAACACCTTCAACCTTTTCGGGATCAGGCTGCATCAACTCCTGAGAGATTATGCAACCTAAATGATTTACTCTGTCTCCACAAACGAATGCATTATTATGGGTCTAATTACAGACTAAGGCGTCTGAGACATACCAAGTCTTGTATAGCTCAGCACTCCAGCTGTTCCAAAGTTTGCCATTAATCAAGTGATCGTCTGGAAATTGAGATTCATGCCAGTGCATGCTCTCTCCGTTCTTTAGAAATGTCTTAGGAGCATTCACTGACCAGAAACTCAATCCATCAAATTGATAGAGACCAAACAGGGTGGTAGACGCAGATATCTTCTTGTTCTCTCTTTGATAGTAACTCTGTGACAGGTCTTGAATATGTCTACATTCATGGGCCATTTTTAATAACTGAAACTTGAAGGCAAGTCTTCAGTTTGTATGATAGGCTGTCCTTGAATATCCTTGCACTCACCTTCCAGTACTACACAGACATTCTCAAAGTTCCAGCTTTTTTTCTCTTACTTCTCAAAGCTCAAGCTTTTTTCTTACAACAACAATAGGACTAGGGGAAAAGATGAAGCGGAAGGTATTTTAATATTAGCATGTAACAGCTCTTTGACATGCTGTCCATTCGCCTTCGTTTCTTTACTTGGCATTAAACCTTGGTCAGGCTCGGATAGGAGGACCTACGTTCAACATGAAAAGTCGTATTAGCTAAAGACATGCTGATAACAAGACATTTTGTAGGTTTTTTGTTTCGATTTCAGAGGTACATTTTCTACCAGTGCCGTTTCTTTGATAGTTTACATAGGTTCAACATTGCACACCATATCACTGATAGTGAGGACAACATTGTTTAGAGCAAATTCAGACTGGTTTATGAAAATAAATCTGCAAATACTTGGCTTAAAAATCTTGATAAGGAATATAACAATTGTGAATTCCAGTCGATGGACATTGGTTACGTACACTTTACTGCTTAACATGCCCAAACCGTCAGAAAGTACGTTCACTCTGGGCTCCTGCAGCAGCACTTCAATACTTTTATTGGGCACGAAATTTCTATGATTTCCCTTATGCCGTGCACATATTATTTAAAGTATGCTTCTTAGGCTTGTTGGACCCAGCCTTCCAATAACCTACCCATCATTACCTGTATATGCATAGGTGCTTCTGCCTTCATAGAAAGAGATCCAACACAATATGTACCTATCTTTCCACAGCCTTTTGAAAACAAACAAAAAGTGTAGGTCCCTGTTATCAACGTTGGCAGTGTACCTGGTATCTGGGGAGATAATAGCTAGGGTCTCCACAAGTTGTCCAACTCCAATAACTTCCGCGGGTAATGACACAGGTAAGAAAAGAATGGATGTGACCAGAAGCTCCCCCCTGCATGAATGTCACCTTCCAAGGGTTCCAGCGTTCAGTGAGACAAATTGTCCAGATAAAATCTCTGGCTGACTGACGCCAACTGAGCTCCACGGTGTAACACAGCATTTGCGTCGAGTCAATATCGGCGGCTGTCTCAAGTCTAGAGCCAAGCAAGGTTTTCCATTTGAGTACTTCTATTCAGCTACATTAAGACAACATCGAGAGTTTAATGAATGGACTTCTATCCTAATTCTTCATTTTCACACATTCTCTATTTGTTTTATCCAAACCGCGTCCTTTTTTATGTACTACACCATTGTTATCATTGAATGATAAGAGAATTATGGAGACGTTGAAAATCGTTGATCGTCTATCATTTGAAGAGGAAAAAAATAAAACAACTGAATGTACCTGAACTAAACTTTACGACACATAGACGTGTAAGGCGACAAAGACGTAAGCAGACCTTGTCTCTATTTTTCTTCTAATTGTCTGCATATAATGTAAATTTGCCTATGTGCTGACTGGGTGAATCACGTTCTTTCCCTCGACTGATTTTCGTTACTAGGAGTTAGAATCAAGACTTTCAGAGATAATGGTATCGAAAATGTCCAGTCCGCCAAACAAACATCAACTCGCTTTTCAACGGAGATTGCACTGTATTGTCAAATAGATGCTGGTAGAAAAAGGTTTTAGAAAATTATCACCATAATTATTTCCTCGTCGATTGCTTGAGACAAAAACACCCTATGTTTTGCAACAACGACAACAGCTTAACTTCCGTATTAGCTCGAACCACACAACCTTTTAACTGTAATGGGTCTTTTCTGATCGGGAAAAAATCAGGGTAAGATAGTGGATTGGAGTTGTTGCTTTGGTCGTGCGCACCAGTGCTGCTTGTCTCTTAAAAATGGCAATGTCATTCTCGCTGAGCGCGAAGTCTTACACAGATTACCTCCCTCGCAGGTTTCCAATTATCGTCCATTCACATTTAACGAACAAGCTGTAAGCTTCATAGTAATTACCAAAATTAAAGATGTATCTTAACTTTTATTGCTGAGTTCTGTCAAAACTAATTCAGTCAAGACAAATCACGATGAGAGAGATTATGCTTTGCAGACTAAAACATGGTGAAACCAAAAATACTCGATTTATTAACTTACCTTCAGTTCGAAGGATTTTACAGCAAATTATGGTATATTCAAAATGACGGCTATATGATCAGGTCACTGGTCTCGTCAAAGGACTACCTACAGAACATTTGTCACTTTTTCCTTGTGAAGCAGGTTAAGAATGTATGACCGAACAAACAAGGAACGATTCAAGATCTGCCGACAGATCCTTATTCAATGCTTCCACCAAGTTGCGTAAGTTATTCTCTTTATCCTGTTTTAGCGATATGCGGACGAAACCATAATCTACATTTTCGTGTTCTTTCATAGCGAGACGACAGCAATTGCCTTTCTTGCAGGCTGCGCAAAACGTCCTATTCCTCCAGAAACTACAAAATAGTGCTCTGAGCCTCAATTTCAGGTGTTCAAAATCTACCCATGCTGCTACTCTCTTTCATTCTATTCACTGTTTCCCATGGGGAAAATGTTATAAACTCAATTTCAAGTCTTTGAGTGGTCACTCTGAATGATATATTTCTGATCTTCTCCAGCTGTAGACTACACTCTTGCCCGGTCCTTACGATCCACTGCAGACACTTCATGTTCTTGTGGTGATGGTGCTTTTTATGAAAATCATCATCATTTTCAGTATTATTATTATCGTCACCATCACTATCACCATCACCATCATCATTTTCTTAATGTATCGTCATATTAGTAAATGATACCTGTGCCATCTTATCACCGTCATTTCCCACAAATGATCAAACGCGCGCGAGCACACACACACACACACACACACACACACACACACACACACACACACACACACACACACACACACACACACACACACACACACACACACACACACACACACCACACACACACACACAACACACACACACACACACACACAACACACACACACGCACGCACATACACACACACACACACACACACACACACACACACACACACACACACACACACACACACACACACACACACACACACACATGTGCATGCTCATATTCGCAGGCATACACGCATATATGTACGCATATTCGTGCATGCAGGAATATGGTGACACATGCCCACGGATCATGACTACACTAGCACAAACACATGCACATGGTGATGGTCTTGCACTTCGTAATGGAACGGTGACCAAAAAAGTACATTCAACTGCTTCAGGACAATCACCAGCAGGATTTGCAACGGGTATTTTCTATTTGGTGATACCTCCTCCAAGAAGACAACTCCGCTGTTCACAACTTCTGTAAAAGAGTGGAAGCAAAAATAGCCCATTTTGATCCTGCCATTGCCAGCTGATCTTAGCTCAATCGAAAAACTCTCTGGTAGTTTTGAAGAAAAACAAGTCTTGAAAAGCCATTTGTATCTCATCGGACTTGAATTATGATCATACAGTGGGGATGGTGTGCCTACTATAGCAAACGTCTGTTAGGACAGGTCTCCGTTAGGTTTGTGATAACTGGCAACCAAATGATGTAAAGCACATGTAACACAACGCATATAACGGATATACATAAATGTCTTCATTTCATGTAGCTGACATGCTCAGTAGATTCACATTTATTTGCATTCTTTGTGAATAAAGCGAGTGCAATAGCAAATCAGCCACAACAAATATTTGAATACAACGAACCAAAGCCATTTTTTTCAGTCGTTGAAAGTAACTTCCAGGTGCAGTTTCAAGTCGATTTTAAAACTAAGCATAACAATGGCCAATAACAAATTGTCGTGTCATTCATTTTTAAACCCTTTATTACAGATAACTTAGAAAATCATTAATTTCAAATTTAATCACTGTAGAAGATAATTATCATGAGGTTATCTCTTGTCAAACATGGTAACAACAGTACGCCCGAAAACAAGTTACAATCGATTTTTTGAAATATAAATAGCTGAATCAGTACATATTTCATCGCTAAAACATCGAATGTTTTCTTTTGAAATTTTGAGCTATTGCAAAATACCTATTTTAAAATCGTTCTTTTGAAAATAAATGAGACCTTCGTTTAGAAGCAAATACCTGCTCGTGCGCATCCACCCCCACAGATAGAGATAGAATCGGGGGGGGGGGGGGGGGTGATGGGGATTTATTATACGAACAGTAAACGTTTTTAAATTACAGTGAAACAATAAATACATTCGAAGTCAAACAACTGTAGTTTGAGATTCTTAGTAAACACTCTCGTCTTTTCTGATAAGTCAGTATCCGGCAATAGTTGTTCTCAACTGTTAACTGTATGTGTTTGTTTCTGACGAAAGTTAACAAGTAAATTGCTAACTCGAAGATGTTTTTAACCCATCTTATGTTTGTCATTAACATGGAAACGAAGCAAAGTAAAACTATTGTTTCTGTTGTTTTTCTAGTTGTGATTCTTTTATCTTGTTGTAACTGGGAATGGATTACATTAAAAAAGATGACTCACGGCGATCTAGGCCTCGATGAAAGTCAAGTGTCCCAGAATTAGATATTGACCAGGACAGTTGACCGTTCATCAGAGGCTACCGTTACCAAAAAAGGATACTGTGAGCTAGACATTGATGAAAGACTGGGTGACCCAGGCGACGATGGAGGAAGAGTGGGCCAGAGTGAATCTAATTGATCTGAACCATGTTGAAGTTTGAATGACTCAAAATGGATCTTTGTGACCAAGACTTATGTTAAAGGTCAACTGGCCTAGAATCTGACTTTTGCGACACAGATGGAGGTTGAAGGTTGAGCGACCCACAATCGGCCATGTTGACCCAGATCGATATTAGTCATCATGCATAGGACTCATATCTGAGCCAATAGCCGACGTATAGCCTGACAAGTTTGTTTGGTCAGATAGTGAATACGTCCTTAATATAGCTTTCTGCTCATGCTAACTTATAAGGCTTTAACCCTGCTATCGGCGTCTCACGAATCATGGCCAGGGTGATCCAAAATTGATCTTAATGCTCGTTCACCCTGCATCTTCAGCGGAAGTTTAGGTGTGACTGTAACTAATAAATTGCGGTCTTCAGAGGGTCGTATATCTCCCAGGTCGTAGTAATTTAACAAGATAGGGTTTCACATTTTGTCTCAGTAAAGATTCATCCATGCAAATAAAGATGTTTCTGTTGTAGAATTAATTTCCTTTATCTGCATGTTAGTAATTACCGTCAATTTTATATCCAGATACCATGTATATGCCTGTTCTTGTACGTCACTTCAAAGACATTGTTCAACACCATGATTCCTTGAAACTTCCATGCACTCTCTGCAGGTCGCTTCCGTGTAAATGAATACAATATTACCTCGATTGGTCAAAGTGCTTCATTGAGAATTGTTGTATTATCACTTCTAGATGCATTAGTAAATATTTGCACTGTTATTTCATTGTGGAATGCCAGATCCATTTTTAAATTCTGTTTTCATATACTTCGAGCATTTTCCCATACTTCTCCCTTTGCTTAAATTTGTATCTTCTTCGCCTTTGTAATTTTTTTCGGATAACATGGCTATCTGTGGCTCCACCGGATAATATGACTGTGTTTTGGTTGCCAATCAGTGACATCAAGGTTTATGATTACATATCTGAAGTGGCGCGCGAATTTAGATTTGAAATATTTTCCAATGTTATGTATAAAATTCAGACTGTGTCAGCTTACGTTTTGAAACTTTGATTTGAGAAATTCAGATTCCAGTGATACTCGTTAAAAGAGAACAGAACACGTTAATGTATGAAGGTTTGGTTTGAAAGAGATATTCAGATTCCAAAATTGGCTATATGAGTAGGACAATATAACCCTGGCAAGATTTTAAACATAATATTCAAATTTCAATGTCATCGAAATTGAAAGGACGCTATCACTTAATATTTCAAGCTCTGGTTCAAGGATGCTGTTGGTGGTTATATAGTTAGAACAGTGCCCCTTAACATTTGAAACTTGACTTGAATGGGATATTCAGAATTCGATGTAAGACAGGTAAACAAAACAGCTTAAATTTAAAGCCCCGGTTGAATAGATTCTAGGCTTAGATATAGATAAGAAAGACAAAAGAAGAAATAGGCTACCCGTCAACGGTTTGTTTGTTTTTGTCATACTTTTCCTGTTGCGTCTGCTGCTTTCTCTCAAACCACGCATCCTTCAGTTAAGAATAAGGTAATTTGTAATCACTTTTACGTCTTCTGTGGTCGATACTTTTGTGAATGGCCGCCTCTCTCTCTCTCTCTCTCTCTCTCTCTCTCTCTCTCTCTCTCTCTCTCTCTCTCTCTCTCTCTCTCTCTCTCTCTCTCTCTCTCTCTCTCTCTTATCCCTCATTAAACAAATTTCGTTCGTTCGTTCGTTCGCTCGTTCTAACTCACTCTGTCTCTGTCTCTCTCTGTCTCTCTCTCCTTATCTCTGTGTGTGTGTGTGTGTGTGTGTGTGTGTGTGGTGTGTGTGTGTGTGTGTGTGTGTGTGTGTGTGTGTGTGTGTGTGTGTGTGTGTGTTTCTGAGTTTGTGAACAGAAACGTAGATTTATATCTTAACCAACTGGTTCAAATGTGCATGTGCATGTATGCGGACGAGCGTGCTCGCGCATGTGTGTGTGTGTGTGTGTGTGTGTGTGTGTGTGTGTGTGTGTGTGTGTGTGTGTGTGTGTGTGTGTGTGTGTGTGTGTGTGTGGTGCGTGCGTTCGTGCGTGCGTGTGTGTGTTGTATGTGTGCGTGCGTGCGTGTGTGTATGTGTGTGCCCGTGTGTGTGTGTGTGTGTGTGTGTGTGTGTGTGTGTTGTGTGTGTGTGTGTGTGTGTGTGTGTGTTTGTTTGTTTGAATGCCTGCGTATGCTGTGGATATTTGTTGATTATTTCTGTTGTCATTCAGACTAATTGTCGCTTTCCCCGCACTTAGTGACTAAGGAGGCTCAAGGTCGATAAAAGGGCTACTGTAAACCGCAATGCAGACGTTGACGGGCTCATGTTTTTAATGAGTCTTCCCAAATAAAGAAAGAACAAATATCCATATACACGAAGGTGCGTACACCCAGATAGAAACATATAAATGCACACAAACAAAAATCCGTATGCACGCTCTTGCACACACACACAAGACACACACACACACACACACACACACACACACACACACACACACACACACACACACACACACACACACACACACACACACACACACACACACAAACACACCACACACGCGCGCACCACACACACTTCTTCTCAGCCCCAAATTACCTTTTTTTTAAAATGCAAAGTATAGACAATAAAGCCTATAAACTTGCCATTGGAGTTCCAGTATATACATCTTCATTAAAAACATATGCTGAAATTGGTATATTACCTTTTGAAGAAAATATGAAACTTGCATCATCTAAATATGTCCTAAGGAGTACATCAGTTCCAAATTCAAATTATGATGAAGTGTGGGTAAAATCAGACACGGATTTTCCCAAAAGAGCAAAGTCGGTTGCTCTTTAGAAACAATAGGCACTTTCACGTATGACATTTTTCAAGAGTCAGGAATCAATAAGAAAGATATATCATCTCGTGTACTGTTCACTGCAGTCCCTAAATGGGAACTACATCAGCCTATTTCGATACTAATTATACAAATATAAAGAAAAATGATGGTCCCACTTTCTCTGCTTCTGTAAAAGCTCATATGATTTAGTACTACCCGGAACATCTAAAAATTTACACTGATGGCTCTAAGCTAGATAATGACATAGTTGGAGCTGCATTTGTAATCCCAGCTTTAAAAGCAGAAAAGGCTTACCATCTTGGAAAACATTTTTCAATATTTACTGCAGAACTTATTGCTATTTTGATGGGTTTGAATTTTCTGCTTGATCTTCCTTTTAGCCTAGTTCAGGTATTGTTTTTGGTTGATTCTAAATCTGTTTTAGACGCGCTACAGTCTTATAATCTAAAAGTAAGAGGTGATATTATTGCAGAAATTTGTCATACAATCCATTATTTGTCACTGCGCGGAACACAATCTCATTCTCTTGGGTTCCATCACATTGTAATATTTTGGTAATGAATGGGCGGACAGAACAACTAAAAAGGGTGCAATGAACATTAAAAATTCTGTATGTGTTAAAATTCCTTTATCTTTATCTGAAAGTTATTCCTTAATAACGAAAACTTGTTGGAATCATGTGAAGGAACTATTAGGAGTTTTTTTTGTAAATTTCACTGAAAAGAGGAATATTTTCAAAGTCAAACATATACATTCTTGCAATGGTGAGCTCATGTGTGAAACCGAACACTGTCATCCCTGGTCTACAGATTCAGACTGAATGCTCTCAGATGCAAATTCAACAGTCATGTTAAGTGCGTCTGCGGTGAGGAAATAACACCTGTCCATGTTATTCTACACTGTCAGCATTTGAAATCATTTTTACCCAATTCGATTTGTGATTCAACGGTTTCAGATTCATCTTTTAAGAATATTTTATTGAACGATTTGCTTATGCTGGATGTTGTTAAAGGCTTAAAACGGAGCCCAGTTGGCTCATTGATTTAATGTTTACAAATGTTTTGAGTATGTTATTGTTGTTAAGATTTCATTTTTGAAGGGAAATGGTAGGGAGGTTCAGAGATAGGAAGACGGGAGTTTTTTTGTTTGTTTGGTTTTTTTTGTTGTTGTCTAATATCACAGCATTGTGAAAAGACTTAAAGAGAAGAACGAACGCGCACAAACACACCACCCACACAACCACACAACGAACACACACACACACACACACACAAACACACACACACACACACACACACACACACACACACACACACACAACAACACACACAGCACCACACGCACGCACGCACACATACACAAACCCATACACACACACGCGCGCGCGCATTCTATAATAAACTACATCACAGATAAGTATTTAACAGTCGTTCAGTAGATTTGACTTTTTATTTCTCATTCACTTGCTTTTCCGGGTTTACAGCCCCAGCAATATGCGCTGTCCGTCCCGCTCATGCATTGAATGTGAGAAGTATTCGCGGGGTGCACACGTCACTTGCAGCTTTGGCTAATTCTGTGCTGTCTTCTTTGAATCGGCTCCAGAGACGATTGTTCTCTGTCTTCCCTGTCTGTCAAAGCAGCTTTCGTCCATAAGTACAGGTGAATTTTTAAACTAGTTATAGGGCCCGCAAATATTCCACATGAAAATCAGCCCGATTCGCTTTTCAAGTTTGGACACATTCTTTCCCAGAGTTTACTCTTTTTTATGGGCATAAAACGGAAAAGAAATATTCACAAACTTCTCTGTCTTTACCGATCCTAGACAACCCTGTCTTTGTATGTTGCGATTGTAGGTTTGGGTAAAGAAAAGGATAAAAACTTAAAGAAAACACATTTATTTTAAGAGACATTTCAGCTTAAGCTTTTTCTTTTGCCTGCTGACGCATGATGCCCTGCCTAGGACAAGGGCATCGACGTTCCATTCATACTCAGTACATTGCTGCAGTCCGTATGACCTTGTGAAGAATGGTTATGCAGTTCTTTTAGCTGAAGTTTTTCTTGATTCTGTGAGTATTGTCGGACATATGATGTCAGTTTAAACATGGAAGGAACAAACAATCAAAAAGCAAAGGACAAGATCGCCCTGCCTCTCTGGAGAACGTGCCAGTCGTTGATATTCCGTTTGAGAGCATTGTCATTGATCTCATTTCCCATCGCCAACATCTGAAAATAAAGAGGGTATATGTCACCTGTAATCGATGCTGCAATCAGATTTCCCAAAGCTGTTCGAACTGAGATCTGTACATACAGTAAGTATCCCTGAAACCCTACAGTCCATTTTTTCTGTTGTGTAATACCACAGTAGCTACAGGACTCAATGTGAAATACGTTTATCTCTTGCAATTTAATAACTGCTTACGCACTTCGTCATACCATTCCCAATCCACGGTATGGTAGAGCTGTTCAGTGGTACGTGGAGGAACATGCTACAACAACGTCACACAGATCCACCCACACATTTGGAACTGGTGTGTTGTGCTTTGTGCTTTGTTTACAGTTAATTCTCGAACAAGGAAACAGGTTTTTCCCTTTGAACTTCTCTTTCGAAGAAGACCTCGTGGTCCTGTTGACCTCTCGGAACACTTCCGCACGGAAAGTGACGATCGTGTCAACGGCAATTCCGTCTCTCAATGTGCGTCAGATTTAAGCGATGTTCTCACTGTGACCATCGAGACGGGTTTGTAAAAGTGTCCAAAAAACATCCGAAACAACAAGCAGAACTCTGTCCAAAAGGCAATGACAAGGATTTCCATTTCCCGACCCGACCATACCAAACTCCTAATGAGCTGGCGCGTTCCGTTCCAAAACACCAATGTTCTTGGATCTTATTATCACGTTCTCCACCAAAGGCCTGCTATAACTGCTCATTCCCTCGCTTCCCCTTCAGGTTCAAGTGTGTCACATACGCAGTTAGATAATAATTCTTTTCTATACGTCTATAATGAGTTTTGCTGGCACTTGTGGTTTTCTGTTCCTGTTGATGATTCCGCACAAGCATGGGTTAGCACGATGGACCATGATAATCATGACGTACTTCCCTTTCCGGTTCTGCCATCTCATCGTCATCACACTGGGGCTGGTGTAAAACATGCCACATACTTTACTCTTACTTTGTCATGATTGAAGGGCATTTACATGATTTTGAAAAAATCTTTAAAACCTACCATGATAGTGTTAAGACGGGTGTAGTTCATAAGAAACAAGCGACATCAAATGACCCTGTGAGGCTGAAACCACATTCCCTCCCTTTTGAGTCACGGGGAAATTGTCGATAAGAAAGTGAAATAATGCTCAAATTCGCAAGTTGCTGATCACTCCATATCCTTAAAATTCTTCTCCCAATCTGTAGGTCAATAAGGATGACACTGTTTCCTTTTCTGCATTGTTCTTCGTAATCTCAACAAAATCACGATGTTGCTCTCACACATGTAATTAGACCTGTTGCACATTTTCCTTCAGACGAACAAATTCACGGTTTAATCAGGGCTCAGCAATAACGAAATCACTTTGATGATGTCCTCTCTCGTTCTCGTACATAACAGACCATAACTTGGTGTGTTTTCATGGAATATTCTTCAAAACCCTGGTGATTTCTTCATGCGGAAAGTGTACAATGTTGCAAACCATCTACTTTTCTGTTCATTTGGTTTTTTTTCGATGTAAGGCCCAATGTAATTTCTTGACAGACTTGAGCAACTGTGTTGTCCGTCCCCCGTTCGTGCATTTCATTTGAAAAGCGATTGCAGGGCGCACATTCGGTTGCAGAATTAGCTAAGTCTGCACAGCCCGGTTTGGTCTACAGAGACACTTGCTCCCTGTTTCCTTAATTTGTAAGAGCAGTGCACCGGAGCAGCCGAGAAATCAAAGTAAGCTATTGCGCCCACTATAACTCCAATAACCGGCCATAATTTTTGTATACTTCCTTTTTCCAAACTGCATTTCACTAGAACAAAACGTAGACGGAATATTAAGAAAATCCTCTGTCATTAATGCTTTTGAGAATTGACTCGGAAGCAGTGAAAAGAAACGGTCTTGAAAGTGAACTTGCCTGCCACTGTAACAAGACACCCTGCACAAAGCAGGTGTCTATCCATTTACATCAGCAGATATCTGATGGTAACCAAGTGTTAGTTTAATAATATTTAGTCAGTATATGCCATGAGAAGTATCAATTGTGACCATGTTCAACTGAAATGTTTTATGGAGTGATGCAGTTGCCACCTACAGTCCAAGTGAGAGTAGAAAACATGATCAACTAAACAACAGAAAAAGCCAGCACAATAGTGCAAAGCAGCATCTGCAGAAAAAGGAAAGCTGCGCAAAAGAGCATCAACTAGCTGTCAGTGAATAATAGTCAATTTCAAAAACAATTATGTGACATTTGATAGCAAGACTGGATGACAACGGGGCACTCACTCAAAGTGGGACTAGTGACAATGGCATGGCGAGCAGCAGGGAGAAAATGGACGAGTGAAACAAGCAATGAATATTGACAATGTTTTTTCCCCTCTTGGGGAAGAAGATCTTAGCGGTGAAGAATATGGAAGTGGCATGAGGTACATCCATGTATGTTACCAATAAAGCATCTTCAGGGACCGCAACATTGGCAGCTGCTGATGTAATGTTCAGCAGGTTACTTGAAGTGTATCCGCTCCGTCTCCCGATTCAAATGTGATGGCGACACACCTTAAGAAGAGTCACAGAATTCAACCACAAAGTAAGGTAACAATTACTGACATTGAATGTGTAGTTACAGGAACAAATACGTAGATCGTCTTTGCAAATATTTATTAGATATGCCATCTGTGTTAACATACACAACCTACGCACAATGAGAAAAGCTGTTGGCAACATTCTTTTACCATTCGGCATCCAATGTATGTGATCAGATAGAAGAAAAAAGTGAATGAAATACTGTGATGTGAAACGGTGTTTATGTTAAATAGCAGCTGCTACTGGCACGCTTTTTAAACTCTCAAACTAACACTTTCTGCAAAATCAATTATTATCTTCAGTGGTCAGTGTCTCTTTGAAAATACTGCACCCCCCCCCCCCCCCCCACACACACACACACACAAACCTGCAAAACAAATAAACAAAGAAACTACCACGGCGTGACAAAGGTGAGGAATGCTGCAACAGCAGTTTGTGCATTCAATGATGGTGATGGAGCAGTCAAAACTGTCTTGCGTGAGATGCACATCTCCTTTGTCATTCGTAAATGGGTGTGCATTTTCAAAGCCACTCGGTGCTTCAAGCTGCAAAATGAACAGCAAGAGGGGGTGCTTCAAAAGTCAGTACAGCAGGAGTGATGGAAAAGAAGACAATGATGGAGAGCAGGTAGACCCGAAGGCCCAGCCCTCTTTCAGCAAGGGAACAACAGACAGATAGGTGATGTGTTTGTAGTCAAAATAGCGTCCGCTCTTTGTCGAAAACGGGCACACATTACTGCGTTTCGCCCTTTCTTTTCAAAGTTTGTTTCAATTTGAAATGTCGTGTTCGAACTTATATGTTATCATGCTTGATGTATGATCTATGAGCAAAGGGATAATTTTAAACGAAGTTGATTTGGTATAATTGCCGTATGCCAAGATAATATTTGAAAAGTAATAGTAACCTGTCTTAAGTAAAACATAAGGTATTGCGTGACATCAATAAACCGCTTCGAACTTATCGTTGCTTTTGGATTGTGTGCAACTCTTAAGGTATACTGAAATGATAAGACAATTCCTTGAGCAACACAATTTTAAAATGTGCATTGAAACAGATTCATGTTAATCCTGAAGGATAATTTCTTATGGAAATTAGTAAACGTGAAGCACTGGTCATAAAAAAGATATAACCATTTTCACAGCTTTTTATTCTGATGTCATGTAATGATATCATTTGATAATTCACAGGCAAAGTAAATCATGATGTCGGTATCAATATCTAAGTATAGAAGTGACATTTTCCAAGAATACTTCCATTTTGCAGAAATTAAGTATATGCAGTCGTTAAGAAAACGTATTGGAATTGTTTTCTGCAACGTGTGACACCATGACAAGTAACCGTAAGTACACAAGCTGCTATCCCTGGATCAAAGCAATGCAAAGCAACGCCGCTCTCAGAAGAGTGTATTGCAGTGGATCCTGGCCCACTGCAGTGGTCCTGGGAATGTGCAGACTGATCATCCGGCAAAGAAGGGAACTAACCAACAACAGCATAAGCTACGAAGAGCTGCGAGGAATCATTAGTGTGATTTCAACGCCTACAATGTCCAGAGTTGATTACCAGCTAATGCAAGAAAGCAGCTGAGTGCTTCTCACCGGGCATGTCACAGGAGACTGTCAATTACATAGAAAGGCGAAAGTCATGCTTTCTTCAACTAACCCATGTGGGCAGAAAGACTAGACTACGGAACAGTGCTCTAAACATGTCCACTCCATGAAACAGACACGACATGCGGCCCCTAGACACGCCACTGAAAACCAAGCTCCATGGCGCCTTCCGTATTTATCACCCAAAATGGCGGCTACCGTATTCGTCACCCAAATAAGAATAAATCCAGCAAATGCCAAGAAGAAAAAGTAAAAAGAAAGTACAAAAGCGGTGCAATACAGACATAAAAACTAAGACATTTACATAGAGTAAAACCTAAGATATTCACATAGAGTTTATAACGACAATTTCTTCTCTGACTGAAGACTAAGCTCCATGACGGCTACGGCATTTGTCATCTTAACTGGAATACAGCTAAATCAGAAATGAAATGAGGTAGGGAACAGTAAACGATAAACAGTAAACAAGTGGGGTATGTTTTGCTCCCATAAGGAAACCTAACACAGAGTAACTTTTATTCAAGACTGGCACAGCCTTTTAGACTTGAATAAAGTCAGACAAATACATAGACGAATAATCTAATAGTGGGGGGGAAAACAAGCGCAGGCCAACAACTGAACTGTCTGGCAAAAGATTTGGACTTGAGGGGAGGGGAGAGGGGAGTTTGAAGATGGAGAAACTGGGAAAATGAAATTAAAAAAAAAAAGTATGTTACAGATATGAAAACTCTTCTCTAGCTGCATAAGGGAACCATCGCAATCCCTTTTGAAGGCAGATATATTTGTATTGCCTGCTCTGAGGCCTTTCGCCCGCTGGATCGGGACTCATCAGGGAGACACGGCTGGTTGTGTCTGCGCTCCCGGCGTCAAATAGAGACACAGCACAGTCCATAATACTGTGGTGTTCTCACCACCATGGGTGCAAAAAAGAATCCATTAGCACCCTAGAGCAGCCAGCGAAGAGTAGTAAATGCAACCAAACGAAAGTGTGGGGAGGAAAAAAAGTTGCTGTAAAACTAAAGACATTATGCAAATAATATAAAATGTAGGGGACAGTCTTTGAGCCTACGCTGAGGATCCACCCAAAGATGCAAGGGAGATCAAAAGACAAACACACAGAAACAAATACAAATAACCTCAATTTAATCAAAGCAAAGTCAGTAATGAAATGAGGTAGGGAACAGTAAACGATAAACAAGTAGGGTATGTTTTGCTCCCATAAGGAAACCTAACACAGAGTAACTTTTATTCAAGACTGGCACAGCCTTTTAGACTTGGATAAAGTCAGACAAATACATAGACGAACAATCTAATAGTGGGGGAAAAAAACAAGCGCAGGCCAACAACTGAACTGTCTGGCAAAGATTTGGACTTGAGGGGAGGGGAGAGTTTGAAGATGGAGAAACTGGGAAAATAAAATTAAAAAAAAAAAATTATGTTACAGATATGAAAACTCTTCTCTAGCTGCATAAGGGAACCATCGCAATCCCTTTTGAAGGCAGATATATTTGTATTGCCTGCTCCGAGGCCTTTCGCCCGCTGAATCGGGACTCGTCAGGGAGACACGGCTGGTTGTGTCTGCGCTCCGGTGTCAAATAAAGACACAGCACAGTCCATAATACTGTGGTGTTCTCACCACCATGGGTGCAAAAAAGAATCCAATAGCACCCTAGAGCAGCCAGCGAAGAGTAGTAAATGCAACCAAACGAAAGTTGGGGAGGAAAAAAAGTTGCTGTAAAACTAAAGACATTATGCAAATAATATAAAATGTAGGGGACAGTCTTTGAGCCTACGCCTGAGGATCCACCCAAAGATGCAAGGGAGATCAAAAGACAAACACACAGACGGACAGAAACAAATAACAAATAACCTCAATTTAATCAAAGCAAAATCAGTAATGAAATGAGGTAGGGAACAGTAAACGATAAACAGTAAACAAGTGGGGTATGTTTTGCTCCCATAAGGAAACCTAACACAGAGTAACTTTTATTCAAGACTGGCACAGCCTTTTAGACTTGAATAAAGTCAGACAAATACATAGACGAACAATCTAATAGTGGGGGAAAAACAAGCGCAGGCCAACAACTGAACTGTTGGCAAAGATTTGGACTTGAGGGGAGGGGAGATTGAAGATGGAGAAACTGGGAAAATGAAATTAAAAAAAAAAAAAAAGAAGTATGTTACAGATATGAAAACTCTTCTCTAGCTGCATAAGGGAACCATCGCAATCCCTTTTGAAGGCAGATATATTTGTATTGCCTGCTCCGAGGCCTTTCGCCCGCTGGATCGGGACTCATCAGGGAGACACGGCTGGTTGTGTCTGCGCTCCCGGCGTCAAATAGAGACACAGCACAGTCCATAATACTGTGGTGTTTTACAGCAACTATTTTTCCTCCCCACACTTTCGTTTGGTTGCATTTACTACTCTTCGCTGGCTGCTCTAGGGGTGCTATTGGATTCTTTTTTGCACCCATGGTGGTGAGAACACCACAGTATTATGGACTGTGCTGTGTTTCTATTTGACGCCTGGAGCGCAGACACAACCAGCCGTGTCTCCCTGATGAGTCCCGATCCAGCGGGCGAAAGGCCTCGGAGCAGGCAATACAAATATACCTGCCTTCAAAAGGGATTGCGATGGTTCCCTTATGCAGCTAGAGAAGAGTTTTCATATCTGTAACATACTTCTTTTTTTTTTAATTTCATTTTCCCAGTTTCTCCATCTTCAAACTCCCCTCTTCCCTCCCCTCAAGTCCAAATCTTTGCCAGACAGTTCAGTTGTTGGCCTGCGCTTGTTTTTCCCCCACTATTAGATTGTTCGTCTATGTATTTGTCTGACTTTATTCAAGTCTAAAAGGCTGTGCCAGTCTTGAATAAAAGTTACTCTGTGTTAGGTTTCCTTATGGGAGCAAAACATACCCCACTTGTTTACTGTTTATGGAATACAGCTGGCAAAAAAGAAATTATAAATGTATTAAAACACGAAAACACAAATCAAAATGATTACATTTTTACAGTTAAAAATAACGATTTCCTCTCCATTGAAACGAACAAAATCTTCTGTCTCCTTCTCGGTCTCCACGTGTTCTAAATACAGCAGATTTTTTTATGTAGAAATTGAATGTAGCTCTGGATATTGCATTAATAGACTTACTGACTGGGTCCAAACACCAACTGTGAAAAGGAATAAGATAGAGAAAGGAAACAGGTCTACAAGCGTCTGCCTGCTTCACACCTCTTCAGCGACTAAAATAATCTGTGAAATTTCCACCATGTCTTGCCTTTGCGTTGCCTCGCATGTTCTAACAGGTCAATATATATTATGCTTAATTCCATTTTTGTAAGGATTGGCCGAAGGTATGTTATCAATAGTGATTGAAACGTTTTTAAAGAGCAATTGAAAGCAAAATTATTGTCAGTTGTAATGGAAAAACACTGACGCTGTATAAAAATGTACATGTATTCTTGTGGGGGTGCGCGCGCTCTCGTGTGTGTGTGTGTGTGTGTGTGTGTGTGTGTGTGTGTGTGTGTGTGTGTGTGTGTGTGTGTGTGTGTGGTGTGTGTGTGTGTGTTGCTTTTTTGTCCACACTTTTGGTGTCCTAAATCCCCTTTAGGGCGCCATCCACATGTGGATGGTTTCTTAGAGGTGAGGATGGTGTCTTTAAATGTGGATGGTTTCTTCACCCAGATTGTGGATTGGTTACTTAAATGTGGATAGTTACCAGTTGTGAAATGCAACTTAAAACTTCATGTGGATAGTTACTTAAAATGTGGAATTGTTACCCGCGAATGACCTAACTCATGAACACTGCAATGACGAACTCACTGTCTTGATGAATGGCAGCACTGTCAGTGTATTTTTTTGGTGAATGTGTGTTAAGTTGTTGCTGTTGTTGTTTGAAAGAAGCCAAATTTTTAGGAGTTATTTTTTGTCAAAAACTCAACATCGAATGTCACCCAATACCTCAAAACTTCCTGTCAAAAAAACATTGAACATCCTCCGAGTCGTGGCACGCACGGATTGGGGTGCCGATAAGTAAACTCGTCATCTTTACAGGGCTCTGATCCGCTCCAAATTGGACTAAAATTGTGTTGTTTATGGTTCTGCAAGACGCTCCTACCTTAAAACACTAGATACCATACATCATCAAGGGCTTCGACTGTGTCTGGGGGCGTTCCGCAGCTCCCCTGTGTACAGCAAATATGCAGAGGCTGGAGAACCGTCATTGCTTTGTTACTAAATTATGTTTAAACATAAGAAGACACACTGACGTTGTTTTCTGTTTGTGTTTTTGCTTCTAACCGTGGCGGCACTCTCTATGCATGATACAAACTATACATAGGATGAGATCAAAATTATAGCAAATCCCTGACGACCTTGACCGGATGATTTTTTTTGGGGGCTGTCCCATCTTCTGTGCCACCTCAGTGGCATTGCACCCACGCCACTCATTCCGACACCCCGTCCACAGCCACAGCCTAGTCAGTCCCACCGTAGCCCCGGCACCAGCAATCCACAGGGAGCATTTAATGTCAAGTCGTCAAGAGGCAACCCACCGGAGAAGACACTGCACTGCTGCCGAGCCACTTCGGTGATGTTCAGTGGCGCCTGTTCTGATCCAACACACGCAGGACATCACCTACTAAGCCCCCAACTGAAGACAACAATTGCTTAGTCGCGGAACCGGCGTGAGTGAGCTCTCCCTATGGAGGGCGCCACCACGTCCGTCCAACGGACAGCCCTAGGGACTCGCCGATGCCGGTGACCCCGACGGAACTATACCAAGGCCACAGACGTGGAGACGACATCGAAACGGAGGTCACCATGAGAGCAGAGCATGAAGGGCCACAGAATTTGAAACTTTTTTCATGCTGATCGATGAGAATGAGGATCATTAAGATGATGCTACGGATTTCCATTCCGGTTTGAGACTGCATGACAGGGCTGTACTCTACTCTACTCTACTCGCTTCGTTTCATGACATGTATCCCGGCGTCAACCAGGCACGAGAGATATAGACACCTGCAGTGTTGGTCAGGAAATTTGATTAACACTCTCAGAGACTCATCTATTAAGTGGATGAAACTCGACTGTGTGGTCCCAGTCTTCCCAACTAAGCCCGTAGCAAACTCAGTTCGGGGTAGGAGCCGGTCGGAGCAGAAAAATCCCACATGACTCTGATGGGAATCGACCCCACGACCTCCCAGCCGGGAGTTCGCGACGCTGACCACTTCGCCATATGTCCCGTATACTCAGACGCACGCACGCAAATCGAAACTTCGCCGTGATTTTCGTGCTAAGCAGAACGACACTAACAGACTGAATGCGTGGTAAGCGTGCGGTTGACTGGTGTTAAATGTGGACATCCTGTTCATTTTCTTTCTTTTATTTAAACAAAAATTATATATCATACGTAAACTTATTCATTCTCCTGAAAAGCAAAGAGAGAGAGAGAGAGAGAGAAGGGGAGCAGGGCGAGAGAGAGGGGCGACGGAGCAAGAGAGAGAGAGAGAGAGAGAGAGGGGGAGAGAGAGAGAAGCCAAGAGGTAGGGGTGCAGAGGAGAACGGAGGGAAAAAAAACAAAGGAAGAAGAAGGAGAAGGAGGAGGAGACGGAAAAAGAAGAAGACAGAAAGAAGAGGAAGAAGAGAGGGGTAAGGGACAATGGAGGGGAGAGGGGCCCGGGTAGGGGGGATGCTAGAGTAAAGTCTAAAGGAGCAGGAGGGGGTGTAAAAGGACAAATCGAGAGAAACATGGAAAACGAGGATAGACAACAAGAAAGAGATGGTGATGAGGAATGAGAGAGAGAGAGAGAGAGAGAGAGAGAGAGAGAGAGAGAGAGAGAGAGAGAGAGAGAGAGAGAGAGAGACAGACAGACAGACAGACAGACAGACAGAGACAGATAGAGAAAGAGAGATAGAGACAGAGAGAGGAGGGAGGGAGGGAGAGGAGGGGAGCATACAGCAAGGAAAAAGGATTTAAAAGCCGAGAGATACAGGTGCGGAGAAAAAAAATAAATGAAAGAAAATAGCATAGGCAAAGACAGCAAAGGAAGAAAGACAAAGGGGAGGGAGGAGGGATGAAGGGCGTGGGAGGAGAAAGGAAGAGAAGTTTTATAGCTGTAACACAGAAAAAGGGATTGGTACAAGAATTGGGGATGGGGATGAGGAAGAAGGGGTCGAGGAGGGGGGTGAGGGGGACGTAGTGGTGGAAAGATAATCTAAGGAAAAAGTTTCTCCAAAAGAATGAATAAAGAAAGAACACAGAGAAAAAGTAGAACATGGAAAGAAAGAGGAATGTCAATGGCCTGGCATTGATCAGGCTCGAGATTTATAGAAACCTGTAGTGTTGGTCAGGAAGTTTGAGCAACACTCCTAATGCACATCCATTAAGTGGACTATACGTGTGGTCTCAGTCTTCCCATTGAGCCCATAGCATGCACAGTTACTGGTGCTGGCCGTGATCGAAAATCCCAAAAATGTTTTATTTTTAGCCTTACTTGTGCCCATGCGGTGATATGACGTTAATATTGTCTTTTAGCATTCGTTCTGTATGTTGTTGGTATATAAATGTATGCAATATTTCTGATAACTGATAGAAATATTTTAGCCACACAACGATCTAACTCTAATAATTGATGTGCATTGTGTGTGTAAATGTACTTTAGTTTCATTTTTTTTTTGTTTTCGTGTGGCTTAAAAAAAAAAAAAGCTAAA
>CM031603.1:59202934-59210434 GCA_018398815.1 Conus ventricosus
AGACCTTCGGGATATCTCTGTAGAGACACCTTTTTAATTGAATTTTTAATTGAATATTTCTTGCAGTCATTGCAACATCAAGCTGCTCTGTAGGTTGCTGGAACGGTGCTCGGTTACTTATCCTTGGAGTTTATTAAACTATTATAATTTAGTCCTTGTGGATTCATTCCAAGAACTGGCCCTCAGTGCTTGTGTCTTAAGAGGTTATCTTTTTATATTTTCTACTTTTCACAAGAAAATGTAGCTTGTTTTGCTTTTTCATGATTTTCTTTTGCTTCTTAGGTGGCAACTTTGGTTCGTTTTTTGAAAACTCAACAAACATACTACGGTATTCTACACCAGCCTTTTTCTGGCATAGCATTCTTCTTAAAACCGAAAAGGCACATAAGTTATCACTTTCCGCGGTCACTGAGGAGAAACAATCAGGTTTCGAAATACTGGTATCTGAGCAGGAGTTATATGTCAGTGAGTTTCCTCCCCATTGGAGATTTTCTCCCTCTTGGAGACTATTATAAGCTTGCTGAAGGCTCATTTTGGTAAGCATTTATTATTCCCCATTCACCCTCTAAAGCACATACTGCTAGTTAGGTAGAATTAACTGCCACTGCAGATATGAATGCTTATCTCTCCCTTTTTCATTAATCTAAGACATAAGAGCAAGCTTTGTTTATAATTGAATACATATCTATATATATATGTGTGTGTGTGCCTCCGATTCCTTAGTTGGCATTATACCTCGGTCAGGCTAGGATAGGAGGACGGACCTCCGTTCAAAATGATGTCATTTCTATCCTCTCTGCATGCAATGTCTCATATGAGCTCACCAAGATTAAAATCACATTAGATAAAGACATCCTGATAACAAGACAATTTTTAGTTGTTGTTTTCGTACATTCTGTGACAGTGCCGTTTCCTTGGTAGTTTACTTAGGTTCAAAATTACACTCCATATCACTGATAGTGCAGACAGCTTTGTTTAGGGCAAATTCATACTGGTTCACGAAAAAAAAAACTGCAATCACTTGGCAGTAAAGGTCTTGATAAGGAATATTAACAATTGTGAATTCCAGTCGATGGACGTTGGTTACGTGCACTTTACTGCTTAACATGCCCAAACCGTCAGAAAGTACGTTCACTCTGGGCTCCTGCAGCAGCACTTCAATACTTATATTGGGCACGAAATATTCTATGATTTCCCTTCTGCCGTGCACATATTATTTAAAGTATGCTTCTTAGGCTTGTTGGACCCAGCCTTCCAATAACTTACCCATCATGACTTGCATTTACATAGGGCTTCTGCCTTCATAGAAAGAGATCCAACACAACATCTACCTATCTTTCCACAGCCTTTTGTACACAAACAAAAACTTTAGGTCCCTATGATCAACGTTGGCAGTGTGTACCTGGTATCTGGGCAGATAATAGCTACCAACACCAACAACAACCGCGAGTAATGACACAGTTGAGAAAAGAACACATATGACCAGGAGCTCCCCCCTATATGAATGTTAGCTTCCAAGGGTTCCAACGTTCAGTGAGACAAATTGTCCTGATAAAATCTCTGGCTGGCTGACGCCAACTGAGCTCCACGGTGTAAGACAGCATTTGCGTCGAGTCATTATCGGCGGCTGTCTCAAGTCTAGAACCAAGCAAGGTTTTCTATTTTAGTACTTCTATTCAGCTACATTAAGACAATATCGACAGTTAAATAAATGACTTCTATCCTAATTCTTCATTTTCACACATTATCTATTTGTTTTATCCAAACCGCTTCCATTCCTTTATGTACTACACTATTATTATCATTGAATTATAGGAGAATTATGGAGACGTTGAAAATCGTTGATCGTCTATCATCTGAAGAGGACTAAAATAAAACAACTAAATGTACCTGAACTAAACTTTACCACACATAAACGTATAGGCGACAAAGACGTAAGTAGACCTTGTCTCTATTTTTCTTCTAATTGTCTGCATATGATTTAAATTTGCCTATGTGCTGACTGGGTGAATCACGTTCTTAAAGACTTTCCCGCGACCGATTTTCGTGAGTTAGAATCAAGACTTTCAGAGATAATGGTATCGAAAATGTCCAGTCCGCCAAACAAACATCAGCTCGCTTTTCAACCGAGGTTGCACTTTATAGTTAAAAAGATACTGGTAGAAAAAGGCTTTCGAAAACTATCACGGTAATTATTTCCTCGTCGATTGCTTTGGGCGTGCGCACCAGTGCTGTTTGTCTCTTAAATATGGCAATGTCACTCTTGCGGAGCGCGAAGTCTTATACAGATTACCTCCCTGGCAGGTTTCCAATTATCGTCCATTTACAATTAACGAATAAGCTGTAAGTTTCATAGTAAACGCAAAATTAAAGATGTTTCTTAACGTTTATTACTGAGTTCTGTCGAAGGTAATTCAGTCAAGACAAATCACGATGAGAGAGATTATGCTTTGCAGACTAAAACATGATGAAACCAAAATTACTCGATGATTTATCAGCTTACCTTCAGTTCCAGGGATTTTACAACAAATTATGATATTTTCCATATGACGTCAACATGATTAGGTCACTGCTTTCGTCAAAGGACTACCTGCAGAACCTTTGTCATTTTTTCCTTGTGAAGCAGGTTAAGAATGTAAGACCGAACAAAGAAGGAACGATTCAAGATCTGCCGACGGATTTTTATTCAATACTTACACCAAGTTGCGTAAGTTATGCTCGTTGTCTTGTTTCAGCAGATGCGGACAAAACCATAATCTACACTTTCGTGTTCTTTCATAGCGAGACAACAGCAATTCTCTTCTTCCAGGCTGTGCAAAACATCCTTTTCTCCGCTATAGAAACTACAAAATAATGCTGTGAGCCTCAATTTCAGGTGTTCTGAATCTACGCATGCTGCTACTCTCTTTCATTCTCTTCACTCGTTTCCCATGGGAACAATGTTATAAACTCAGTTTCAAGTCTTTGAGTGGTCACTCTGTGCGATGTATTATATCTGATCTTCTTCAGCTGTAGATTACACTATTGCCCGACCCTTACGTCCCACTGCAGACACTTTCTGTTGTTGTGGTGATGGTGGTTTTTACAATAATTATCATCATTGTCACTATTTAATTATCATCGTCACCATCACCATCACCGTCATCATTTTTTTTAATGTATCGTCGTATCAATCAATATTAACTGTGCTATCTTATGACTGCCATTTCCCACGAATGATCAAATGCGCGCGCACGCGCGTGCACACACACACACACACCACACACACACACACACACACACACACACACACACACACACACACACACACACACCACCACACACACACACACACACACACACACACACACACACACACACACACACACACACACACACACACACACACACACACACACACACAACACACACACACACACACAACACACACACACACACACACACACACACACACACACACACACACACACACACGCACATACACACACACGCATGCGTGCATGCTCATATACGCAGGTATACACGCATACATGTATGCATATTCGTGCACGCAGGAATATGCTCACACACACCCACGGATCATGAATACACTAGCACATACACACGCACATGCGCACACACGCGCTTGCATGGGCGTGCACACACGGTATACAATGGCGCTTACACAGTCCTACCCACTCACGCACACGCTAACATACACATACAACATAGAATATTGGCTAATGCGCAATACAGACATTTGCAAAGTGGTGTCCATTCATCCATGTGATTAGTTTATTCATATCCATCATCTGTTAATATGTGCACCTTGATCACATTATAGCTAAGCAGATGTGCTGAACCGTGTATGGAGTAGTCCGAACGCAGCAACACTTCCATGATGAAACTGAAACAATCTATCAATGCGTGTGTGTGTGTGTGTGTGTGTGTGTGTGTGTGTGTGTGTGTGTGTGTGCGTGCGTGCGTGCGTGCGTGCGTGCGTGCGTGCGTGGTGCGTGGGTGCTTTGCGTGCGTGTGTGTGTGTGTGTGTGTGTGTGTGTGTGTGTGTGTGTGTGTGTGTGTGGTGTGTGTGTGGAGGAGGAGGAGCAAGTACAAAGAACGTAATAAACGTTCAGAGTTATATGTAATTCAAGAGCCAAAATTTCCATTATCGTTATCATTGCCATGAAACATCGGTTAAGCAGCTTTTGCATGATCTCTAAGACAGGGAAACAAACGAGCAAAAACTCTGGACCAAACAACATTCCAGGCGAAATTTAATTTCAAGATTTTTTCTTTTGTGTTAGTTTTCAAGAGGAAAGGAGGTAAGGATCGTTGTTTAGTCAAAGCTAGCTGAACAGAAACGAAGCAAGAGTGCTTCGGATGTTATAAATCGTAGTTTCCAAAGTTCTTAAACGATGTCACCAGAATGCAAGTGTAGTGTAAGACATGCATGATGTAGTGCTGTGTTTTATACTTCGATGGTGATGATCTTGCACTTTGTAATGGAACGGTGACCAAAAAAGTACATTCAACTGCTTCAATACAATCGCCATCAGGATTTTCAACGGGTATTGTCTATGTGGTGATACCTCCTCCAAGAAGACGACGCCGCTGTTCACAATTTCCGTAAAAAAATGGAAGCAAAAATAGCCCATTTTGATCCTGCCATTGCCAGCTGATCTTAGCTCAATCGAAAAACTCTTGGTAATTTTGAAAAAAAAGTCTTGAAAAGCCGTTTGTATCTCATCGGGCTTGAATTAGTCTCACAGTGGGGATGAAATGGTGTGTCCGCCATAAGGAGCGTCTGTTAGAACAGGTCTCCATTAGGTTTGTGATAACTGGCAACCAAATGAAGTAAAGCACATGTAACACAACGCATATAACGGACATACATACAATATCTTCATATTATGTAGTTAACATGCTCAGAAGATTAACATTTTTCGCTGTCTTTGGCCAGTGAAAAAAGCGAGTGAAATAGCAAATCAGCCACAACAAACATTTTAAATTAATACCACGAACCAAAGCCTTTTTTTTCAATCGTTGAAAGTAGCTTCCAGGAGTAATTTCAAATCGGTTTTAAAACTAAACATGAAAATGGTCATTAGCCAATTGTCGTGTCATTCATTTTGAAACATTTGTTATAGAAAAAGTAGAAAATCATGAATTTCAAATTTAATAACTGTAGAAAATATCATGAGATTATCTCTTGTCAAAGGTGTTAAAAACAGAACTGTCGAAAACAAGTTCCAATCGACTTTTTGAAATATAAAAAGCTGAATCAGTACACATTTCATCGCTAAAACATCGAAAGTTTCTTTTGAAATTTTGAACCATTGAAAAATACCGATTTTGAAATTTTCTTTTAGAAATAAATGAGATCTTTGTTTGAAGCAAACACCTGCGCTCGCGGACCCACCCCCACAGATAGAGAGAGAAGGGGGGAGGGATGTGGATTCATTCTACGAACAGCATTTTTTTTTAAATTACAGTGAAACAACGAATACATCCGAAGTCAAACAACTGTACGCTTGAGATTCTGAATAAACACTCTCGCCTTTTCTTATAAGTCAATGTCCGGCAATAGTTGTTCTCAACTGTTAACTGTATGTGTTTGTTTCCGACGAAAGATAACATGTCCATTGCCAACCCAAAGATGATTTTAACCCATCTTATGTTTGTCATTAACATGGTAACGAAACAACGTAAAACTATTGTTTTGTTGTTTTTCTAGTTGTGATTCTTTTATCTTGTTGTAACTGGGTAACTTAGAGTGGATTACATTAAAAAGATGACTCACGGTGATCTAGGCCTCGATGAAAGTCAAGTGTCCCAGAATTAGATATTGACCAGGACAGTTGACCGTTTATTAGAGGCTACATTACCCAAAAAAGGGATACTGTGAACCAGACATTGATGAAAGACTGGGTGACCCAGACGACGGCGGAGGAAGAGTGGGCCAGAGTGAATCTAATTGATCTGACTCATGATGAAGTTAGGTTAAAGGTCAACTGGCCCAGAATCTGACTTTTGCGACCCAGATGGAGGTTAAAGGTGGAGCGACCCACAATCGGCCATGTTGATCCAGATCGAGATTAGTCATCATGCATAGAACTCATATCTTAGCCGATAGTCGACGTATAGCCTGACAAGTTGGTTTGCTCAGATAGTGAATACGTCCATAATGTTGCTTTCTGCTCATGCTAACTTATAAGGCTTTAACCCTACTCTCGGCTTCTCATGAATCATGACCAGGGTGATTGTAACAGGGTGGGAAAGAGGGGAAGAAGGATTCTGATCTTTAAAAAAAAATGGAAATGCGTTCCTATCTAATTACAAACTCCCACCCGATTCATACTCCAAAAAAAAATCCAATCAACAGTCACATACTAATTTATTAATTCATCCATCAACAGTTTCATTTTATATTCACGACGCATCAAAATTTTCTCTCACTCTACTATGCTACACTCAATCGCACAGTGCATTCACACAAAGCTATTCTGATGGTCCAAACTCGGACCCTGGCACAAAGTCAGAATCGCCAGTCTCTTTGGAACTTTTAAATCGTCTCTTTTTTCTTGTGTTCAGGTCCTCATCCTAAATTGTTGCTTCAGGATCTCCCCACAGTCCCATTCTTGTCACTCCAACGTCGCATCCCATGAAAAGAATACAAATATTCGATCCCACCTCTACACGACGCATGCAGACACAATGGGCTGGGCAGAACCGACTTCGCTCTCTGGCCCTCAAATCCGGCCGGCAGCACCTCGATAGTTCCAGTCAATGCACAGCCCCGAGGATATAGCTGACTGTCTCAGACGAACAATTTACAGATGACAAGAGCCTCAAGGCTGACTGTCTCAGACGAACCATGTACAGATTACAAGAGCTTCAAGGTCACGTCAGCCATTTCTCCAAACGGCTCCACAGACGTGGGAGGCAAACCGGACGAACACTCCACTAGGATCACCACCTCTCCAGGCAGCTGTAGAGATCCACAGGAACAAGGAGACACAGAACACCGTCCCTCAGATGCCTAACATCTAGAATTTAGGGACCCCAGCTCAGACAGCCAGCTCATAGAACAGCAGATCAACAAGCCTAGATTGTAACTCTCGCCATACAGCCGTTACGATGCTTGTAGTTAAGTGACGTGCTGTCTTAATAATTACGTCGCTACCAATGTGCGTAACTCTAGTACTGCACTCAACATACCAAGAGATAATCCTGAACTCAACGAGACAACCACAATATAAGACACGGGACAAATATTTGGACGATCAGCTCTATATCTTTGGGTTACCAATGATTAATGATCACATCTATTCTGCCGTGACAGTGATCCAGAATTGATCATAATGTTCATTTACCCTGCATCTTCAGAGGGAGTTTAGGTGTGACTTTAACTAAGAACATTCGGTCTTCCGAGGGTCGTATGTCTCCCAGCTCGTACTATTTTAACAAGCACAGATTTCACATTTTGTCTCAGTAAAACTTTCATCCATGAAAATAAAG
>CM031603.1:59215434-59225434 GCA_018398815.1 Conus ventricosus
TTCAGGTCAGGTGAGCACGCTGGCCAGGCCATACGGACGACTTCATGCTGCTCCAGGAAGTCGGTCACGAGGCGTGCTCGATGCCAGGTGCATTGTCGTCCTGGAAATGGCGCCTTGACCAAGGTCCACAAGCGCAGGCAGTGCCACGGCCGCCAGAACCTCGTCCGGTACCGGACCCCGTTCAGGATGCCGTCAATGGGGAGCAGGGGGTCCGGGTAACAAGGCTCATGCCACCCACACCATCACCGACCCGCCGCCGTACCGGTTATGCTCTTGGACAGTGGCGTCAGCGAACCTCTCCCCTTGACGTCGCCACACCCGAGCCCGGCCATCGTTAAAGGTCAGGGTGAACCTGGACTCATCCGAAAACAAGACCTGGGCCCACTGTTGCCTTGTCCAGGTCACGTGCTCCCTGGCCCAGGTCATGCGGCGCACTCTGTTGACTGGTGACAGCACGGGTCGGACGGCCTGTCTCCGTGACCTCAAGTTTGCCTCATGTAGCCGTCTTCTCACCGTGCTGCAGCTGATGTTAGCACCTGTTGCGTCCCTCAGCTGACCCCTCAAGGTCACCGCAGTGAATGCCCTTTCCCTCATGTGTTCCTCTGGGTCGACCCGTGTGACGCCTTTCCTGGACTGCTCCAGTGTCATTGAAGCGCTCCAGCAGTCTCTGGATTGTGGAATGCGACACTTCAAGTCGTCTAGCAACTTCCCGCTGCGCTAGGCCTTCATCAAGCAGAGCGAGGGCTCTCCCCGCTGCTCATCCGTCATCCGTCGTCTTGCAACATGGTTAAAACGAACCAAGAACGGGTCCTTTTTATCCTCGTCTGCGGGCAACTTTGGCTGGAGTAGTGTTCAAAAAGGGCTTGCCTTGCACGTGCAAAGCGAATTTTGTCGCTACCTTGCCTGCGTCGTCAGAGAGACCCTGCTGAAAATTCGACAATTTCGTGTGGAAATTGTCTTCCTTGGGCCGCCCATTGCAAATCGCCAAATCCCCAAACACGTGCCAAAAGGAAACTGCAATGTTGTCTGAGCTCTTATCCATTCAGTTACGGCAACGAATTGGAGAAAAGAGTAAGAGAAAATAGGTTATTTCTCCTTTATATGTCCTGTGGTCTTTGGTCACAGAAATTACAGTTTGGTGTGTTAACAATTTTACACTGATACAGGTACTTCTCTGATGGCAGAATTCTGTGCAACAGTCGGATTGAAACCAGCGTAGTTGCACATCATTAGTAGTTTTAAAACAGTGTAAAAATATAGCATTCCAGTTTAAATTTTCGAACGAGTTGCTCCATTTCAAAACCGCAGCTGGAACAGCTCCGCTGCCAACATGTACAGTTTGAATAAATTTATTGCCTTTCCTGATAGAAAACCATGATTTGGTTTCAAGAATTTTAAAGGTATTTGTAAGTTCTACTTGTAATTTATTTTGGTATTCTATGATTGCGTTCAGGATTCCAATGTAAGACAAAAAATGTGTTTTTCTTATGGTAGGGTATTTTGTTTTAAATTAATGATATGACATGTACTGCCCTGCTTCACTAACGAGCTGTCTGATGAAGTAGATGTTAGTTTCACACCATTCTTTTACAAATATAGTTTTTTCACCCCTCTGAATGTCTTTATTGAAGTGAATGCATTCAGCCATAAATTCGTCAGTATTTCTAGGACGACACACTCTACAAACTCTCCCATGGTGCCTAAACACGTCATTCCAGAAAGGATTCTTAACAGACTGAGTTAAAGTTTTGATATAATCTGCCCTAAGAATGTAAATTTTCCATTTCAGGGGTACATATACAAAGAGAAAGTCTTTAAGCTTGTGAGTCACCCTCGGACTGTATTTTATAAAGCCAGCTTAATTTCATAGCAGCAATGAAAGCTTGATATCATCATGCGCAGTCCACCACACACGTATGAGCTACATGCAACTAGTTTCCTAATTTTACTATTTTAACATTCCATAAGAATGTAACAACTCTTCCTCTATTCAGAGATAACAATATTCTGGTGGATCAGGTAGATTTATTACAAATGCGTTATTTTGGACAGGCACAAGAGTTTTCACTACTGTTTTTTTTCCCTAGTGGTGTTAGCTGTCTTTTTTTCCAATGTGATAAAATCCTTTTCATCTGGATTAATTTGTCATCAAGTTGATGGTGCTAATGGACTTTGTATCAATGAAAAATTTAATGCCAAGTATCTTGAAGGATACCCGGATCCCAAATGAAGTTTTTATCGCGCATAAACCTTAAATTGCAGTTTTTTTTCTGCTACCTATCCAAATGAACTGAGTTTTGTCAAAGTTCATGTTTAGTCCTGACATTTCAGCAAACTGTGTCAGCACGGCAATGGCTTCATTAAATGAATTTTCACTGCCGTCCAAACACAAAGCAGTGTCATCTGCAAATTGTGACAATAAGCTTTCCCTATTTTGAATTTTTATGCCCTTGATTAAATTGTTATGTCTGATCTTTAGTGACAGTATCGCTGCACAAAGAATGTAAAGATATGGGGATGACGGATCACCTTACAAAAAAAAACTGTCGAATTTATTCTTTTAGTCGTTTCAGCCTCGATTTTAGTATCATGCGTACAGGCCAAAACTGCCGGCGGCTGTACCAGCTCTGTTCACGTACTTCTTTTCTTCCCTCTGCTCCACGTTTGCGGTTGTCGAAAGTTACCAGTCATTGCACTGTCATTGATTAGGCTGACACTAGGGTGATTACTTAAGCATTCTTTAAGTGTTCCATGCCAGGAATTAGGCGGATGATATAATTAACTTGATGTAATAATGTGAAATGACTGTAAATCCTTCCATTAACGATGACAAGAAATTTGTGTAATCCATTTTTGGCTTCAGTTTTTCCTTCCTTTTGGGTCCATCTGTGGTTGGAAAACAGCGTCTATTAATCATCAGGTTTTTAAAAAAAAGATTCCACACTCATATGGTTGAAAAAATGCCACGTTTGTTACATGGCTCAAGTTTCACTCGAGGAATGTAATCACAGTAGCTCAGTCTGTAGTGACAGCAGCCAATGAAACACGACAGAATGTCAATTGTGCACCAAGACGATGTTTCATAAGAGCACAGTGTGACTGATGTCGCCGTTTTTAGTCAAAGATATTTCCTGCTTCCTCTGTCCGTCATTATTGCGTTTGAGAACTGCCACTGGAAGCAGTGAAAAGACACGGTCCTGAAAGTGAACTTGCCTGCCACTGTAACAACACACCCTGTACAAAGCAGGTGTCTATCCATTTACATCAGCAGATACAAGATGTTAACCAAAGGGTTAGCTTGATAATGTTTAGTCAGTATTTGCCGTGAGAAGTATTAACTGTGAGCATGTTCAGCTGAAATATTTTGAGGAATGATGCAATTGACACCTACAATCCAAGTGAGATAAGATATACGGTCAACTAAACAACAGAAAAAAAACAACAGCACAATAGTGCTACTCAGCATCTGCAGAAAAATGTAAGCTGCGCAGAAAGAGCATCAACTAGCTGTCAGTGAATAATGGTCAATTTCAAAACAATTATGTGACATTTGATAGCAAGACACTTGGATGACAACGGGGCACTCACTCAAAGTGGGACTAGTGACAATGGCATGGCGAGCAGCAGGGAGAACATGGACGAGTGAAACAAGCAATGAATATCGACAATGTTTTCCCCTCTTTGGAAGAGCATCGTAGCGGTAAAGAATATGGAAGTGGCATGAGGTACATCCATGTAATGTTACCTCTAAAGCATCTTCAGACAGCACGAAATTGGCAGCTTCTGGTGGAATGTTAAGCAGGTTACTTGAAATGTATCCGTTCCGTCCTCCCGTTTTCAAATGTGATAGCGACACACCTTAAGAAGAGTCACAGAATTCTACCACAAAGTGAGTAACAACTACAAACATTGAATGTGTAGTCGTAAACAACAAATACGTGGATCGTTTTTGCAAATATTAGTGGATATGTCATCTGTGTTAACATACACAACCTACATACAGTGAGAAAAGCTGTTGGCAACATTCTTTTACCGCTCGGCATCTAATGTATGTCATCAAATAGAAAAAAGTGAATATTGTGATGTGAAACGGTGTTTATGTTAAATAGCATGTGTTGCTGGCACGCTTTTTGAACTCTCAAACTAAGAGTTTCTGCAAAATCGTGATAAATAATTACTTTTACACTCGATTCAGTTATTATCTTCCGTGATCAGCGTCTCTTTGAAAACACTGCACCCTTCCTTCCCCCACTACTGCACCCTTCCTTCCCCCACTACGCCACCCTCCTTCCCCACTACTGCACCCTCCTTCCCCCACTACTGCACCCTTCTTCCCCCACTACTGCACCCTTCCTTCCCCCACTACTGCACCCCCCCTTCCCTTCCCCCCATACTGCACCCTTCCTTCCCCACTACTGCACCTTCCTTCCCCCACACTGCACCCTTCCTTCCCCCACTACTGCACCCTTCCTTCCCCCCCCCCCCCCCCCCCCCCCCCCCCGGCAAACAACTAAAGAAACAAAACCTCCCACGGAGTGACAAAGGTGAGGAATGCTGCAACAGCAGTTTGTGCATTCAATGATGGTGATGGAGCAGTCAAGACTGTCCTGCGTGAGATGCACATCTTCTTTGTCGTACGTAAATGGGTGTGCATTTTCAAAGACACTCGGTGCTTCAAGCTGCAAAATGAACAGCAAGAGGGGGTGCTTCAAAAGTCAGTACAGCAGGAGTGATGGAAAAGAAGACAATTGATGGAGAGCGGGTAGACCCGAAGGCCCAGCCCTGTTTCAGCAAGGGAACATCAGACAGATAGGTGATGTGTTTGTTGTCAAAATAATGTCAGCTCTGTGTCGAAAACGGGCACACATTACTGCGGTTTCGACCTTTCTTTTCAAAGTTTGTTTCAGTTTGAAATGTCGTGTTTGAGCTTATATGTATCATGCTTGCTGTATGATCTATGATCAAAGAGGTAATTTGAAACGAAGTTAAAGTCGTATAATTGCCGTATGCCAAGATAATGTTTGAAAAGTAATTGTAACCTGTCTTAAGAAAAACATAAGGTATTGCGTGACATCAACAAACCGCTTCAAACGTATCTTTGCGTTTAGAATTATGTGCAAATCTTAAGGCATACTGAGATGATAATGAGATTCATTGAGCATCAAAATTTAAGATGTGCCTTGAAAAGAATTCATGTTAAACCTGAAGGATATGTTTTTTTAATGGAAATTGGTAAACGTGAAGCGCTGCGCATATAAAGATATGACCATTTTCACAGCTTTTATTCAGATTTTATGTAATCTTCTTCTTCTTCTCGAACACTCCAGATGGGAACGCCAGCCCCTGACGAATGCTGCCGTGCGCTTAAGTCCCCAAGGGCACCGTAGAACTTCCTCTCCACTGATGTTTGCTCCGTCCATATCTGTTGTCTCAGAGCTCATGCAACGGGCAATCCTGCAGTAGATGTACTGTTGTCATACTGCCGGTCTGGCATGGGCACTGGTCTGACTGACCGATCCTGAACTTGGTAAAGAGATGATAGTTAAGGCGGTTGTGGCCTCTCCGCAGCCTGAAGATGGCCACCTGCTCTGATTTTGTTAGTAGGTGGTACGGGTCATGTCTATTGAAATGTGGATGCTCCTGCAACCACTTGCTCTGCTGTCTGGCTTTGATGATTGTCTTGGCTTCCTTGAGGGTTGTGGACCTGTCTTCCTGTTTCTTTGTTGCCCCCTCTTTAGCCAGCGTGTCTGCAACCTCGTTGCCAAGTACGTTGCAGTGGGAAGGGATCCACTGTAGAACGACTGTGCCGGATCTGCACAGGTCGATAAGGGCAGTAGATAGGTCGTTCAGTTCTTCGTCTCTGGCTGTCTGTAGGGCCTGCAAGACAGACAGAGCGTCTGAACGAATGACGACGTTGCTGGAGGTGTGAGGGCCGTACTCGATATGGGCTGCTCCTGTTTGTATGGCAACTGCTCGGCCTTGAAGTTGGCGGAGTAAAGGCCGGTTGCAAGTGAGATCCTTTCTTCTCTACCTCCTGGATACTTGATGTAGATTCCGGCACCACCGTTCCTCACTGCCTGTTCAGCAGATCCGTCTGTATATACATGGGTCCGGCTGTCTTGGGGTAGCAGTTGTTGATGTGTTCCATTGTGTGGGACTTCTGATTTTATGTAATGATATATTTAATAATTCATGGGCAAAGTAAATCATGATGTTGGTATCAATACCTAAGTATAAAAGTGTCACTTCTTGCTATCAATTTTCCAAGAATACTTCCATTTTACAGTAATAAGTATATGCAATCGTTAAGAAAACAAACGTATTGGAATTGTGAGACCATGACAAGTAACCGTAAGTACACAAGCTGCTGTCCCTGATCAAAGCAATGTGAAGCATTTCTCGGCAAAGAAGGGAACTAACCAACAACAGCGTAAGCTACGGCGAGCTGCGAGGAATCATTAGTGTGATTTCAACGCCTACAATGTCCAGAGACGATTACCAGCTAATGCAAGATCTAAGAGACAGCTAAGTGCTTCTCACCGGGCATGTCACAAGAGACTGTCACTTGCATAGAAAGCCCAAAATCATGTTTTCTTCACCTAACCCATGTGGACAGAAAGACTAGACTACGGAACAGTACTCTAAACATGTCCACTCCATGAAACAAACACGACTTGCGGCCCCTGGACACGCCATGAAAACCAAGCTCCGTGGCGGCTTCCGTATTCATCACCCAAAATGGCGGCTACCGTATTTATCACCAAAATGGCGGCTACCGTACTCATCACCCAAATAAGAATAAATCCAGCAAATGCCAAGAAGAAAAAGAAAAAGAAACTACAAAAGCAGTACAACAGAGACATAAAAACTAAGACATTTACATAGAGTAAAAACTAAGACATTCACATATAGTTTATAACGACAATTTCTTCTCTGACTGAAGACCAAGCTCCATGACGGCTACGGCATTTGTCATCTTAACTGGAATACAGCTGGCAAACGGCGTGAAAAAGTTATAAAAGTATTAAAACACGAAAACACAAATCGAAATAATTACATTTTTACAGTTAAAAATGACGATTTCCTCTCCATTGAAACGAACAAAATCTTTTGTCTCCTTCTCCCTCTTTTGTTTAAAGGTCTCCACGTGTTGCAAATACAACAGATTTTTTTGATGTAGACTTTAAATTTAGCTCTGGATGTTGCATTTAATCGACTTTTGACTGGGTCCAAACACCAATTGTGAAAAGGAATGATATAGAGAAAGGAAACATGTGTACAAGCGTCTCCCTGCTTCACACTCTTCAACAACTAAACTAATCTGTAAAATCTCCACCAGATCTTGCTTTTGCGCTGCTTCACATGCTCTAACAGGCCAATACATGTTATGCTGAATTCCATTTTTTTGAAAAGTATGGCCGAAGTTATGTTATCAATATTGATTGAAATGCTTTTTAAGAGTCATTGAAAGCAAAATTATTTTCAGATGTAATGGAAAAAACACTGACGTTGTATTCGAGTAAAGTGGATGGAGGGGGGAAATGGACATCACATGATAAAGAAATGCAGAATGAGTATGTAACAATCCCCCACAATGCATGACATTTCACCGGTAGTGAACCTCAGAATTATTTCTAAGAAAAGAAAGATGTGTAAATTAAGGGCTGCCTCCACCCGAGAGCGTGTTGCCGTTCTACGTCGCTACCTCACTTACGTTTGCGCCCTCCTTTGTTCTGTTAGTGTCTGTGTCTTGTTGCTTTGAGGATTTTGTGCCCCTGAGTGTTCGCTGCATCAGCAATTCTCCGCTTTTCGTCTCACCGGAAACGTCTGGGATTTAAACCACCTCTTTGTCGTGTAGGTGAAAAGGGTGAGAAATAAAACTGCTCAGAGTAGATTTGAACAAAGGTTTAGGTTTACGTTACATCCCAGCTGGGTACTTTATACACTAGGGTACTATTCTAATGAGTGTGTGTGTGTGTGTGTGTGTGTGTGTGTGTGTGTGTGTGTGTGTGTGTGTGTGTGTGTGTGTGTTCGTGTGTGGTTGTGTGTGTGTGTGTGTGTGTGTGTGTGTGTGTGTGTTTTGTGTGTGTGTGTGTGTGTGTGTGTGCGTGCGCGCGTACGTTTGTATTTATGCTTGTAGTTCTTGTTGTCCATATGTGGATTTTGTGTGTGTGTGTGTGTGTGTGTGTGTGTGTGTGTGGTGTGTGCATGCGCTCTTATAGCATTTTAAAAATTTTAGTATTTAGAGGTGATCCACAGAAACAGTTACAGAGTAAGTTCATTTCTGTTTGCGATGTCGTCGGACACGTTGTTAGAATCGATGTATAAATCAACATAACAGTATAACAAATGTCGCATGAAATGAACAAAGACACGTTGCACATATATTTCAGCATCAAGTAACTGCACAGATTTTTCAATTGTGACGATTTTTAAGGAGGAAAAACAGCATGGCTTTGTACCTGAATGAAAGGTCCACAACTTTGAATACCTTCCTTCAGTTTCGGAATGTCAGTAGAAATGCCACTAATCAACACAATTTAACGGAATACTGGTCAGCTGAGCAGAACTCAACATCTCGAGATGATTGCATCAACGTGGTATTTAGTGAGATGGAATTCCTACCTTGGGACAACCCAGAGAACATTGTCAGTGCGGAAGTGGAGGCAACTGTCCGTCAGGTGAAAAATAACGTTCTGCTGTTGTTGTTTCTGATCGGTGGACCAGCTAACATCATCAACATGGCGGTGTTTCGCAAACAGGGCCTCAGAGATCGTGTCAACCTGTGTCTGTTTGCTTTGTCGCTGGCTGATGAACTGCATCTGTTGAACGCGGTGATCCACCATGGTGAACAGGTTTATATTCAGTTCACCACTAAAGAAATGTTTGGCCCGATTCCCACAGCTTTAACCACCTAAATTTAGTGTTTCTTTGCAGTTCAATTTACTTCTAGTGTGTTGTCTACCATCATTGCTGTAGAGCGATGTCTCTCCCGTGTTCAATCCTCTTAAATGTCAAACTTTACTTAGCACAAAGAAAATGGCTGTTTTTATCATTGCCGTTTACATCGTAAACATGAGTCTTCACTTCGTCGCAGCTTTTCGTTACGTGTTGGATGCGTTTATGATTCTGTGGTTGATATGACCGTGGGTAACATCAGTTGAGGGCAAATTTTACAAGGATCACAAGGAATTTATAGATCCTCTAGAAAGTGTTACATTTGGTGTGGGCCTTCCTGGACTAGTGGTGATAACAGTCGTGACTGCGACAATAATGACGATTGTGAAGCTTCGTCAGGTCGTGAGATGGCGGTCTGAAAGATCGTCTTCAATATCTACTCAAGAACTGGCTCTAACAAAGACACTGGTCACTAATTCTATTTTCTTCTCAAATTTTTTTTATTCCTGATTCTTTCAATCGTTTCATCTGGCTCTTTTTCCCGGAAATAAACGCTGGCCGTCGGCATCACAATATCTTTTTAACGGGTATATGGCTTGAAGAATTATTTTTTACATCAATGCTACCTTTAACATCTTCGTGTATTTCTTCATGGGGTCACGTTTCAGGGAAACGTTTTGGACTTTGTTTGGCAGAAATGCATTGCCTGGAAATAGCATCAAACAGTGCACTAACGTCTGTGAAACTACTTTGATGGCATAAATATGAACGAGACTTTGCCTATAAGGTGATTTGGCGTGTATGTCTGTGTGTGTGTGCGTTTGTGCGTGCGTGCGGGCGGGCGGACGGGCGGACGGGCGTGCATGTGTACGTGCTTGCCTGCCTGTCTGCCTGCCTGCCTGCGGGTGCGTGCGTGCGTGCGTGCATGCGTTGTGTGTGTGTGTGTGCGCGCGCGCATGTGTGTGTGTGTGGGGTGTGTGTGTGTGTGTGTGGTGTGGTTGTGTGTGTGTGTTTATTGAAATCTTTCCAGTTTTTCACTTCTGATTGTTAAAAGCTAATTCACACCGCCTTTTTATGTTCTTTCCTTTTTACGTTTATATTA
>CM031603.1:59230434-59250434 GCA_018398815.1 Conus ventricosus
CTCGTCCGCCCCTGTCACATTCGCCGGACTCTTATCTTTCGGCCACCGTCTGTTTGTGTGTGCAAGGAGAACGAGTTTTATGTTCGCGAGCGTGCGTACGCATGATTTGTCGTTCGGATGCGTGGTTGGAGATTTGTGTTATTTTGAATGTGTTTATAAAAATGTGACAATTATGCCATTGAATTATTATTTGCAAATATGGTGGCAGTTATTAAGCGATGGTCGCTGTGTTGATTTATTTCCTAAGGAAGGAAAATGTTAAGCATGAGTGAGAGAAGGATGAAATGATTCATATTTGTTTTATAACCTGTTGATTTAATGCAGTCTTTTACCTGCATCGTGTGAGAAGACCCTAGTGAACATCCCTGATCCGATGGGTTTACTGTGTGCGTTTAGTAGACTTCCCCTCGCCCATCATGCGAGTGGCTGTTAAGATTGACAGCATGGTCAGACTGTACTGACAGCGGGTTCCAGTACCCTTCTTCCTTCCTCCTTCCTCCTTCCTTCTTTCTTCCTCCTTCCTTCTTCCTTCCCTCCCTTTCTTCTCTCCTCCCAGCTACGTTCCCCCCCCCCCTCCCGGGGCTTCACCCGAGTCTGGACTGGATGGTGCCACGTGCTGGTTGAGGCCACACTCTGGCTGGGACCACGGACTGGATGGTGCCACGTGCTGGTTGAGGCCACGCTCTGGATGGTGCCACGTGCTGGTTGAGGCCACGCTCTGGCTGGGACCGCGGACTGGATGGTGCCACGCGCTGGTCGAGGCCACGCTCTGGTCGGGACCGCGGACTGGTAGAGGAGCCCGCCGTCTTGACTGGCCGGCCCTGACCCCCGTCCAGGACCTCCAGTAACAGCGCCACGTTTCTCCCCCCCCCCCCCCCTCCGGGACGCGTCTTCACTGCCTGCTGTGCGTCGAGGTGTCGGCTTTGAGCGACTCCTGCGAGAACCGACCCGGTTCGGAGCACCTAGTGCGATAGGGTGCTCCCAGTAGACTTGACAGAGGCAGGGGTGTGGAGGCACTCCAGGGTGTGGGAAGGGATGGATGCTGGAAATGTTTCTTTATAATTGTGTATATGTCATATGTGCTGGAATGCTGTAATTGTGATTGTGTACGTCGTATGGTGAAATGTTTATTATAATCGTGCATGTTGTGTGTGTTGGAGTGCTTGATTGTGATTGTGCATGTTGTGTGCGTTGGAATGCTTGATTGTGATTGTGCATGTGTGTGTGTTGGAATGCTTATTTATGACTGTGTGTGCTGTGTGAATAAATGGGTGTTGTATCGTAATCTTTCTCGTGTGGGCTCTTGCGAGGCGTGCGAGGTCAGCCACTCCCTTCACTCCCACCTAGACCGATCCTGTCAGGGCAGACCTCCAGGGTCGGTCGTGACAATTGTGGGGGCTCGTCCGGGATGTGAAGGGCTCTGACTGTCTCCTCTCGTTTCGCGGAGTACCTGTTCAGTTTTGTCTGTTTTGTATATGTTTAGTCAGTTTGTCGTTTTGTTCGTGGGTGGTTTGGCTGGGTGACTCTAGCGTGAAGGGAGTCTTTTTGTGGCCTGAGGGAACATCCGTGTGACTCGGGGTCGAGGTGAGACCGAGGGAGTCGACCGCGTCCAGACCTCCTTCCGCCGGGTACCTCACGCAGGTACGGCCGTAAGTCTTGCCTTTCTGTTGCCGCTCAGTCTTCCATTCCTGTTTTGTATTTAGCCAGTTCTTGGTTTTTTTTTTTCTCTACGGGTTATTGAGTACAGGGGGTTGTATCGGACGTTAGTGTCCCTTTGTTTTTTCCTCTCTCCGGATTCCGTCTGCCAGTTTGTTTTGTTGTTGTTGTTTTTTTCCGGCCAGCCCCACCGCACTGTTGCTCGTGCTGTGGAGCGCGGTGTTGCCAGAGTGGGGGCAGCCGGACATAGTTTTTGTTTTGTTTTTTTTTCCGGTGAGCCCCACCGCACTGTGTGCTCGTGCTGTAGAGCGCGGTGTTGCCAGAGTGGGAGCAGCCGGAACTTGTCCGCACACACGCACACACACACATACACACATGTACACACGCCCCTAAAATATTTGTTGTTTTTTTTTCTAGTGGAATTGTCTTTCCCCTGTATTTGAAAAACCGTAGGATATTGTTTGTCATGGCGACGTCCGGCGCTGGTGGTATGGCACGCGTGCGTCGAAGAAGAAGGGTATCAAAATGTTACTGTAGTCCCTACTATTAGTACCAGTACTTCGACTACGGTAACTTCTACTTATTCCAGTGCTGTAGCAGGTAGTCCAGTGGTACTTTACTACCTCTTCGCTGGGGGGTCTTCCTGTCGAGACCCCGACTGGCACTTCCGCTCGGAAGCGTCAGAGTATAGCGAAGCAACTGTGGGCTTCTGTTGAGTCGCAGAGACCGAAACCTTCTCCTCTCCAGGCTTCCCTCGTAAGGAGTATGCCCCGGAGACTTTCCTCATGGTAAAGTCGAGACCCAAGGGACGGTCAGACGGGTCATCCTCCGTGTCGGGAGTGGTGAACCCCGCTCAGGATATTACCTCTGTCCTTATGTTTCTGGAGCGCAGCGTAGTGAAGAGGCTGCTAGGCAGGAAGCCCTGCGTAGGGAAGAGGCCCGGCTCCGTAGGGAAGAGCTGGACAGGATGGAGGCTCTGCGCAGAGAGGAGACTGACAGACAGGAAATTCTGCATAGGGAAGAGGCTATTCTGCGCAGAGAGAGCACTAGGCAGGAAGCTCTGCGTAGGGAAGAGCGCAGAGAGGAGCTGCTAGACAGGAAGCACAGCGTAGGGAAGAGGCTGCCCTCCGTCGGGAAGAGTTGGATCAGCGTAGAGAGGAGGCTGCAAGACAGGAGGCTCTACGCAGGGAAGAGATGGAACAACTCTTTCGCAGGCTCCCGCATCTGTAAATCAGGGGTTAATCACCAGGCAGGTGATAGAGTTAGAGGCCCAAAGTTAAAGCTTCCAGAGTTCAGACCTAGTGAGGACATTGAAGTTTCCTGAACATTTTGACAAGGTTGCTAGTTCATATTAATTGTCTGAGGAACAGAAGGCTATGCACCTTTTTTCTGGTTATCTGGTGCTGCAAGGGATGTGTGCTCACTCTAAACGAAGTGCGTCTTATGCAGACATGCAGTTGGCTCTGCGTAAGCGTTTCCACCTTACCCCGGAGACGTACAGGAGGAAGTTCAGGTCCATGAAGAAGAATAACGACGAGACCTTCGTGCAGTTTGGTGATAGCTGCGCAAACGCTAGGTACTGGGCGTCAGTTGGCTAAGTTGGAGCTGGAGGATCTGATCCTCATTGAACAGCTCACCAACACGGTGTCCCCAGAGTTGAGGATCCGGATAGGCGAGACAGCACCTCAGGATTTCGCGGCTGCGATTCACACGCTGAGGTGTTTGCTGAAGCTCGCAGGGCTTATGGGCATCGCCCAGATACGGAGAGAAGCCCTCCACAGGATTTAGTGGCAATAAGGCGCAGACAACTGCTAGCGGGTGAACAAGGCAGGCAGTTCATCGGGGATTTCAGCGCCCCACTGTGTTTTCTTTGTGGTCGTCCTGGCCACATTAGGAAAGATTGCCTAAAGCCGCTGGTAGTCATGGGCTAGTCCTTTCCAGCATCCTCGTGCCTCGGCTAACGTGGGTTCCATCCCAGCTTCTGGTGATTCAGAGTGCCCAGTGTTCTCTCTGTTGTTGGTTCCTCCTTGGTCGACACCATCAGGGATTCGGGAGCATCAACACTCTTTGTGGATAAGGATTTAGTTTCCCCTGAGGCCCGGCGGGGCGCTAGTTATGATGTGTGCGGGTTGGAGGCTGGTTTTACCTCCACCCGTCCTTCGTACTTATTCCTATCTCCACCCCCTACTTCTGTGGCGAGGTATGGGCTATCTCGCGGTGGAGCGACCTCTGTATTCCCTTATCATAGGGAATACTCTCACCTTCGCAGACGGACGCAGTCAGTCCGTGTCTACGGATTTGCCCGTACAGGCGTGTGTGGGAGTCACCACACGCGCCAAAGCTAAGAAGCAGGAACAGGAATTGCGTCCCGTTCTTCAGCCGATCTCTAACGAGGTTCTGGCAAGGCCGATCCTGCTAGCATTATCCGTCTTCAGGCCAGGGACTTGGATGTCCAACGCCTACGACAACTTGTGGATCGTCCTGCTCAGTCGGCCCGACACGCCAAGGTGAGCTTCAAGCTCCACAAGGGATCCTCTTTAGGGTTTTTCACTCACGCAGATCGTGTGGCCAAGCAACTGTTGTCCCCCAAACTTGAGAGAATCTGTTCTCCGGCAGGCCCACGATCCCCCATGGCAGGTCATATGGGCTCCAAGCGGACTCTCGAGCGAGTAAGACAAACTTCTTTTGGCCAGGGATGACTCACAGGTCAGGCAGTACTGCCGCAGTTGCGATGTCTGCCAACGGACAACGCCTAGGGGTCGCTTGAAGCGTGTTCCCCTAGGGTCAGTGCCACGGGTTGGGAGCCATTCAGCAAGGTTGGGGTCGACCTGGTGGGACCCATTGCTGCCCCGCTTAGGACTATCGATACCCCTTCTATTGCTGAGGCCTCCGGCAGATTGGACACGCACTGGCGTGCCCAAGAAGAAGTACGGCCGGAAGTTTGTACTGGAGAGCGATCATCATCCTCTCCAGTGCCTGGACCGGATCCGGCCAGTCAGTCGTCGACTCATGGTTAGGCAGTGGAACCGCAGAGTCATGCGTTCACTTTCCGTCATATCAAGGGTCCTGTAATACGGATGCTGACTATCTTAGCCGAGCTCCGTAGTCAGCACATTGAAAATCGGTCAGAGGGACACTTCCCCTCAACCAGGGTTATATCCCCTTTTGGTCTCTGTATCAGGTGTAGTGACAGTTTTCACTTCAGTGATGTTAACGGTAGTGAATCACCAATGGTTCGGATTGTTACTTTCATGGTTAGAACGTTTGCTTAGTTGTTCGATAAATGTAGTATTATGTATTTCCCTGTGTGATTCTATCGTAGAATGTTTGTATTGGATTCCTCGTACTCTGTCGAGCACAGAGAGTTGGGTTCGGTCCCATTGTTGTGAATTTGCACATGCGTCAAGGTTCAAAGGAGCACTGTATCTCAGAGAAACAGATGCTTTTAGAAGGGGGGTTTGTCACGAGTTTTCACGAGGCCTACGACTTCGGCCCACCTGGGGTGGCGGAATTACTTATTTATTTATTGTCGTTGCTGTTGTCGTGTATCCGTCCCTTAGTGTGGCTTGTGTGCGGTTGCACCTTGGTGTAGTTCAGTTCAACTTCGGTTTGCTTCTCTCTCTCTCTCTCTCTAATTCCACCGCCCGTGCTATCATCCTGCAGGTTCACGGGTGGCCGGTACCTTTCTCATCGAACTTTCTGTCTATCGGCCTCTCGCCTGTCTTTTTACCTGTCGCACGTGCTTCATTTTTTAGTTTGAAGTATGCTCACTCTGGTGACGCAGCATGGCATGTTGGCCGCCATTGCTGAGGGAGGTTAGCTCTTCACTCGAGCGGAAGAATGTCTCTGGGAGCGCCTGCTCCAGTCTTGGTTCTTCACCGTATCATCGAGAGTACAGTCAGTACTTTCAATTCCTGCAGTCGGCCTGTAGGAGAGGGACATCACTTCTTCTGTTTCCGCATCTTCGCCTCTGTCCCCCTCGACTGGACAGAGGTAGAGAGAGTCGGTTTGACCCGCCTCTTCTGGGTCACCCACGGGTAGCTGGTAAGCATCAGTTTTCGTGGTTTGTTTGTTTTGGTTTGTTGTTGTTAGCCGGCTTAGTCTGCTGTTTGCGCAATTTTCTTTTGTTTTCGAAATTGTAAGAGAAATATCGTGTGAGACCTTTTCTCTGGTTAATTCAATCTTTAACCTGGCCATTCTAAATTATTCCAAAATTCTTTCTCCTGTTTATGCATCTGGTGATGCGGTAGTCGGTGGGGAGGGAGAGAACCTGGTGATTCAGGTTGGAACTTGCTTGGTCTCGCTCGTCCGCCCCTGTCACATTCGCCGGACTCTTATCTTTCGGCCACCGTCTGTTTGTGTGTGCAAGGAGAACGAGTTTTATGTTGCGCGAGCAGTGCGTACGATGATTTGTCGTTCGGATGCTGGTTGGAGATGTGGTATTTTGAAATGTTTTATAAAATGTGACAATTATGCCATTGAATTATTATTTGCAATATGGTGGCAGTTATTAAGCGATGGTCGCTGTGTTGATTTATTTCCTAAGGAAGGAAAATGTTAAGCATGAGTGAGAGAAGGATGAAGATGATTCATATTTGTTTTATAACCTGTTGATTTAATGCAGTCTTTTACCTGCATCGGTGAGAAGACCCTAGTGAACATCCCTGATCCGGTTTTACGTGTGCGTTTAGTAGACTTCCCCTGCCCATCATGCGAGTGCTGTTAAGATTTGACACATGGTCAGACTGTACGACAGCGGTTCCAGTACCCTTCTTCCTTCCTCCTTCCTCCTCCTTCTTTTTCCCCCTTCCTTCTTCCTTCCCTCCCTTTCTTCATCTCCCCCCAGCTACGGTCCCCCCCCCCTCCCGGGCTTCACCCGAGTCTGGACTGGATGGTGCCACGTCTGGTTGAGGCCACAACTCTGGCTGGACCCAGGACTGGATGGTGCCACGTGCTGGTTGAGGCCACGCTCTGGATGGTGCCACGTGCTGGTTGAGGCCACGCTCTGGCTGGGACCGCGGACTGGATGGTGCCACGCGCTGGTCGAGGCCACGCTCTGGTCGGGACCGCGGACTGGTAGAGGAGCCCGCCGTCTTGACTGGCCGGCCCTGACCCCCGTCCAGGACCTCCAGTAACAGCGCCACGTTTCCCCCCCCTCCCCCCTCCGGGACGCGCTCTTCACTGCCTGCTTGTGCGTCGAGGGTGTCGGCTTTGAGCGACTCCCTGCGAGAACCGACCCGGTTCGGAGCACCTAGTGCGATAGGGTGCTCCCAGTAGACTTGACAGAGGCAGGGGTGTGGAGGCACTCCAGGGTGTGGGAAGGGATGGATGCTGGAAATGTTTCTTTATAATTGTGTATATGTCATATGTGCTGGAATGCTGTAATTGTGATTGTGTACGTCGTATGGTGAAATGTTTATTTATAATCGTGCATGTTGTGTGTGTTGGAGTGCTTGATTGTGATTGTGCATGTTGTGTGCGTTGGAATGCTTGATTGTGATTGTGCATGTTGTGTGTGTTGGAATGCTTATTTATGACTGTGTGTGCTGGTGTGAATAAATTGGGTGTTGTATCGTAATCTTTCTCGTGTGGGCTCTTGCGAGGCGTGCGAGGTCAGCCACTCCCTTCACTCCCACCTAGACCGATCCTGTCAGGGCAGACCTCCAGGGGTCGGTCGTGACAACAAACAGAAAGATTGTGTGATAACTGATAATCAACATCTTGGTTTTCAGTAGAGTCAAAACACACACAGCTGTACCTATCTTAACTTATTTTCTTAAAGGCCAGCATTCTACATCTTTACGGACAGAGAAAAGTCATCATTATCTGAAGCTAAAATGTCTTTACATCCATTGAATCAATTATCATCTGCCCTGTATTTCCCTTTTCGTAATGGTGTGACTGTATTTCATATGGCTGCAAACATAAGCTTTACGTTCGTGGCGTAATATTTTTTAATTTCTTGCGATCACATGCTACCTAGAAGTTTACCAATATGCGATATGCCATTGTGCTGGAAGAGTGTTTGGGAGAAATTATTAAATGCTTTCGTAATGGCAAAAAGGTGCACATTGTATGTCTCTTTGACGTCTAAAACACCCCTGCTTTCTACATCAATATTGTCCTGATTTGGGTATCAAGTAAATTACACCAAAAAGGAAATCTAACAAAACTTACCTTATTCACGGCTTTAATAATCTTAATAACCTGCTTACTCCCTTTTCTACATATTTTTGTCAAAACGCTGTTGGTGTATTTTTGTCAGTGATTCCCCATCTTCTTAATTAATAGAGTAAAATAATGTGGACTAAAACAAACTTTGTTTAAGCTTCTTTGGGCGATTGAATTCAAAACTGTAAAAAAAAAAATCATCGCTTGCGTACAAAGAAATACAGATGGTATCTGGTGTTCCTCAAATATCTCTGTGAAGCAATACTCCTTACTATCTTAGCGTATTTCAAACCACATTGCTGTTAACTAAGTCAAAGGCTTTGTGAAAGTGAAAGAAAAAAAAGAGCGCACGTACACATCACACACGCACACACGCATACACACACACACACACACACACACACACACACACACACACACACACACACACACACACACACACGCACGCACGCACGCACGCGCGCACACACACACACACACACACACACACACACACACACACACACACACACACACACACACACAGATAGACAGACAGACAGACAGATAAGTACCCACTTTATCCATAATACTGTCATTATCCTTTACGAAGTCATCAAAGTCGACTACTGGATCATCGGCGTCAAACATGGAAAAGACTGAACTGCTTTTCATCTCGGTCTCTTTATGCTCCGTCACAGCCATGCAGTAGTTCGCCCATTTCCGGCTGCGCACGGCTGGATGTGTAGCTGGCAACAGCTGTTTGGAGAAACCTCGAGCCTCCAGTCGATACGCCCGAACATTGCCGAACTTGTTCTTCTTTTTGTCATTGTAGAAAATGTGGTATTTGGGCTGATCGAAATTGTACTGATACACTGCATCCTTCTCCGTTTTTCGGATGTGATGTCTGAACGAAATTTGCTGAAAACTTCGTGAAGACGACGACGTCGATGACGATGGAAAAGTTGGAGCTGAAGATTTGAGATTGCTGATCCAAGGCCAGTTTCTGTCATCGACATCAAAGTCCAATGTCTCATACCTGTCGGAGAACCGCCAATGTCGAGATCCACTTTGAAATGAAAGAGATGATGATGGAGAGAACCAACGACATCTTCCTTAACTTTGAATCCAAAAGGATCCTCCCCATAGTGGAACCACTGGGCCATGATGTAGCCGGTGGCGTAGACACGTGTCTCCAGGGCGCCGTTGGCGTGAAAGATGAAGTCTAGGATGTAGTCGTAGTTGTACTCTACGATGATGGCACGAGCCACCAGATAGTGGTCCACCAGTCCTCCGTAATATTGCTTCTCTCCTTGGGCTGGTGAGCTGCATCAGTGCACAATACACAAAGATATGAACAGATGAAATGAAAAAAATCCAAGGCGAGCTTGACAACTGATCAGCAAATATACAGTCAAAGATATGATTTTTTAAAAGCAAGTGAGGCCAGAAAGACCCCACGGTAGACATAAACAAGCCTGGGAACTGTATATTTTAAATTAAATTCACCAAACATTGTTTGTTGCCATGATTTGCATTTCCATTTCACGGAACTGTGTTGAAAAAGTCAATGTGTTTTCTGCTTTTCCGCTACAGATCAGTAACATATACCGTCTTAACGTACCCTTTTCTTGCCAATGTTGTGGGTGTTTCTTCGTGCAAGTGTGTGTGTGTGTGTGTGTGTGTGTGTGTGTGTGTGTGTGTGTGTGTGTGTGTGTGTGTGTGTGTGTGTGTGTGTGTGTGTGCGTGCGTGCGTACGTGCGTGCGTCTATAGATAGAGGTGTGCCTGTGTAGTAATAACAAATACTACTACATACAAATGAACATTCTCTATTACAACACCTTTCTCAAAAGCCCAAATTTCTGCTCCATACTGTACTGTTGGTTGCACCTGAGATTTGAATGATTTCGGAACAAAACAGAAAATAAGCTACCATTCAATTTCAATATGAAGTATAATTGTGACTGCTGTCTTTGCTCTATTTGCTAGATCTTGACATCCAAAAGTGAAACTTAATCTGGTAGTAAAATAGGAGTCAAGATACGGGTATGCGTTGACTACTACATAGATCCATTTCTCATTACGTGTTAAATATCCACCTTTACGAAACACAATGATATTGGTCTTATTCATAGTAACTTTCAATTCTAGTTTAGTAGCAGCTGAATACAAGCTGTTCAGTCGTCTTTGAAGACCAACTACAGTCATAGACAATAAAATAATGTCATCAGTAAAACGTAGGGCGAACAGTTCCAAGAGAGCAAAAGTCACACCATGCCATCCATGAATAATCTCCAAAGCCAGCTCGTTTATGAACAGAGAAAATTAAAACAGGACTACAAACACCCCTTGCTTGACCCCTCTCGTACACTTGAAAAAAAATCAGATAATTTTGCTCACGCTCTTATTCTTGCTTTCACCTCCTTATACATACTTTTCATACAATGATACAATTTACCTTTACTTCCATTTTTAACAACATAAGCCACAGCAGTTTCCGTGAAACTGAATCGAAAGCTTTCTCGAAATCCACAAAAACCACATACAGCTTCTTGTTATTTACAAATTGTTTTTCAAATTGCAGCTAACAGACTGAACATGTGTTCAATAGTGGAATAACCTTTTTTTTAAATCCTGCATAATGTTCTCCTGTTATGTTATTCTGAGGTATCCATTCATGTAGTCTATCATTAATAGCAGAACTATAGAGTTTTCTACATGCGTTTCATAAAGAGATACCTCTATAATTATTTACATGTTATATCTCCCCCTTCTTAAACACAGGAACATGGATTATGGATTCTTTCCAATCTTCTGGATAAATCCCGGTGTCAAAAAGATGAGTCGCACCACAATTCCTAAAAACTCCCCAACGAGCCATCAGGGCCAACAGTTTTACCATTCTTTAATTTCTAAACAGCTATCAATATTTTCCCTCTGGATTTTGGTTTGTCATAAGTATTTTCTTCATTATTTATTGCATTGTCCGTCTCAATGGATTCTTCATAGTCCTTGTCCAAAAGATCTTTAAAATATCAGAACTAGCCATGCATCTGAATATTATTGTTAGTGATTCCGTCTTGGGATTGGTCACTACTTTTCTTCGATGCTGTCATAACTGAATTTTTCTCAGATATTATTCAATTTCAGAATCACATTTATTCTTAAATTCAACCGATTAGATTAAGAGAGAGAGAGAGAGAGAGAGAGAGAGAGAGAGAGGAGAGAGAGAGAGAGGGGAGGGAGGGAGGGACGGAGAGAGAGAGAGAGAGAGAGAGAGAGAGAGAGAGAGAGGAGAGAGAGAGAGAGAGAGAGAGAGAGAACAGGAACGTTCTTTCAACAAACTTTCAAATCACGTTGATTACAAAACCGTTTAAGACAATGCATTTTCTCCTGCACTCCTACTTGCAAGAGAAGACTGGAAATCATCCACACACACAAATATTAAGTATGTTATCTCTGAAAGATAAACTGAAACTAACCTGTGCCTGCGAAGCGGTACTCCTGAATTCTGCTCAAAGACGCAGACCGAGTTGGTCACTTCCTTGGCATGAGACTTGGTGTTTCTGTTCGTGAAGACCCAGGTGGACAGGAACTGGGCGTGGTCAGGGCAGTCCACCCGGGTACCAGAGGCCGCGCGTTATCTCCAAGCCCGAATGCGCTGTCCGAAAGATGGGCGAACATGGAGGCTAAATTGGCACCGGCGTAAAGGACGACAATCTCTTGCAGACTGAGCTCGTACACAATTCTCTCTCCCTGACCATTTCACGTCCCAAATCTGGGGTCCAGACTCTACCGAGACGCGTATGTTGAAAGACCACTCAAGATACCTGGTAGACAACACAATGCAACCAACACCAAGGGATTAGAGTATCAGATCATGCTGTTTGCATCCTAGGCGAATGCGTATTCATGTTAATGCTGAAGAGGTCATACGAGAAAAAGTTGGAATAAAATCTTTCGTGAAATGGACAAGTCAGCGTATCATATATATAAAATTAACAAGACAACACAAGTTCAACTGCATAACTGAAGAAACACAGAAACTTGTTTTTAAGTTCATGGGGTAAGATGACATCAGATTCTAGCTCACACGTCCATTAGGGGAGCAATCATTTATTGTCAAAGACTGGGGCTATCACGAAAACGTGAAAAAAAGATGACTCGCAGTTAAAATTATCCCAGTTATACTAACACCCCGTTTCCTCAATAAACAGTTGACACACCGTAACCATGATCAGGTTTAGAGTTTGTTTCGTACAATATCAAGTAACAAATAGCTGACAGCGTTTTACGAATTTGAAGAGTTGCCGCGTAAGGTGGTATTTTCATCTTTAAATCATGCAGACAACACAGGTATATTGAGGTGCAAACGATTGTAGAGCACTGGGGAGTCATTTGTTTGTAGTTGATGCTGCCGTTTCTTTAATATCGCCTGCATTAATCAAATAAAGTAGTTCAGTTGCAGACGACCCTATAACCCTGAGAATTGTGTGTGTGTGTGTGTGTGTGTGTGTGTGTGTGTGTGTGTGTGTGTGTGTGTGTGTGTGTGTGTGTGCGTGTGCGTGCGTGTGTGTTGTTTTGTTTTGTTTTGTTTTGTTTTGCTCCGATCTTTGTTTCTAGACAACATCACATGAGGTATTCCTTGAGCGATAGAAAATACTTGATGTTTTGTTCTTTTTTTTATATGAAACCATACCAAAGGCGGTTTTCGTTGCGTACATAAGATGCATACAATTATGTAAGTACCTGAAAAAGCAAACGTGATTTTGAAAAACCAGTAAAGATACAGACAGGTGACAGACAGGCATGTCACGAACAGACTGATCTTTCATCATTAAAATCAGTAAAACAAAATCACTACGCTATCACGTGCACACGCCAACGCAAGCACACATCACATCATGTACACACGCGTGCGCGCGTGCGCGCACGCACACATTCAGAGAGAGAGACAGAGAGAGAATGACCTTCCATTCGCTCGTCAAAATTAACGTTTTTTTTTCTATTGTAGTAAATAATCAAAAATTAGACAAATGGAAAAGATGAAAGAAAGGAAGAGAAGGTAAGAAGGCTGGGGAAGCGTGGAGGGTGGGAGGAATCTAGCAGTAGCATATACATACGAGCGTATACCAATTTTTTTAAACTTTAAGTTATTGCCTTAATGGATTTTTCGGGTAATCTAATGATCAATTAAAGCTCACTATTATGTTCAGCTCGTCTCCAGGTGAAGTATTTATCATTCCGTTTTTTATCGGAAACTTCAGGTAAGACAGGTGATGAGATTTTTTTTTTAACATCGCTGGTTTTAGGACCTGTAGAAGAAAGCAGCCCAAAGCCAAAATCTCTCTCTCTCTCTCTCTCTCTCTCTCTCTCTCTCTCTCTCTCTCTCTCTCTCTCTCTCCGTCCCCGTTTCGTCCTTCTTTCGTCTCCTCTCTCTGTCTCTGTCTGTCTGTCTGTCTGTCTGTCTGACTGACTCTCTCACTCTCTCTCTCTCTCTCTCTCTCTCTCTTCTCTCTCTCTCGCTCTCGCCTCCCGCTCCCCCCCCCCCCCCCTCCGTTTTGTCTTTTGTCCTCTCTTCTCTGTCTGTCTGTCTGTCTGTCTGACCGACTCTCTCTCTCTCTCTCTCTCTCTCTCTCTCTCTCTCTCTCTCTCTCTCTCTCTCTCATTCAAAGTGAGCCAAAGACATTGTCACTATTTTCAGGACATTTGTTTGTAATCGAACTTACTTAATATGCTGGTCGTCAATGGTGAAGCGAGGTCCTTTCGGCTCGTATTGCCGAGGAGGAGGATGCGGCGCAGAAGGAGAGGGCTCCCCACGGAGATTCATCGACCCTGGAATAGAACTCTCCAGCGGGGCATTTTGGGGATACTTCATCCTCACCTTGGGAATGGTACCCTGCTGGTAGCTCCGGGCCAGCTCCTGGAGGGAAGAGAAACTGGAGCCGGCGTAGAAGACGGAGACGATGGAGTAGGTACCTGTGGCGATGTCCTTTGTGACCATGAGCTGGAAGGGCAGCGGATAGACGGTGGTGAACTCGGCGTTGTAGTAGGCCGTGAAGGTGAAGGAGGTGCTGTTCACTGCACACATGAACGACAACGTCGGTGCAGGTTAACAGTCGTCGTCGTCGTCTTTGGCGTCGGTCGTCGATGTGATCCTCCTCCTCATTCTCCTACTATACCTCCTACTCATCCTCCGTTTCCTCCTCCTTCTTCTCTTCCTCTTCCTCCTCCTTTCCTCCTTCCTTCTCACATCATCATCATCATCATCATCATCATCAATCATCATCATCATCGTCATCATCATCATCATCATCATCATCATCATCATCATCATCATCATCATCATCTCATAATCATCCGTCATTCATTGCAAATCGTCGTCATTCATCGTTCTCCTCGCTGTTTAAAGCACCGTCAGTTACGTAAGGCGTCAGTTACATGGACTTAAAGTGTATCTGTCTTTTGCAGAATAGATCTCGCAGCAGTGAAAACATTTATTGGAAGTGCACGTGGGTACGCGCAGAGCTCCGCTAACGTCAAACGAACCATGGATCCGTTGATCCACCCTTTGATACGCAACGGCTAATTGGATATGCATTAAAATTACTTAAGTTCGTTCCCGGACCCCATTCCATTTTTCTCATAAATTTAGTTAAAATCGGCCAGATAGTTTGTGTTTTTTACAATATCCCTGAAAGACAAAAGAAACAACAAACGCACGGCTTTAAAAGTAAAACTGGTGGACATGATAATCATGACCACGAGGGCACTCTGGAGAGCTCGGAACTTCACCAAGGTCAAAGGAAATGTTGATCCACCCTTTCAGTCAGTTCATGACTGACATGAAAATGACTGTTTCACAATGGGAGGTAAGTATCGGTACAAACGGATAAGGTTATTTCCCGTGATTGTTTTTCGTATAACATGCAAAAAAACAAAAATACTCATCTACGTGTGCATCAGTAGAAATTTTTAGTATTCCATGAAAATATATCACTTCGTAGGAATTGATCAATACGTCTCAGCAACTTCATAGTGTTCATGTTCTGTGGAAAGTTTGATAATCTTGATAATAATGGCAACAGATCATGGATCCGCCCGTTCATCTTAGTCCGCTGGAACGGACCCACATCAAAACGGCCTTGCACTTGGACCACATTCTATTTTGTTTTAATCAAGTTTCTTTCAAAACTGGTGCGGTGTGTTTTCTGTTGTTGTTGTTGTTGTTTTTGCATATTACTCTTTATATCATCCTTCTGATCAGCTCTGGTACCGCCATTTTATCTTTTAACGAAGTTTATTTGACTAAGTTGCGTACAGTCGTTTTTGCGTGGTCCCGCTAATAGGCAAAGAAACAGACGGTGGTAATATTAAACCGTCCTTATATCATCATCATTTTTTGACAAGCGGATGAAACCACTGTTACTATCATTTCATGACTGCTTGCTCCTATTTTTCGGAGGGTTTCCTTCCAAAGGGCCAGTTGGTTCGACAACCCATCGGCCAATCGCTCTTGCAGCCAACACTCCAACAAGCAGACTAGCAAGTGAGCAGACGAATGGAGCATCAGCCCATATGATCCTCACCCAAACATAGGAAATATTTTACATACACGGACAAAGATGACTGCTAGAAATGATTGAAAGAATTAATGACTGAATGTTTGAATAAATGAATGATCCACTTCCACCGATCATTCCTCCGCCGCCCAGCCAGTAAACTAACCAAGTAGCTCAAGAAGCTCATTCACCCGCCTTCCTCAAGCAGCCCACCCCACATGTCGCCCCTAAACAATCCATGTAACGTTCCGCAGTTACTCCCCGCCGAAATTACTTTCCACAAGGAGAGAAGCGGACACTTGCAAAAATCTCCTCCTCCTTTAGGGCATGCTCCGGCAGGCAGAGAGTGATACAGGCACCTGCCCTGTCTGATAGAGCTGGTAAACTTGGCACATGCCTGTACTCATTCAATGGTGGGGGGTTTTCTGGACCATGTCCCAAATCACTCGTAAGAGGTGGTTCTAGAAAACAGGTGGGGGAGTAATTCCGGCACAAGTCCAGAATAACCCACCCCCTCCTTAAATTTAAGTGCCATGTCCATTAATTGATGTGTCTTCTCGTTTGAGGCACTTTGACAATTTGAAAGGATGGGGTCAGAGCAAAAGCGGAAGTCAAATTAGATTTACTTCCCGTGCGGAGGGGGGGGGGGGGGGGTGAATTGGAGTACGTGTCCTTTCTCATTTATCCGTCGGGGAGAAATTTTGGGAGTGGAGTGATTCCATCAAGTTACACCGACAACTAGCCAAGCCAGTCCCACTAACGCCCAGAGATCTCACCGAGCCGAAGCTGATCTTCTGTCCCATCAGAATCACACAGGGTCTGGAGTGATTCTTGGAGTGCATTCAGTGGGGGTCACCTCAAAGCTCTCCCTCAGCAAGGCCAGCACCTGCTGATTATGCCGAATCTCCCTTTGGATAGAGTAGTAGGCCTTCGCGACCCTGACGAAGACAGCCGAGACAGCGGCACGGCCTTGCTCATCCGAGGGTTGATGTGATGGTAGGACGGGAGCGGCAAAGGGCCCACCACGTATTGTCTGATCACCGGAGGGGACTCTCCATTCAGAATCAAGGTCACCAACGCTTCCCTCGAGGGCTGAGTCATGGCCAAGTCCAGGAAATTCAGCGCGGTGTCCTTGGCGGGGATGAACACTTCCACTCCAAAGATCTCGTTCCCGCTGCGTCTCGTATTCGTATGCAGGTTCAGCGATTGTTGTCGGAAAAGGTATTGCACCACGTCGGAAATTTCGACGCTGGTCAGGTCTCGGAAAATGTTGACGTAGCCGTCGTCTCTCGGAGCTTGCACGCGTTCCAATTTCTCCCCGCACTTGGTTAATGGCGCAACGCACGGGAAAGACGGTATTGTTGATGCTGTTGGTGATAAGGTTGATGAAGATGCTGACGAAGAATGTGTTGAACAGTTACTTGTGGTCTGAGGCGTGTGCTGGCCTGAGGCAGAAACGTTCTGAGGACGTAAGAACAGATGACAATTAAAGATCATCATTCAACCAGCCAACCGTGCAAATAAGTAAGTAGGTAAACCAACCAAAGTGACTGATCAATGAATAACTTTCAGAAATATTTTGTGTGAAACAGAAAAAACGTTTGTTTTGATCTTCGCGGTTTGACCTAACAATCCGCGAGCACGTCTTTCATGCACGTGTTGTGTGTGTGTTGTGGTGTGTGTGTGTGTGTGTGTGTGTGTGTGTGTGGTGTGTGTGTCTGTGTTGTGTCTGTGTCTGTGGTCTGTGTCTGTGTCTGTGTGTCTGTGTGGGAGCACAAATGAAGAAAATGAGGGATATCGAGAGTCTGACCACATGCACAAGCAGCTGCCGGTTTTAAATACCTACATAACCAACCATTAACCCGCAGCCTACGTACAAGGTTACGATTTGGGATTGGCCCTGGGGATTACATTTTCTTGTTGGTTTAGTCATATCCCGTCTGTGCTTCGAGCTGAATCTTCAAGGTATTGTTTCTGTCTTATGTTCCAGACTGAACTTGTGAGAATGTGAATAGCTTCAGATGAAAAAACGATATCACAATTCAAAACATCATATCTATTTCTTGCAGCTTCCTTTGCTTCCTGTACTAGTACGATAAATCACTTACAGCCTCTTCATGATAAGATGAAGTTCTTTATCCTTTCGCTGACAATCTCTAGTGTTTTCAATCCCAGCTATGAGAATGGTTGGAGTCTGGCAATGTTGGTTGTTTATCTCATTAAATCTCATCCACTTGGAAGATATCTTAACTCCTCCACCGCCCACCTCCCCCACCTCCTCACTGCCTCCCCTCTCCCTCCACCCCCCACCCCACCCCCCAACAGGTTGTTCCCAATTCGCGAATTTTTGAAATGTCAAAATCTTATTCTAGGCATATACCGTATCAGTGTGGTTTGGCGTCTAATTTGCACGTAGAGCAAGGCTTTTTCATTCCCCCCTCCCACTCTCTTCCTCCCTCTTCTCCCCTTCCCCAATCCATATACACCCATAAGGTGTTCGACTCTTACGAGTAATATGTCAGCTAGTTCCATACTTTGATGATCCTTGACTCCCATGTATTGGATATACATGTGGTCACACAGAATTGATGTTCTGGATAATCCTAGGTTGTATATGGGCCGCTTGTGGTCGTGTGTGTGTGTGTGTGTGATGTGTGTGTGGTGTGTGTGTGTGTGTGTGGTGTGTGGTGTGTGTGTGTTGCTTGTGTTTGTGTGTGTAGAAATACTTCGTCTATATGCTTATTGCTTTGATGTTTGAAGAGGGAGAGAGAGATGGTGACAAAGATGCAAAGGGATACAAGATTGTATATAATGGGCAGAATTTATTCTTTTTTTAATGTTTTTTTTCTCTGTGTGTGTGTATGTGTGTGTGCGTGCGCGCGCGCGTATTTGTGTGTGTATGCATGTGTTTGTGAGAGTGAGTGCATGTGTGTACGAGTGCTAGAGATGTGTGTGTGTGTGTGTGTGTGTGTGTGTGTGTGTGTGTGTGTGTGTGGTGTGTGTGTGTGTAGGGTAGTATGGTGTGGTGTGGTGTGTGTGTGGGGTGTGTGGTGGTGGTTGTGTGTGTGGTGTGTTGTGTGTGTGTGTGTGTGTGTGTGGTGTGTGCGTGCGTGCGTGCGTGTGTGTTGTGTGTGTGTGTGTGTGGTGGTGGTGTGTGTGTGTGTGTGTGTGTGTGTGTGTGTGTGTGTGTGTGTGTGTGTGTGTGTGCGTGTGTGTGTGTGTGTGTGTGTGTGTGTGTGTGTGTGTGTGTGTGTGTGTGTGTGTGTGTGTGTGTGTGTGGGTGTGCGTGGGTGTGTGACGTCTGTGTATCTGAGTGTGTAATTTTGTGTGTATGTGAGGGTATGGGTGTGTCTGTATTGAGGTGTGTCATTTGTGTATTTATGTATGTGCGTGTGTTTGTGTCTGTTTGTGTGTGTGTGTGTGTGTGTGTGTGTGTGTGTGTGTGTGTGTGTGTGTGTGTGTGTGTGTTGTGTTGTGTGTGTGCGTGAATTATGTTCCTTTTCTTTGAACGAACAACGTTGATATTCTGTTCATAGAGTTTTCTTAAATGTCAGTACAACCATAAGTTCATCTGACAATAAATGTCATAAACCTAGTTCTCGACAATAATAATTCGGTCAGTCGTGGAGCACCAACACACATAGCGCAAGCGAATCTTTGAATGTCTTCAATTATCTGTCTCTCTATCTGTCTATCTGTATATCTATTGCATCCTTGAATGGATCCTCAGCATAGGCTCAAAGATTGTCCCTACATTTTATACTGTTTGCATAATGCTTTCAGTTTTTCAGCAACTTTTTTCCTCTCCACACTTTCATTTTGTGTCCATTACTACCCTTCGCTGGCTGCTTTGGGGGTGTTGTTGGATTCTTTTTGAACCCTTGGTGGTGGAGAACACCGCAGAATTATGGACTGTGGTGTGTCTCCATCTGACACCAAGAGCACAGACACAATTAGCCGTGTCTCCCAGATGAGTCCGATCCAGCGGACGAAAGGCCTAGGAGCAGGCAATACCAATAGATCTGGCTTCGAAGGGGAGTACGATGATTCCCTCAGGCAGCTAGTGAAGGGTTTCTCATATTTATAATATATTGCCCCCATTTTCCTCATCTTCAATTTTGTTTATTTGTTTGTTTGTTTTTATTCAAATCTTTGCCAAGTCATTACTGTAATGACTAAAGAATTGTTAGCCTGCACTTGCCTTCCCCCACAACTTAATTGTTCAGCATTATATATATATATATATTACACATTATGGTGTGTGTGTGTGTGTGTGTATGCAGAGAGAGAGAGAGACAGAGACCTAGACAGAGAGTGCACAAAGGCTTTAAATATCTTTAGAGAAATAGGATAAAGCAGACACATGTAATGAACACCGGGCCTAATGAATTTCATTGAACAGTCGTCTAATAGATGTTTCTCGATTAGATCATGATGATCGACCATTTTAAGCATGTGCAAGAAAAACAATGATGAAGATGATAATGAAGGGCAGGTGGAGGAATTTGTCGATGCTACTGCTACTTCTACTGCCACTACTGATGCTGTTACTTACATGTTTTACTACTACTACTATTTTTACTATCATTATTACTATCACAACTACTACTACATCGTCATCATCATCATAA
>CM031603.1:59255434-59257934 GCA_018398815.1 Conus ventricosus
TGTTATCCTAGCACGTAGACGTTCAAGACATACATCAGGGCCGGTTTTTGGCGTGTTCTCAACTGTATGGTCCACCCCAGGTGGCAAAATGTCATTTTGCGTTTCTTTTTTTGAACAGTATATTTTAGAAAATGGTTATAAGACTCAGAAAACCACCACCCAGATGATCCTCTCCCTCCCACCTCCCCCCCCCCTCTTTGCCCCACCCCTTTTGTTGACCATAGTAATACAGTTCACCTTTTCCCCACCCCCTCCCCTACCTTTTTGGCTGAACTGTGGTCACAAGAAACCTGCCAGCTTCCCCTACAACCTCAACACTTCACTTCGTGACCAAGTGCTTACAGCACGAAACGTTGAAGACTTCTCCAAAAGGTACTTTTTTTTCTTTACCTTTATATTTTCAAGTTATACGGAAAAGGTACAGCAGTCAACATTTCTTCATATAAGACTCAGAATCAAAACTTGCTTGGAGAATGTTTCGGCAGGATCGCCCTACCTTCATCAGCTCACTGTTGCTGTTGTGACAGCAAGGCCTGGTGGGGCGACTGTTGTGTGGAGTGAGCAGTTGTCAGGATCTGATTGTGGAATGAGGACACCACACAACAGTCCTCAATCCACAATCAGATCCTGACAACTGGTCACTCCACAAGCAGTCTCCCCACCAGGCCTCGCTGTCACAACAGCAACAGTGAGTTGATGAAGGCAGGGCGATCCTGCCAAAATATTCTCCAAGTTAGTTTTGATTCTGAGTCTTATAACCATATTCTAATGTTGAATCCAGAATCCACAAATCTACATTCTTAACTGTCTATTTGTTAAACTTCTGCCAGTTCCAACTTCGGTTGCCGTTGTTCTCGCTGTTCGCTATTCTAGGTTTACGACAAAATGATACTGAGATATCTTCGAACACATTCATAGACGATCGAGTTCCTGCTATGGTTCCTGGAAATGCTGAACGTCTAACAACCATGTGATGGTGTCACTGGCGATGAAACCGAACTTCATGAACCTCTTTGTGTCATCACATACCTTCAAGGGGTATTGATGTCTTTGAAAACCCACCGAAAAATAGGACATTTTGTGCGTGACGAATATACATGACAGTGGGCTTCAAGCAAGTCTCTTGAATAAATGGCTTGTTTGAATACCTCGCATGATTGATTCTTCTTTTTCAAGAGAGGATAGTGAGCTGTCAGTAAAGACAAAAATACAAATCCTCATTTTGTTGTTGTTATTGTTTTCAAAGTGATCCAGATAAGATCATTATTTATGCAGGGTAAGAAAAATCGTTGTGACCTGAATTCACTAAAAAGATCTAGTATCAAACAAGAGCGTCATTTCTCTTTACGAATCAATCGCAGCCAGAGTGACACAATACACGCAGAGACAGACAGAGGCAGCGGCAGAGCTAAACACGTGCAGTGACAGAAACAGCCAGATGAAGACAGACACCTTACAGGGGAAGGCGGCAGACCATGACTCCTACCAATCGCCACAACGGCGACCAAAAGCAGCAGGTTGACGGTGAGGGACAGAACCAGTGCCAGACCGACCAGTCTGTTCCTGCATCCGCAGCATCCCTCACTCTGTTTCCCGCTGCTTCTTACCTGGATCGCAGAAAACAAACAAAAACATCGGTTTGACCCTTCAAAATCAGCTGAACATCCTGACTGCAAAACATGTTTGGTCAAAGAATGAAAGGACAAGAACTGGAAGTTACAACAAGGGGCGCGCAGGATTCTTTACACATCAGAGGATAAACAAATCTAGTCGCTTTGTGTGTATAGCGCACATCATAACTGTAAACATTTAACGTTCAGTAGCCAAAACAAGCCAACTGATTTACTACCTAACAACTCTTTGAATCTTACCCGTGATTTTGCATTCTTGGTAGGCCTGGAACGCCCATTCGTTTGTCCATTCTTCTCGATCGGAATTAATTCCATGGTGTCGGACTCGGAATTGGAACTCACATCCATCATCAGAGCCTGTACTTCCTGCTCGTCCGACATCTTGCGGCCGCTCGTGAGGACGTACCAGCAACGAACTTTAGCTTCTCTGAAAGAAATGAAATGATGGCGTTGCCAAAGTATAAAATATCACTTGCAATGAGTCCAAAATGTTAAACAAAAAACTTCTTTTGCATGTTACTGTAAAAACGTCTCGCCTGCGCCAGACAATACATGCATTTACCGACATCTGCTTGTTTGTCTGTAAGCTAGACTATGCCCAAACTTCGAGGAAACGTGCGACTGACGGGTCCCGAGACCCAACCCATTCAACGTCGGTGCGGATCCACAGTGCAGACCCAGATCAAAGGAGGCGTCCAGACTTGCTTCGACTGTGGCTGAGGTCTCCTCTCTCTCCCAGTTGGCCTAATACATCTGTGTGTGTGTGTGTGTGTGTGTGTGTGTGTGTGTGTGTGTGTGTGTGTATCCCTATTCAAGCCTTCATCTTGCTCCAAGACAACACCGCCGATGAAGACTTAAGCTCAACGCAT
>CM031603.1:59265434-59272934 GCA_018398815.1 Conus ventricosus
TGTGTGTGTGTGTAAGAGGGGGGGGGGGTTCACATATGGAAAAGTTGTGGGCGAAGGGAGAGAAAGTAGTGCAGAGTAAGGAAGCGCCTTTGCATGCCAAGTTCAAAGTAATCTTTTTCTCATTTTTACACCTTTGTCACAGTCCGTGAATGAACACATGCAAAACCTAGTATTAGTCGGTAAACACAAACACACGCGCGCGCGTGCAGGCGCACGAAAAGACAAGAACGCACTTGCACGTAAGCAAGAACATATGCATACACGCATAAACACGCGCGCGCGCGCGCGCGCACGCACACACGTCGAGGAAAGGGCGAACATTGGTGGAAGTTTGGTTAGGGGTGGAGCCCAGGTTGAAGGGGTGGGGTTGGGGTTTCAAAAAAGTGTCCAAGACCACACTAACCATCAGCAGCACAGCACACGCCTTAAAATGCAGCTGCCCTCTGTCTCTGCCTCTGTCTCTGTCTGCTCTCTTCTCTCCTCTCTCCTCCTCTCTTCTCTCTCTCTCTCTCTCTCTCTCTCTCTCTCTCTCTGTATGTGTGTGTGTGTGTGTGTGTGTGTGTGTTTTGGTGTGGTGGTGTGTGGTGTGTGTGTGTGTGTGTGTGGGGTCGTGCTGGGTGTGTGTGTGTGTGTGTGGTGTTGTGTGTGTGTGTGTGTGTTGTGCTGCTGCGCTAGCTGCGTCATCTAGCCTGCCTATTAAGTGTGTGTGTGTGTGGTGTGGTGTGGGTGTGTGTTGTGTGTGGATGTGTGTGTGTTGTGTGTTGTGATTATGCATGTGCTTGCTGCTATAACGGAGTGTCGTGATTGTGCTAAGACCTACTGTGCTGATCTACATGGTTGTGTGGTTGTGTGATGGCGTCTTGTGCTGATTACTAGGGATAGGTGGTTGTGTGCATAGCCCTTCTGATTATGCTATACAGATGTGTGTTGTGATAACTACTGGCTGATCTACGAGGATTGTGTTGTGTGCGTAAGACCCTACTTTGCTGATCTACGAGGTTGTGTGGTTGTGTGCAATAGCATCTACTTGTGCTGATCTACGAGGATTGTGGTGTTGTGTGCATAATGTCTCTTTGCCTGACTACACCGGGATTGTGTGGTTGTGTGCATACACCTACTGTGCTGATCTACGAGGGTTGTGTGGTTGTGTGCGTAATGTCGTCTTGTGCTAATATACGAGGATTGTGTGATTGTGTGCATAGCACCTACTTCTGCTGATACACCAGGGTTGTGTGGTTGTGTGTGTATAATGTCTGCTTGTGCTGATCTACGTGGGTTGTGTGGTTGTGTGCATAGCACCTACTTGTGCTGATCTATGAGGGTTGTGTGGTTGCGTGCGTAATGTCTGCTTGTGCTGATCTACGAGGGATGGATGGTAAGTTCTCGGACTACCTTTGAAAGAATCACAGCAGAACTTTTTTTTCTCCATTTTATTTCTCAGCACATCCACCTTTCAGCTCCACACCTTCTGACCTTGTGATCCGATCTCTACGCGGCAAAAGGGACACTTCTGACCTGAAAAAATAAAATGGTTCGGTACCCACTGTAGCCATGACGTCATCGTCTATCTGGAAATGCCTTCCTGCCATAACGTCAGGAGCTAGCGAGTCAGGGGAGTCGTGCCTGATATCACCGGAAGCCACAGTTGCGCAGACTTTCGACACCACTGCTGTTGTATGAACTGGTACATTGTCATATTGAAACAACACCCCCTTTGGTCTGCTTTCCACGGGTGTTCAGCGACAACATTGTCCCGCACACGCTTCAGCGATGTCGCATAATATTCTCTCTTTACGAAAGTCCACCGATAGGATTCCTTCAGCATCCCAGAAGACGGAACCCGCCACGTTACTGGCGGACTGAACGACCTTGGCCATTTATGCCGATGGAGAGTCAAGTGGGTGAGGTTCTTTTGAATCTGGGGGTAAAGCGACGGATTCGTGTCTCGTCGAGTGTGACATATGTCAAGAAGTCAGCGGAATCTGATCGAAAAGGAAAAAAAAACGCAAGATATTACGGAACATGTCCAGTCTGTGGCTTATGGTCGAAAAGTGTGGAGACCCAACTTGCTGCCTTCCTTCTGGCTAAATCGTCGGTCAAAATTTCATGCACTGAATGGTGTGACATGCCAAGGCATGAAGCAATGTGTCTGAAGGGGAATCGCCTGACAGTCGTCATTCGCTTCTTGACGATGTCAACATTATTCTCAGTATCTCCGTTCATTAGCTTCTCAGGATGATGTTCATTTTCCAGGCTCCATCTTCGTCCTATAAATTCAGCTGTCCACTTCTTCGCAGCTCAACGCCCAGTTCTCTCGATTGCAAATATTGAGTCATTTCCTGATACTGAATGTTTATCCATTTTGGATTACCGAGTGTGTGTTGATCAATGAGGCCGACGACGTCATAACTAATGTGACGACACAGAGCAAACGTTGCATGTCGCCCTCGAAAGAGCACGTACAATCATGTGCCAAATATTATGAATGTAGCTCAAATCCTTTATGCTAGGCCAAGGACTTGTCATTACTCCATGTACCCTCGCGCGCGCGCGCGCGCGCGCGCGTGTGTGTGTGTGTGGTGTGTGTGTGCGCCGGCGCGCGCGTGCGTGCGTGCGTGCATGTGTGTTGTTGTTGCTGGTGGTGGTGGTGTTGTCTGCAGAATGAATACAGCGCCCTGCTAGATTTCTGCTTCTACATGAATGTCTAGATGTCTGTTAGACTGGCGCGTATCCTTTAACCATGATCCACTGGGTAAACAAGGGTAAGTGCGCCGGAAAGGGAAGTGGCAAAAGGTCGCGGTGACCTGTTCGTTTCTATGGAACAGCACAACTGAGCATTTGTCTACAGATCGTACGTAATTTTTCAAGGCGTGAATTCCCTGTCTACAACCACTTACCCTAACAAGGATTCCAACTCAAGGGACGAAGAAGCCGAGGTGATTACAGACAGCACTGAGCTTTGTCAACGAGATCAACTTATTTTTCAAGGCGTGAATTCTGCACACCACTTTCCCCGCAGGATTCCACCTCAAGAGACGAAGAAGCCGAAGTATTGCACAACGTCTGTGCCTGTGTGCAGTAGTGTGTTGATGTTTAATAGTCCCCGTGTTTTGTGTTGTCGCACATAGGCTACGCATGTGTGTGTGTGTACACACACACACACACACACACACACACACACACACACACACACACATACACACACACCGCATGCATGCACACATAAACACACATACATACGCACGCATGCATACACACACACACACACACACACACACACACACACACACACACACACACACACACACACACACACGCACACACATATTCACACGCTCGCGCGCAGGCACGCACGCACGCACACAGAAGTGCTTTACGAGTGCACGAATTAGGGTTACAAGATGTTTGAAAACAACAGGAGCATTCGCTGACTTGCCCTGCCTGCGTTATCAACAGGTAATCAACGAGAGCCGACTATCTTTCACCTCTACTTGTCTTTTTGTAAGTAATGCGGCTTTCTCCGACGAAAACATGGTGTACGGAACATACACTTGACAAATGCCACCAGTCCCTCCCACCCTCCCTCCTTCCACCCCTCGCTCCTCTAACTCCCCACTCACCCAGCCCCCCCCCCCCCCAGCCCCCCCACCCCCACCTCCCCATCCTCCACCCACCCATTCTCTAACCCCATATGTAGAGCATTTTGTTTTGGAAGAGGATGTAGGGAACAAGGTACCCTACTCGCTAAAGACGCGAGATCGGCTCAGACCCTTATTAGCTCCAAGCTGTACGGGACTTTTTTCACTTCTCTCCCACCCCCTTCCGCTCTTTCCGCACTATATCCTGTCCGTCACAAACCTTTCCAATAGATGGGAAGAGTGTAGTGTGCATGATCCATAATTATGCACCATGCTTCTTACGCACGCAAAAGGTCCTCCCCGCTCCCCCCCCCCCCCCCCCCACCCCTTCCACCCACCCCCTCCCCACTCCTTTGGGTAACGAGGGTGTTGTCCTTGGCAAAATTAAGCAGGAAAATCCACTTTTAGACATACAAGGAACAAACAGTACACGAGTGAAAAAGAATTGTATGCGACGCCGCTATACTATGGTGAGGCGATCTGTCTGGTGTAAATCACCCGATCCCCGAATTCACTCCCGGCGGGTGAGAAAAAGCACATGCCCGGACTCAACCCCCCCCCCCTCCCCTCCCCTTCTTTGCCCCCTCCCCTTCTTTGCCCCCCCCCCCCCCCCCCCACACACACACACACACACCTATCTCAGTAGGTAGGTCCACAGTACTTTTCATTTTGTTTGTTTGTTGTTTGTCCGTCCGCTTGTTAGTCACCAACCTACACCAAACCATCCCTTAACCCACCTCCCACCTCCAGGCAAATGCTACCATAGAGAATGAATTTACGACGACCGTGTCTCTTCTTGTGTGTTTTAATGTACACACCAAAGGTGGTTCACGCTTGAGCAGGTTTGTACATATATTGACTCCCGAGATCGAGGGTCTTTACGGCGGCTCCTTCCCGGCGATCCTGAGACAGTCAGTGAAGCGGCGCCAGCGTTCGCCTTGGGCCTTCGATGTGTGGTTCTCTGAAACTTAAGGTAAGCCAAAGAGGGGGGTGGGGTTCAGGATTGGGGAGGGGGTAGTGAACAGCGGAGGAACGGAGTGAAGCAGGAATGGCAGGTAAACAGGAGAACAAAGAGACACAGACCGTGTGTTCAGGAGATGAGACGCATTCTCTGAAATTCATAACCTTAGTCTGCTGATGGTTGAAAGTCATGAAGTTCATGAATAAAAAAAAAAATATGAAAAAGAGGAAAATGCATTAATGTTTATATCTACATGTCAGATTGAAGGTAGTTGATGTGTCCACACACACACACACACACACACACACACACACACACACACACACACACACACACACACACACAAGCGTGCGCGCACGCACGCACACACGCATGCACGTACGCATCACACACACACACACACGCACACACACACACACACACAGAGAGAGAGAGAGAGAGAGAGAGAGAGAGAGAGAGAGAGAGAGAGAGAGAGAGAGAGAGAGAAAGAGATTCATTTTAGACCAAAATATACATAAAAACACGGAACGGATACATCGTCTTCGGACGTCTCAAATAACAGATATAAAGCATCTCTCCCCAGATAGTAAAATGGAGATATGTGGCTTTCTGCTAGTTCAACTCTGCGTGTGTGTGTGTGTGTGTGTGTGTATGTGTGTGTGTTGTTGTTGTTGTTGGTAATGTAAAGCGCTTAGAGCCCTAAATTATAGAGAATAGGCGCTATAAAAATTAACATTATTATTATTATTATTTATCCGCGTTCATTGGTTTGTTTGTTCGTTTGTCGGCAAGAGGACACAAAATCCTTCACACAAATGTCAAACCAAATGTCGTCAAAGGATGAAAGATAGAGCCAATGCCTTTGTTTGCTGGTCTGGAATGGGATCCAGACCAAATTAGTATTTAAAAGAAAAAAAAAAAAGACTGCTCAAGCGATTTTAATGAAACTCGGTGAAAAGATGGAATCAGGCTTAAGAATGGATTCTCCGAAGTTTGGTGTGAGTCCGTAATGTAGATTTAGATCAAGCGGCGATTTTAGGATCTGTCTATATTATTCATGATTAGCATGGTGTGTGTGTGTGTGTGTGTGTGTGTGTGTGTGTGTGTGTGTGTGTGTGTGTGTGTGTGTGCCACTGAACATGAACACTGTGAGAGACTGCTACGACCAACCATGAAATAAAGAATTTTCGTGACGTGTTGAAACCTTCGTATATATATATATATATATATATATAATATATATATTATAATATATATATATATATATATATATTAAAATATATATATATATATATATTATATATAATATATATTATATATATTATTAAAGTATATCATATATATAATAAAGATAAGAAAGATATAATATAGAAGTAAAAATAAACGATTGACTAATTTCTATCCAGTCATTCCTGTGATATCATATATATAAATAAAGAAAGAAGAAAGAAACAAGAAAAGAAAAACCCCCGTTTCATCCGTCAGTCCCTTCACCCTTTTCCACGTGGGATTTTCTTCATGTCCTCATGTTCTTTGCTACTCAGTGGCATTACCCCCCCCCCCCCCCCCCCTCCACACACCACTCATTCTTCTCCCAGTTGACGGCGTTACCCCCACACTACTCATTCGTTTCTCCCAGTTGACGGCATTACACCCACCCCCACACACCACTCATTCGTTCTCCCAGTTGACGGCATTACCCCTCACACTACTGTTTCGTTTTCCCAGTTGACGGCATTACCCCCACACACTCATTCGTTCTCCCAGTTGACGGCATACCCCCCACACACTCATTCGTTTCCCAGTTGACGCATTACCCCTCACACTACTCATTCGTCCTCCCAGTTGACGGCATTGCCCCTCACACCACTCATTCGGGCTCCCAGTTGACGCCATTACCACCCACACTACTCATTCGTCCTCCCAGATGACGGCATTACCCCTCATACCACTCATTCGGCTCCCAGTTGACGGTATTGCCCCTCACACCACTCATTCGGCTCCCAGTTGACGCCATTACCACCCACACTACTCATTCGTCCTCCCAGATGACGGAATTACCCCTCATACCACTCATACGGCTCCCAGTTGACGGCAGTACCCCCCAACCACTCATTCGTCCTCCCAGTTGACGGCAGTACCCCCCACACCACTCATTCGTCCTCCCAGTTGACGGCATTACCCCTCACACTACTCATTCGGGCTCCCAGTTGACGCCATTACCCTCGACGCCACTCATTCGTTCTCCCAGTTGACGGCAGTACCCCCCACACCACTCATTCGTTCTCCCAGTTGACGGCATTACCCCCCACACCACTCATTCGTTCTCCCAGTTGACGGCATTACCCCCCACACCACTCATTCGTTCTCCCAGTTGACGGCAGTACCCCCCACACCACTCATTCGTTCTCCCAGTTGACGCCATTACCCCCCACACCACTCATTCGTTCTCCCAGTTGACGGCATTACCCCCCACACCACTCATTCGTTCTCCCAGTTGACGGCATTACCCCCCACACCACTCATTCGTTCTCCCAGTTAACGCCATTACCCCCCACACCACTCATTCGGGTTCCCAGATGAGGGTCACACCCTGCATGTTTCGTCTCGTCGCAGCGTCGGCACTGACAATCCACAGGGAGCCGTCAACGTCAAGAACTGACGAGGTAGCGCACGTGAAGAGACACGTACCGCACTTGCTGTCGAGTCATTACAGTGGTGGTCGGTGGTGTTTATCCTCAAGCAGCATGCACAGGACACCATCTACATATAGCTCCTTATAGACGACTATGATTGATAAACGTTTAGAGTGAAACGTCATAAAATTGAGAAATTCTACACTATTGTGTAATGGCCTTTGCTTATAGGTATTTGTAATACTCCTCCTATTTCTCGGCAAAA
>CM031603.1:59277934-59280434 GCA_018398815.1 Conus ventricosus
GTATGTTACCCACCCCTCACCCACTGCTAAACACGGGATTAAAGGTTACTCTCGAAATATGGATCCCCAAGTAACGGCCCTTCGAACTTACAACGAGGTACGGAGGTTCACTTCCCCGGCACGTACGATATGTATATACGGCCCCGGGTGTCTTCAAAACACTTACACTATTCTCTTTCATGCATGACAAAGATGTAGAGGGAGAAGGATCGGCATCTCTCTCCACTTTCCCTCTATTCTCATATCGGAACACCGTTCGCTCGTGCAGGTTAACTGAACACGTCCGGGCTAGAGAACTGTTGAATTGCCTGAGCTGCCCACTACGGTAAGCACGTGTGCCAGCTCTATTGTTCGGTCTCTGCCTGCACTAAAACATTGTGAGCTACCGCGTTATGTGCTTCAACCTGTACAGTTTGATGGCTTGGGGCCGGAACAGCTCAGTGGTAGAGCGCCAGACTCGTAATCTTGGTGATCCTGGGGTTGCGGGTTCGAATCTCCGCCGGGCCGTTTCGGTGCAGGGCGATTTTCCCTCGGAGTTTGCATTGGTTCTGACTCCATTTCCCATACAGTCCTTCCAATGAGACTATACATCGAGGTTCCGTGTGTATACACACGCATAACATCGTGCACACACCTACAGTCCCATCACCAACTTTCGGAAGAGAAGGTCAGCTAGGCTGTTCATATGGATGACACGTTACACATAGCATGCACCCTGCGTGAGAAATGGAAAGAACGAAGGAAGTAAGGAAACTGAGTGAACGATATTGAACTATATTGACTGGATGACACGGGACACGACTGAATGAAGCGCCAGCTGGCAGCTCTTCAGTCGGCAATACCCAGGTAGGCAGCCCGTTATATAAACGAGTATGGATTGTAAAGCGCTTAGAGCTTGGTCTCACGATACACGATACACGATACACGATATTTTATTTGTCCTCATAGAATACAAGGAAAATTTGTTTGTGGTGCCATTATCAAAATTCACATATTGCAACAACTTATAAACTAGTATATCATTAAAAATATTCCACTCTTTGCACTGTGCTCAGTCATTCCTTGTCAATTCATTTATCCATCTTGTGTCACTCTATATATATATATATAAATATTAACACATGCACACACACATCCTACCACCCTCTCTCCCCATCCCCACCCCCCAGTTAACACACAACACCACACCAATACAGAATCACACACACACACCCCGCCAAAACAGTGTCATACACACACACACACACACACAGGTGCACACATCACCACCACAAACCACCATCACATATGCAATATTATAACAACACTTAAATAAACACTCCAACTGTAAAGCAGAATGCTCCAAGATAAGCTCAAAGTTAAGTATAAAAAAGAAAAAGAAAGAAAACAAAAACAATAGCACCATTCAAAAGATCAATAATATTGCAAAATGTATAATTACGCAAACTGTAAAAGTAACCTGCAGAGTTAAATACAAATCCGGAATAAAAGATTTACTGCTAAGTAAGATGTTTGAAGTTGGGTGAGAGAGAGAGAGAGAGAGAGAGAGAGAGAGAGAGAGAGAGAGAGAGACCGAAGGGAGATAATTCATAGGGGTGTGAAAATTGAAAAACAGACTTGTATGAACATTTAACTATAAAAAAACATATCATTCTCTATTAAACCAAGTATGGAATAAAAGAGCACAAAATTTCAATGCCAGGAAATTATATCACAAAAAGTATGATTGTATAAACAGTAAAAATAATACAATCAAATAAAGATATTTGTAGTAAAAATGGCTTGGATGGGGGGGGGGGGGGGTCCTTCACACACACACACACACACACACACACACACACACACACACACACACCACACATACACAAAACACACACACCACACACACACACACACACACACACACACATATATATATATATATACATTTTATACATATAAACACACACATACATTATACACATACACATATATACATATACACATACATACATATATATACACATACATACACACACATACATACTATACATACACATACATTACATATATATACACATACTTTACACAAATATATACATATATATATATATATATATATGCACATATGTGTATATATATATATTATATATATATATATATATATATATACATATATATATATATATATATATATATTTATATAATATATATATATTATATATATATATAATATACATATGCACATGCATACACACATACACATACATACATATATATATACATATATATACAAAACACACATACATACATATATACACATACATACACATACATATACATGTACACACACGCATACACACACATGTATATACATAACCACACACACATAAATACATACTTTACACACACATACACATATATATGTGTATGTGTGTGTATGTATGTATTCATGTGTGTGTGTATGTCTACCCGGAGAATAGGCGCTATATAAATATTCATAATAGAAATGATAATAAAG
>CM031603.1:59295434-59297934 GCA_018398815.1 Conus ventricosus
CGCACCCACACGTATGCACTTGCGCGCACACACACGCGCGCAGTGTGTGTGAGTGCGCGGGGTGGGATGGGCCCTTCTTGTATCTAAGAACAATATTCCCGACATTTTTTTTTTTTTTTTTTTGCTGTCCCAACCTCTGCGCCACCTCAGAGGCAGTACACCCACGCCGCTCATTCCGACACCCCGTCCACAGCCACAGCCCGGTCGGCCCCGCCGCAGCCCCGGCACCGGCAATCCACAGGAAGCAGTCAATGTCAAGTCGTCAAGAGGCAACCCACCGGAGGAGGCACTGCACTGCTGCCGAGTCACTTCAGTGGTGTTCAGTGGCGCCTGGTCTGATCTAACAAACGCAGGACACCACCTACTTAGCCCCCTGCTGACGACAATAATTGCTCAGTCGCGGAGCCGGCGTGAGTGAGCTCTCCCTCCGGAGGGCGCACCACGTCCGTCCAACGACAGTCCCCATGGACTCGCCGATACCGGTGACCCCGACGGAACCAAACCAACGGCACAGACGTGGAGAGGACATCGAAATTGAGGTCACCATGAGAGCAGAGCATGAAGGGCCACAGAATTTGAGACATTTTTTTAATGCTGATCGTTGAGAATGGGGATGATTAAGATGATGCTAGGGAATTCCATTTCGGTCTGAGACTACATGACAGGGCTGTACTCTACGCTTCCTTTCATAATATATCCCGGCGTCAACCAGGCCCGAGAGATACAGGCACCTGCAGTGTTGGTCAGGAAATTTGAGTAAAACTCTCAGAAACGCATCCATTAAGTGGATGAAACTCGACTGTGTGGTCCCAGTCTTCCCAACTGAGTCCGCAGCAAACTCAACTCTGGGTAGGAGCCGGTCGGGGCAGAAAAATTCACATGACTCTGATGGGATTCGAACCCACGTCCTCCCAGCCGAGAGTCCGCGACGCTAACCACTTCGCCACAGCGGCTGGTTTCCCGACATGCTTTCTAAAGATTAGCATTCTGTCAAAGCCTTCACCCAAATAGCGTAGGTTGTCAGTTGGTTCAATCGGTATTCCATTGAAGGAAACTGGTGAAGGTAATTTCCTATTTTGTTGGTGAGAGTACAGACTAATGTTTAAGCTTTTGTAGTAGTGATGATGGACCATCCAGTTTCTTGACACCACTAAGCAATGTTGTTCAACTGCTGCTGAACCGTTTTCGTTCTTTCTTTAGCATTCTTTGATGTTTTGTAGATCAGACCGTCATCTGCTCGTGTCAATACTGGAGCAATTACGTTTCTATTGAGGTCTGCAAGGCGTTTAATGTAAAATTGTATAAAGCAGGGGAGATAGAAAAACCTTGAGGTTCAGACAACCAATCTCCAAATCGAAAGATGGCGGTTCTCTCTGAAGTGCTGCTGCAATTCATCGTGTAAGTGTCTTGCTGACTCCACTGTCGAGGAGTAGTTCCATGAGAAACGAGAACTGGACTTTGTTGTATGCATCTTCCAGGTCTATTGCAACTGCTAGTGTTTCTTCCTTACTGCAGAATCCTACGTATACCTCACAGGTAAAGGTGGCTGAGTTTTCCTATGTACCTTTTCCCGCTCTGTGGCCTCCTTGATTTGGTGGGAGGATTTGTCGACTTTCAAGGTCTGTTGCGAGTTTTCTTGCTATGATTCGTTCCATGAGCTTTCCAACTACATTTTGAATAGTGAGTATGCGGAAGTCCTTTAGCTGAGGATGATCTTTTCCTGGTTTTGGAAAAGCTTTCATGTAACTGTGTGTCCAGTCTTCTGGGGCATAGCCTTTATCGTAATTGTCCTGGTACAGACTGAAGAGATGTGTTCTGACATCATCTGAGAGCTGTTTGATATCATATCTGGATACCGCACTTTGTCTGGACCTGGAGCACTATCATTTATGCGTCTAGCTATTGCCTTATCCAGTTCAAATACTGTAATTTCATCATCAATGCCAATCGGAACAGTTTTGTTTTAACCTGGTCACATAGTTCTTCTTTTCCTCCAAATTTCTTCCATCCTTTGTTCTATGAAAAGGTTAAGTAGAAGCCGACCCTTCCTTCATTTTGTCTTGAGTTTTGTGGTCTCATCAGCATCTGGTATATCTGGGGTGCCCTTTGTTCCACGCGATGGTCAAACGCCAGAACTGAGGTGAGTGTTGGTCATCAATTAAGGTGCCTTGTCACATGGTAAATCCCAATGGGTCATTGAGTTTGTGGCATCCATGGTTTCTGGGTGTTTTGGATGGTAAAATGCCAGATGAGTGAATTGGTCTGTGGTCAAGAATTTAACCACCATCCGTGTTACGAAGTCAGGGGCTGGATTTGTTAAATAGGTAATCTGCCGCTTTTTTCCACACGATGTTCATGATAGTAGGGCATGATTCATGTCATAGGTACGTCTCTTTTGCTATCATTCATGAGGTTATCACACGTCATCTCGTCGTCGTCGTCATCATCATAATTAACATGTCATCATCATCATCATCATCATCATCATCTATCATAATAT
>CM031603.1:59312934-59317934 GCA_018398815.1 Conus ventricosus
CGGCGTTCCGTTTATTCACTTTTCCTGTGTCTATCGCAATCAGTAGGCTAGCACACACCGCCAGCGGCACTTTGTACGCAGGCACCATACACGTACGGTCACTCGTATGTGACAAGGAAGGTGTGAAGCAGTGCAACGAAAACGTCTCTCTCTCACTCTCTCTCTCTCCTCGCTCCTTCTCCTCTCTTCTCTCTCTCTCACTCTCTCTCTCTCTCTCTCTCCTCTCCTCTCTCTCTCTCTCCCTCTCTCTCTCTCTCTCTCTCTCTTGGCTCTTCACAATGGCTTGTTGTCAAATTTTGATTTACAAATTGGTGATTGCATTTATTCATGGCACTTACCAGTTGAAGAAATATGGAGAAGTAATTGTTGTAAATTAGAGAAGAGGTATTCAGCCGAACAATGTGAAGAAAAAATTGTCTGGGCTGATGAATATGCTGGTATATTCAGAAATGAATTTGAATGTGATGAATTTCTAGACAGCACGCGGAAAGCGCGTCAGTTATTACAAATTAATGTGAATGAGAGTCTAGATAAATTTGTCGGTGTTTTGTGCGGAGCCGCAGTTTGTATGGTTCGAGTTATTTGTATATGTAGAGGCAGCAGAACATACAATGACTGATCTGATAATGAGTGCGAACGAAAGAAACAGGAAGTCAAAAGGTTATTAAAAAGATTTCAGAGATGCAAAACAGCCAAGGATAAAAGTAAGAAGAGAGAAGAATATGCTGTATCACGTAAAGAGTATGTTACGCTAAGGAACACAAAGGAACTGGAGTTTAAAGAAAGTAGGTTAAAGAAACTAAAAAATTGACTTAAAGAAACTAAAAAATTCAGTCAGTGATTCTAAAATGTTCTGGTCAGTGATAAGATCTGTAAACAAAAAGAGTTTTGTGTATAACGAAATCTCAGTTCAACAGTGGCATGACCATTTTGGGGCGTTTTTCATAGTTTTGATAATAAAAATAAGGAAGAAGAGACAGGTATGGCAGAAGAAAATGAAATTCAGCCATTATTTAATCAACCTATTTCCAGTGAAGAAGTCGTTGCTGGTATTAAACATTTAAAATTAGAAAAGAGTGCAGACCAGATAGAATCATAGCAAAAATGTTGAAGAATGCAAATACAACTGTAATCAATTTTTCCATCAGAATGGGCTAAATCTATAATTGCACCAATTTACAAAAACAAAGGAGACGTGAACCATCCCGACAACTATCGTGGAGTATCACTTACCAGACTTTTAAGTAAAATCTACACTTACATACTAAATTCAAGATTAACTGAATGGGCTGAAACTAAAGAAAAAATAGTGGAAGAAGAAGCAGGTTTTAGAACCTGTTACATGTACAGCACCTTAGACTATGTACACTATATTCTTTGATTCAGAAACACTACTCTGCAAATCGAAGCTCTACATTGCATTTGTAGATTTCAAGAAGGCCTTTGACTCGGTAAATCGGAATGCTCTGTGGAATGTACTCCGTAAAAGTGGTGTTAATAGTAAATTGTACATGGCTATTAGAGGGGTCTGCAACTCAGTGCTTGCATGTATGCGTGTGAAGAGTGAGTATTCTGATTATTTTGATTGTCCAAATGGAGTAAAACAAGGATGCTTGTTGAATCCGCAGTTGTTTTTCTTTTTTTTCATAAACGAACTGGCGGTGGAATTGTCCCGCAAAGGAAGACATGGTATCCAGATGATACCTGTAGCTGTTGAATTAGTTTTACTACTGTATGCTGATGATGTTGTTCTTCTGTCCGGACAGTTGTAGGCTTGCAAAACCACTAATTGTATTAAAAGAAGAAGCAGACCGCTTAGGTTTTTCAGTTAACTTGGATAAGACGAATATAGTGGTCTTTAGAATGGGTGGCCACCTATCAGTGTATGAAAAATGGTCTTATGGAAATGCAGATGTTCAAGTAGTTAATTCATATAAATATCTTGGAATGATGTTTTCAACAAAATTAACTTTCCGTTACGCATGGGAAGAATCTCTGAGAAAATGGAAAAAAAGGTACTATTGAAATTTTGAAATCCCTGAAAAACCTGAATTGTACAGACTGTGGTATATTTTGGAAAATGTTTGATACACAGATAAAACCTCTTCTTACATACGCAGCTGAAATTTGGGGCTTACATGAAAATTCGCAGATGGGAAAAGTACATACGTATGCTATAAAGCGTTTCCTTCAATACCTGTCATTCGTCCAACACGTTTTATATGGAGAAGTGGACAGATACCCTTTGTATATAAGTACATTGTGAAATGTATAATGTACTTGTTGAAGATCTTGAAGCTACCCCAGTCCCGTTTGAGCAGGCAACCCTATGATATGATGCTTCTAGAAATGGAAAAAGGTAAAGAAAACTGGGCTCATAAAGTAAAAGAAAGTTCTTTCAGAACAGGGTTTTGGAATAGTGTGGATGACCCAGGAAGTAGGAAATGAGCAACAGTTCATTGCGGAATTTATTTGTTCTTTTAAACAGAATTGGCACTCAGATATGGAAAGTAAAGAAAAATAGCGCTGTTTTTTCTCATTTAAGAATGTGTTTCATTCTGAAAAGTTTCTCAAGTCATAACAGATAAATGGCACAGAGTAAATTACGCAAGATTTAGGTTGAGAACTTTAGGTTTTAACGCGAAAAAAAAGATGGTTTGAATGTGAAACATCCACAGAATCTCCTTGTCCTGCATGTAGACATATTATTGATGGCGAAGAACACTTTCTGTTCCACTGTACTGCTTATAGTGAAATGCGGACAAATTGTTCATTTTTCCCCGTTAGATATAGCGAAAGACAAAATGTCGTTGTCGTGTTATCATCAGATGATGAATTTGAAATTATATCAGTAGCGAAATTCATCGCGGATGCAAATTTAAAATTAGACAGATGAAGGATAGTGAAATTTAAGATGATACATTATAAGAGATATGTGAATGAATATTATCATTCATCGCATGTGGAAGAGATCAGTAAAATACAATGTTATCATTTGATTGAGTAAGTGGTCGAGTTGGTCTTTAGGTTGGTTTTTATTTTATTTTTTTTTTACCTTACTGCATTACTCCTGTGCGTGAGGATATACCCAAATGTTACAAATTTATTTGTTTTTGTTAACCTTGGATTTGAATTGATTGATGCACATTAGGAATGAAAGTGTACTATTTGTTTGCAGGAAAGGAAGAGGGAAATGTTATTGTTCGGTTACCTCTCCCCCCTTGTCGAAAGACCTCTTTGGTAATGACAATAAAATATCAAAGTGTCAAAAGTGTCAAGTCTCTCTCGCTCTCTCTCTCTCTCTCTCTCTCTCTCTCTCTCTCTCTCCCTCTCTCCTCTCCTCTCACTCTCTCTCTCTCTCAAAGATCAATGCATTAATTTGATGCTCCTAAAGGGTTCCATGGATTACCTTTTTTCCCCTTCTGTTGTGTGTGTGCCTAGAGTATATATATAGTAGAAAGAAACTCGTGGAGAGCGTGGCAGCAGAGAGTCCTCAGAAGAGAAGCCCCCTTCAAGCAAGTGTTTCGGCCCTTATCTCCTGACACTCTAGGGGGGTTGGGCCACACCCGGTTCATGACTCCGGATGTCCCTCTGCTGCCCCCCCTTTTTTTTTTCCCCATCTTGGGACGAGCCATGGCTGGGATTCGAACCCATGACCCTCTGGACATGCTCATTTTCTACTTAATGACTCGCGCTTTAACCACTGAGCCACAGGGACACCTGATATTTGTAGGGAAATTAAGCCTTATGAAGTTCACTTTTGTTCCGCCTTGACCAGATCCAGCTTGAACACCTCTCTGCCGCTTCTGCCATTGCTTTCAGGGCTCTGGTTTTTTCCTTCCCTGCAACTGAGAGCTGTTTAATGAGGCTGTATGCAGACGTTCCTACAAATCCCCTAGCTCCAATTTCTGCAGTGAGGACTTTGACCTGATAGCCTTCTCTCTTCAGGCTGTTTGCCAGATCAGCATACTTTTCAGTCTTGTAGATTTGAGCTGCCTCCATTCTGTTCTCATATGGCACCGTGAGCTCGATCATGATCAGCTGCTTGGTTGACTTAGAGTGGACTACTATGTCTGGTCTCATGCCACTCTTGCTGATGATCTCTGGGTGACTCTTCCATTCTGGGAGGTCTGCAGTGCACTCCCAGTCATCTGCCCCATCCAGCAGACTCTGCCTGCATGTTTCGAGTGGCACTGTTGTTCTTGGCCATGATTTGCTGCCTCCTGCCGTGAAGAATGTTGCGGGTGCTTTTGGAGTCCTGATGCTCCCTTTTGTGTGTTGGTACTAGCCCAGACTACTTGCACAATCTCTTTGAGCACTTGGTTGTGCCTCCATGTGTACCTTCCTTTAGCCAGGGCTACTTTACATGAGCTTAGAACATGCTCCACTGTTTGCTTTTCATGGCAAGGGGCATGCAGGATCGTCTGTTTTCCCCCACTTCACCAGGTTTGCATTTGAGGCAGAAGGTCATATGCAGATCTGAGAATGAAGCTGATCCTGAGAGGGGCCATGTGCCAAATGTCATTCCAAGTTAGACTTCTTTGGAGTGCATTCTCCCACGTTGTCCATTGCCCTTGCTGGCTCTGCTGGACTGCTTTTTGGAGTCTTTTTTGGTCTTCTTCTTTTCTCATCTCCTGAATCATCATGTCTCTTTTGGCTTTTCCTTTGGCCTTTGACCACCATTCAGTTTTGGTCACCCCCAGTCCTTGTCTGTTGGTCTGTGTGTGTCCTGTTATTTCTCTGATCTTGAGACTTTCTTTTGCAGAATCCATCGCCTCTTGAACTTTCCATTTTCTGCCTGTCTTCAGCTGGGGCTTGATTGCTTCTACCACCTTGTCTCCTGAGTCCTCCAGCATGCTTTGAAGTCTGATCTTCCCTGCTTTGTATTCCTCCAGGATGGATTTCAGTGGTAGTTTGAGCTTTGCTTGGCGACAGTATAGTGCGATGTCAGTCAGACAGGTGGGACACCAAGCCATTTCCTTGTGAACTTGTTGATTTTG
>CM031603.1:59330434-59331491 GCA_018398815.1 Conus ventricosus
TTTATTTCAGTGAAGCTTCAGGCTGTGGCACAGGTGGTAGTGGACCCTACTTCTATTTTGTCCATACAGTTTTCTGTAGATTGCAAGAAATGAACAGGACAGTGGCCGCTCTTCTTGTGAAGGTGTTTCTTCAACGTTTTGTTGTATGAATATTTTTTTTTCCACATTTGGTGTAAAGGGAGCATCCAAAAAGTGGACACCGGTCGATGAATCAGAGAACAATGATGTGGCTGACGCTGCCGTGCTTGTATGTTTGAAGCTTGTGACGTTGTCAGTGACAGGGAGCAAAGTGTAAGTGAACGGTTGCAGGCCGTGCAGCCAGTGTGCTAACATCAGGCGGGAGTCCCCGTGGGGATGTCCAGGACTCTTTTACAAACAGGTTTCTCCGCCTTCCAGGATTGTTGTGCCAGCAATTGCCTCTTTTTTGTCACTCTGCTTTGGTCTTTCTTCTCTGCTATCTACTAGGTTTTTCTTTTCTTTTCTGCTTTTGTGACCATTCTCCTGTTTCAGTTCTGAAAATCTTTATGATTGTATATATATATATGTTTGTAAAGTCACTATCTGTCAGTGTTAAAACTATGTTTCTGGTGATTTTCTGAACGAAAACCCGTTCGAGCAATAGCACTAAAACAGTTGCAACCGGAAAGGAGTCGCTGTACAGGATATGCGCCCCACTTTCAGAGTTTCTGTGACTTCAACTTCTGTGTTTGCCCACTGGAATGACAGGAAGACTTTCCAGCGTAAATTCAAGGTCCGCTCATGAATGTCAGAAACAGGTGATCTCAGTTCAATTCAGATTAGTAATCAAGTTCGTTTCCATAATTACGCTCTGTAAAAGGCAACTGAAAAGGGTTTCAGTCTTTTGCTTTTTGTTCCCGTTACAAGTGTCAGTTTAGTTCAGTTTTTTTCTTCATTTGCTATGATGATTTGTTAGTTGAGATGCTCTTGTATTTGATATGCAATAAAGTTACCTTGCCTTTGCCTGACTGCAGGAAATGGATTCATGGATGTGCGTTTGCCTGCGTGTGTAGGCCTACGTTACTCTCTGTCTGTCTTC
>CM031603.1:59331591-59349091 GCA_018398815.1 Conus ventricosus
CAAAAAGGAAGTCTGTGACTAACAAACAAAAAACAAACCAAAAGGGAAGTCTGGTGCACGTCACAGTTTGTCACGAGCCGACGACGTTCGACCCACCTAGGGTGCGGAATTACTTATTTGTTTATTGTCGTGCTGTTGTCATGTATCCGTCCCTTAGGGTGGCTTGTGGTGCAGTTGCACCTTGGTGTGGTTCAGCTCAACTTCGGTTTGCTTTCTCTCTCTCTCTCTCTAATTCCACCGCCCGTGTTATTCATCCTGCAAGTTCACGGGTGGCCGGTACCTTTCTCTCGAACTTTCTGTCTATCGGCCTCTCGCCTGTCTTTTTACCTGTCGCACGTGCTTCGTTTCTTTTAGTTTGAAGTATGCTCACTCTGTGACGCAGCATGGCATGTTGGCCGCCATTGCTGAGGGAGGTTAGCTCTTCACTCGAGCGGAAGATGTCTCTGGGGGCGCCTGCTCCAGTCCTGGTTCTTTACCTTATCGTCGAGAGTACAGTCAGTACTTTCAATTCCTGCAGTCGGCCTGTAGGAGAGGGACATCATTTCTTCTGTTTCCGCATCTTCGCCTCTGTCCTCTCGACTGGACAAGGGTAGAGAGAGTCCTTTGACCCCGCCTCTTCGGGGTCACCCACGGGTAGCTGGTAAGCATCATTTCGTGGTCTGTTTGTTTTGATTTGTTGTTGTTAGCCGGCTTAGTCTTCACTTTTGCGCAATTTTCTTTTGTTTTCGAAATTGTAAGAGGAATATTGTGTGAGACCTTTTCTCTGGTTAATTCAATCTTTAACCTGGCCATTCTAAATTATTTCCAAAATTCTTTCTCCTGTTTATGTATCTGGTGATGCGGTAGTCGGTGGGAAGGGAGAGAGCCTGGTGATTCAGGGTTGGAACTTGCTTGGTCTCGCTCGTCCGCCCCTGTCACATTCGCCGGACTTTTATCCTTCGGCCACCGTCTGTTTGTGTGTGCAAGGAGAGCGAGTTTTATGTTCACGAGCGTGCGTGCGCATGATTTGTCGTTCGGATGCGTGGTTGGAGATTTGTGTTATTTTGAAATGTGTTTATAAAAATGTGACAGTTGTGCCATTGAATTATTATTTGCAAATGTGGTGGCAGTTATTAAGCGATGGTCGCTGTGTTGATTTATTTCCTAAGGAAGGAAAACGTTAAGCGTGAGTGAGAGAAGGGTGGAGATAATTCATATTTGTTTTATAACCTGTTGATTTAATGCAGTCTTTTACCTGCATCGTGTGAGAAGACTTGATTCAATGGATTTACTGTGTGCGTTGAATACACTTCCCCTCGCCCATCATGCGAGTGGCTAAGACTTGACAGCAATGGTCAGACGGTAACTGACGGCAGGGTTCCAGTACCCTTCTTCCTTCCTCCTTCCTTCTTTCTTTTCCTCCTCTCCGACTCTCCTCCCAGCTACGTCCTCCCCCCTCCCGGGGGCTTCACCTGGAGCACGAACTGGATGGTGCCACGTGCTGGTCGAGGCCACGTTCTGGCTGAGACCACGGACGAGATGGTGCACGCGCTGGTCGAGGCCACGCCTTGGTCGGGACCGTGGACTGCTAGGGGAGACCGCCGTCTCGACTGGCCGGCCTGGACCCCCGTCCAGGACCTCCAGTAACAGCTACGTCCCCCCCCCCCCCCCCCCCCCCCCGGGACACGCTCTTCAACTGCCCGCTTGGGAGTCGAGGTGTCGGCTTTGGGCGACTCCCTGCGAGAACCAACCCGGCTCGGAGCACCTAGTGCGACAGGGTGCTCCCTGCGGACTTGACAGGGGCAGGGATGTGGACGCACTCCGTGGTGATGAGAAAGGGTCAATACTGGAAATATTCTTTATAATTGTGTACATGTCATATGTGCTGGAATGCTTGTATATTGTGATTGTGTACGTCGTATGGTGAATATTTATTTATTAATCGTGCTTGTCTGTGGGTGTGGGAGTGCTGTTTGCGTTTGTGCATGTTGTGTGGTTGGATTGCTTGATCGTGATTGTGCATGTTGTGTGCGTTGGAGGTGCTTTGATCGTTGATTGTGCATGTTGTGTGCGTTGGAGTGCTTTATTGTGATCGTGCATGGTGAGTTGTGTTGGAATGTTTATTTTGTGGTGTGAATAAAATAGGTGGTGTTGTTCGTAATCTTTATTGTGTGGTCTCTTGCGGAGCTTGTGAGGTCAGTCACTCCCTTCACTCCCACCTAGACCGATCCTGTCAGGGCAGACCTCCAGGGGTCGGTCGTGACAATTGTGGGGGCTCGTCCGGGATGTGAAGGGCTCTGGCTGTCTCTCTCTCGTTTCGCAGAGTACCTGTTTAGTGTTGTCTGTTTTGTATATGTTTAGTCAGTTCGTCGTGTTTGTTCGTGGGTGGTTGGCTGGGGGGACTCTAGCGTGAAGGGAGTCTTGTTGTGGCCTGAGGAACATCCGGCGTGACTCGGGGTCGAGGTGAGACCAGAGGAGTCGACCGCTTCCGGACCTCCTTCCGCCGGGTACCTCACGCAGGTACGGCCGTAAGTCTTGCCCTTCTGTTGCCGCTCAGTCTTCCATTCCTGTTTTGTATTTAGCCAATTCTTGTTTTTTTTTCTCTACCGGGTTGTTGAGTACAGGGGGGTGTATCGGACGCTAGTGTTTTTTTTTTCCTCTCTCCGGATCCCGTCTGCTAGGTTTTTGTTTTGTTTTTTTTCCGGCCAGCCCCACCGCACTGTTGCTCGTGCTGTAGAGCGCGGTGTTGCCAGAGTGGGGGCAGCCGGACATAGTTTTTGTTTCGTTTTTTTTTCGGTGAGCCCCACCGCACTGTTGCTCGTACTGTAGAGCGCGGTGTTGCCAGAGTGGGAGCAGCCGGAACTTGTCCGCACACACGCACACACACACATACACACATATACACACGCCCCCAAGATATTTGTTTTCTTTTCTCTAGTGGAATTGTTTTTCCCCTGTATTTGGAAAACTGTAGGATATTGTTGTCATGGCGACGTCCGGCGCTGGGGTATGGCGACGCGGGCGTCGAAGAAGAAGGGTATTCAAAATGTTACTGTAGTCCCTACTATTAGTACCAGTACTTCGACTACGGTAACCTCTACCTATTCCAGTGCTGTAGCAGGTAGTCCAGTGAGTACTTTTACTACCTCTTCGCTGGGGGGTCTCCCTGTCGAGACCCCGACTGGCACTTCCGCTCGGAAGCGTCAGAGTATAGCGAAAGGCAACTGTGGGCTTCTGTTTGTGTCACAGAGGACCGAAACCTTTCCTCTCCAGGTCTTCCCCTCGTTAGGGGGCTGCCCAGAGACTTTCACTTATGGGAACGTCGAGACCAAGGGGCGTGGTCAGTAAGGATCATCTCCGTGTTCGGGAGTGGTGGTGAACCCAGCTCAGGATATCACCTCTGTCCTTATGTTTCTGGAGGACAGCGAACGGGAGGATGAGGCCCAAGTAGGGGAGAGGTTGCTAGGCAGGAAGCTCTTAGTAGGGAAGAGGCAAAGCTCCGTCGGGATAGAGGGTTTGGTTTCAACGTAGAGAGGAGGCTGTAGGCAGGAGGCTCGGCGGCAGAGAGGAGGACTGACAGACGAATTATGCATAAGGAAGAGGCTATTCAGCGTAGCAGAGGATGGCGTGCTAAACACGGAGGCTCAGCGTAGGGAGGAGGGCTGCTAGACAGGAGGCCTCAGCGTAGGGAAGAGGCTGCTCTGCGTGGGAGGAGGTGCAGACAGGAGGATAAGCGTAGGGAAGAGGCTGCCCTCGTAGGGAAGAATAGACCAGGGGATGGAGGCTCAGCGTAGGGTGGAGAGGAACAATTCTGTTCGCGGTCTCCCGCTATCAGTAAGTCAGGGGGGTTAATCACCAGGCAGGTGATAGAGTTAGAGGCCCAAAGTTTTTAAGCTTCCAGAGTTCTGACATAGTGAGGACATTGATATGTTCTTAGAGCATTTCGATGGTTGCTTGTTCATACCAATTGTCTGAGGAAGCAAAAGGCTATGCATCTTTTTTTCTGGATTATCTGAGTGTGCAAGGGATAGTGTGTGCTCACTCTAATGGAGGGGAGCGTCTTATGCAGACATGCAGTTGGCTCTGCGTATGCGTTTCCACCTTACCCCTGAGACCTACAGGTGGAAGCTAATTAGGTCCATGAAGAAGAATAATGATGAGATACTTAGTGCTCAGTTTGGGTGATAGGCTGAGCAAGTCGCTAGGGTATGGGCGTCAGTTAGCTAAGTTGGTGCTGGAGGATCTGTTCCTCATTGAACAGCTCACCAAACACTGTGTCCCCAGAGTTGAGGATACGGATAGGCGAGACAGCACCTCAGGGATTTCGCGGCTGCGATTCACACAGCTGAGGGTTTGCTGAAGCTCGGCAGGGCTTTATGAGGCATCGCCCAGTTACGGAGAGGTAAGCCCCTCCACAGGATTGGTAGCAATAAGGTGCGACAACTGCTAGTTGGGGGAACAAGGCAGGCAGTTCATCGGGGGATTTCATGCGCCCCGACTGTGTTTTCTTTGTGGTAGTCCTGGCACGTTAGGAAAGATTGCCACTAAAGCCGTGGTAGTCGTGGGGCTGGTCCTTTCCAAGGCCTCGTTGGCCTCGGCTAAGTGGGTTCCATCTCAGCTTCTGGGTGATTCAGTGTGCCAGTGTTTCTCTCTGTTGTTGGTTCCTCCTTTGGTCGACACCATCAGGGATTTAGGGGAGCATCATCGCTCTTTGTGATAAGAATTTGAGTTTTACCTAAGGCCCGGCGGGGCGCTAGTTAAGATGTGTGCGGGTTGGAGGCTGGTTTTTACTTCCACCCGTCCTTCTGTTACTTATTCCTTTCTCACCCACTACTTCTGTGGCGAAGTATGGGCCATCAGCGGTGGAGCGACCCTCTGTATTCCCTTATTCATAGGAATACTATCACCTTCGCAGACGGGAACGCAGTCATGCCGTGTCTACGGATTTTGCCGTACCAGGGTGTGTGGGAGTCCACCACTCGCGCCAAAGCTAAGAAGCAGGATCAGGAATTGCGTCACCGTTCTTCAGCCGATCTCTGACGAGGTTCTGGCATGGGCCGATCCTGCTTGGAATTATCCGTCTTCAGGCAGGGACTTGGATGTCACACGCCTACGACAACGTGTGGATCGTCTGCCGCCTCTGTTGCCCAACACGCCAAGGTGAGTTCGAGCTCCAAAGGGGAGCCTCTTTAGGGTTGTCACTCTGGCAGGATTCGTGTGGCCAAGCAGCTTGTCGTTCCCCAAAGCTTCGAGAGATTCGGTTTCCGGCAGGCCCCACGATTCCCCCATGGCAGGTCATATGGGAACTCCAAGCGGACTCCTCGAGCGAGTCAACAGGACTTCTTTTGGGCCAGGGATTGAATTCTCAGGTTAGGCAGTTAATGACGCAGTAGTCGATGGTCTGCCAACGGACAACGCCTAAGGGTTCGTTGAAGAGTGTTCCCCTTAGGGTCTGTGCCCACGGGTTGGGGAGGCATTCAGCAAGGTTGGGGGTCGACCTGGTGAGACCATTAATCTCCATACGATCGCGGTCACCGACTTACACTTCGGTTGAGTGGTAAGAATCTGCGATTCGATTCCAGAGGCTGTCCCGCTTAGGAATATCGATTGCCCCTACTGTTGCTGATCTCTCAGGCAGATTTGGGGATCGCGCACTGGCGTGCCCAAGATGTTGTACGGCCGGTGTTTGTACTGGAGAGCGATCATCATCCTCTCCAGATGCCTGGACCGGTTCCGGCCCGTCAGTCTTCGACTCATGAGTTAGGCCAGTGGAGCTGCAGAGTCATGCAGATTCACTTTCCGTATATCAAGGGTTCCTGTAATTGGATGCTGACTATCTTAGCCGAGCTCCGTAGTTAGCATAATGGAAAATCAGTCAGAGGGTCACCCCTCCCTCTCCAGGGTTATATCCCTTTTTGGTCTCTGTATCAGGTGTAGTGGACAGTTGTCACTTCCAGTGAGGTTAACGGTAGTTTGAATCGCCAGTGGTTCGGATTGTTACTTGCATGGTTGGATGGATTTGCTTTGTTGTTTGATAATGGTTGTATTATGTCATTTCACCCGTGTGTTTCTATGTGGTTTGTTTGTATTGGATTCATCGTACTCTGTTCGCAATCACAGCGTTGGGTTCGGGTACAATTGTTGTGAAGTTGCACATGCGAACAAGGTTCATGGAGCCACTGTATCTCGAGAAAAGATGCTTTTAGAAGGGGGGTTTTTTGTCACGAGTTATGTCGCTTGGCCTACGACGTTCGTCCACCTAGGGGGTGGCGAATTACTTATTTGTTTATTGTACGTTGCTGTTGGTCGTGTATCCGTCCCTTAGGGTGGCTTGTGGTTGCAGTTGCACCTTGTGTGGTTCAGCTCAACTTCGGTTTTGCTTTCTCTACTCTCTCTCTCTTATTCACAGCCGTTGCTATTCATCCTGGCAAGTTAACGGGTGGCGGGTAACTTTCTCTCGTACTTTCTGGTCTATGGCCATCTCGACTGTCTTTTTATCCCTGTCGCAGTGCTTCGTTTTTTTTTAGTTTGAAGTATGCTCTACTCTGTGACGCAGCATGGCTTGTTGGCCCGCCATTGCATGAGGGTAAGGTTAGCTCTCAATCGAGCGGAAGATGTCTTGGGGGCGCCGGCTCCTGTTCCTGGTTCTTTTATTATCGTCGAGAGGTACAGTCAGTACTTTCAATTCCTGCAGCGGCTGTGGAGAGGGAATTCATTTCTTCTGTTTTCGCATCTTCGCCTCAGTCCTCTCGGACTGGAACAGAGGGTAGAGAGAGTCCTTTGACAGCCTCTTCGGGGTCACCCACGGGGTAGCTGGTATGCATCAGTTTCGTAGTCTGTGTGTTTTGATTTGTTGTTGTTAGCCGGCTTAGTCTTCTCGTTTGCGCAATTTTCTTTTGTTTTCCGAAATTGTTAAGAGGATTATTGTGTGAGGACCTTTTCTATGGTTAATTCAAAATCTTTATCCTGGCCATTCTAAAATTATTTCCAAAATTCTACTTCTATAAACCTGATTTATGTATTCTGTGTGATGCAAGTAGTCGGTGGGGAAGGGAGAGAACAATGGTGATTCAGCGGTTGGAAACTTGCTTGGTCTCGCTCGTACGCACCTGTCACATTCGCCGGACTTTTATCCTTCGGCCCTACCGTCTGTTTGTGTGTGCAAGGAGAATGAATGTTTTATGTTCTCGAGCGTGCGTACGCAGGATTGTCGTTCGGATGCGTGGTTGGTGATTTGATGTTATTTTGAAATAATGTTTATAAAATGTGACCAGTTGTGCCATTGAATTTTATTTGCAAATAGTGGTAGGCAGTTATTAAGCGATGTCGCTGTGTTGAATATTATTTTCCTAAGGAAGGTAAACGTTTAAGCGTGTGTGTGAGAAGTGGTGGAGTTAATTCATATTTGATTTTACCTGTTGATTTATTGCAGTTTTTACTGCATCGGTGTGAGAAGACTTGATTCAATGGATTTACTGTGCGTGGAGTTGTGTTTACACTTTCCCCCTCGCCCATGATCGATTGGCTAAGAATGACAGCATTGGTCAGAAGGTACTGACGGCAGGGATACAGTACCTTATTCCTTCCTCCTTCCTTTTATTTTCCTCCATCTCCGACTCTCCTCCCAGCTCGTCCTCCCCCCCTCCGGGGGGCTTCACTGTGTAGCTCGAACTGGTGGTGCCACGTGCTGGTCGAGGCACGTTCTGGCTGAGACACGGACGAGATGGTTGCCACGCGCTGGTCAGGCACGCCGTGGTCGGGACCGTGGACTGCTATGGGAGCCCCCGTCTCGACTGCCGCCTGGGACCCCCTCAAGGACCTCCAGTAACAGCTACGTTCGCCCCCCCCCCCCCCCCCGAGGAACCACGCTCTTCACTGCCCGCTTGGGAGTGAGGGTTGTCGGCTTTGGGCGACACTCCCTGCGAGAACCAAAACCCGGTCGGAGCACCTAGTTGCGACAAGGGTGCTCCCTGCGGTCTTGAACAGGGGCAGGGTTGTGGACGCAATCCGTGGTATGTGAGAACAGGGGTCAATACTGGAATATTTTCTTTATAATTGTGTTACAGGTCATTGTGCTGGAATGCTGTAATTGTGATTGTGTAAGTCGTATGGTGAAATATTTATTTATAATCGTGCATTTTTGTGTGGGTGTGGGAGTGATCAGATGCGATTGTGCATGTTGTGTGCAGTTGGATGTGCTTGATCGTGATTGTGCATGTTGTGTGCGTTGGAATAGTGCTTGATCGTGAGAGTGCAGGTTGTGTGCGTTGGGAGTGCTTTATTGTGTTCGTGCATGGTGCGTTGTGTTGTATGTTTATTTGCTGGTGTGAAAATTAATGGGGTGTTGTATCGTAATCTTTATTGTGTGGTCTCTTGCGGAGCGTGTGAGGTCAGTCACTCCCTTCACTCCCACCTAGACCGATCCTGTCAGGGCAGACCTCCAGGGGTCGGTCGTGACACTCCCCTACACGGCAAATCCGTGAGGGTCGGCCTCTCAGGTGGTGGGAGTTGGCACCGCTATCCCCACTGTCATCCCTGCCCACTTCTCTGCCGGAGTGGAGACGCACCCGGAGCCGGCAGGATGCGTTCCGGTCGGGACGTCATCTCTCTTCCACAGTCCGAGGGTGTGGCAGTTCCTCTGACTTCAACTGTCTCGTCAGGGTGGCAAGCGTCTTGAGGGCCCACCGCAGTATTCCATCAGCGTGTGACTCGCGGGTGTGGTTGGTGCCGGTAGGGAGGGAACCGCGTTCTTCGACGTGTCACAACGTTCCTCTCCTATTACGTATCAAGCGCTTCAGTGAAGGTTTTGTGTTTTGGCGGTGCATTAGTGTGAGCGCCGTCAAGCAGTCCGTTTTCATAACCATATCGGGAAACGCTGTGTTGCCGTTGTTTTTTTTTTTTGTGTGTGTGGTTTTGTTTTGTTTGTTTTTTTTTTGAGAAGTTTTTTTTTGGGTTTTGTTTTTGCCTGTGTCAAGTACCCGCCAGGGACTTCGGATGAAGTATTGAAAGTACAACATTGGGTGCGGGTTACTTGAACAATTGGTGTTGAACATTTGGGGGTTAAGCTTTTGTGTCCGGGTGGTTTGACACCGGCATATAAAAATTAGCAGAAAGAATACATTTTGGAAAAGAGACATCGCGTGGGCATCTCAGGTTTATGAGGTATCAACCTTGTTTGGTATTTCAGCCTGGGGTTACCAGGGGATGTGATGAGTCACCCTTGTTCCTTCGGGTATTAGCCTTTGGTGGGCTGAGGTGTGTATTTGTGCCTCCTGAGGGAAGGGTTGTTATATGTAAACGTGCAGCACATGCGTGCACGGGTATGCATAAGGGGCCATGTGTTGATGGTCTAGTATTGATAGTATTGTTGGATTCTTTTGGGGGTTTTTTTTTTTGTGTGTGTATGTGTGGGGAAAACTGCTTATGTGTCGGATATATAAAGGTATTGGTGTTTCTTCTGCCATTCTGTGGGTGAGAGTGCGTGTGTGAATGCAAATAAAGCCTTCTGTTTGTGCACTGTATTTTCTTTGTGTGTGTTTGTTGTGTGGCGTTCATACTTAGTAAAAGGGGGAAAGGGGTGGTTATAACGGGGGATATATTAATACATATATCCCTGTCTACTGTCTTATACAGTGACAATAGATACTCTCAAAAACATCTCCAGTGCATATAAATGATTCTTCTCGAGCTCAAAAGCAGCACTGCTGATAGCACTATATTATAAAATTGGTTGGATCTAAGAATCAAACAATTCAAAAATAGTGTTAAGGAATTGTTATTGAATATTGTCAGCTTTTTCATGATACATAATGAAGCGTATTTAGCTCTGATCACAAGAACTTTGCAAGCAAATCTAATGCTCCAGCGTGCTCAAAAGGATATACCCAAATATTTGTAAACATTTATTACTGGCATGATATTTCCATTATGCCTCCATTTTTCCCCAGCAGCGAGATAACCTCCTTTTCTAAAGACTATTTTGTTGCTTTTTGTCATGTTTACTTTTTACTGAAGTGACACTGCAGCTCTTGCTACACTGTAAAATTATTTTGCAGACCAACAATAGTTTGGACAAGAATACCACATCATCAGCTAGTTGGAGAATATATATTTCTAAGACCACTTTTACAAATTGTACGCAATGTCTTCCAGAATTAATAACTTCCAACATTAAATTATTAATGAATAAAGAGAACAAAATAAGGCTACAAATATATTGTTTTACTCTGGATGTACAGTTTATATAATCTGTAAGAGATCCTCACATCACATTTTTTGCTTTTATGGAGTCATACATGCTAATACACATTTATACAATTTGCCACGAACACTGTTCTTAAGCAAAATAGACCAAAGGAGGGGAGCCGGAATAGCTCAGTGGTAGAGCGCCGGGACTCGTAATCCTGGGGTTGCGGGTTCGAATCTCCGCCGAGCCGTTTCGGTGCAGGGGGATTTTTCCCTCGGACGTAACACTAGTTCTGACTCCATTTCCCATAGAGTCCTTGAATGAGACTATAACCGAAGGTTCCGTGTTTGAACGCAAGCATAACATCTTGCACACACGCAAAATCCCATCATCAACTTTCGGAAGAGAAAGCCAGTTTGGCCGGTGGTATGTATGACATGTTACACATAGCATGCACCTTCCCCGAAGCTGGAGTATGGCTGCCTTCATGGCGGGATGAAAAACGGTCATACACACAAAACTGCACTCCCTTTGTTGGGCAGATAGGTTTAATACTTGTCTGTCCATACAGGGAGTGTCCGCAGGAGTATCAGCCTGCGTACGCAAAGAAGAAGAGGACCAAAAGATATCTCTATTAACAGATTCGCAGACTTTCCCCAAATCTATAAAGGCTACATTTCATTAACGATCCAATCCCAACTGCTTTTTAACAGACAAAATTAAAATGAATATATGATTAATTGTTGAACCATTTTCTTTAAATCCTGCCTGAAAGTCACCTGTTTTAAGTTATTTTCCTCGATCCATTCCTGAAATCTATTAATGACAATGCTTTGTAAATTTTGAGTATATATTGCTCAAATATATTCCTCCGTAGTTCTTTGGGTTATTAGCATCACTTTTGTTTATATAATGGAAGAATAATTGACTCTGACCACATTTCTGAAAAAAAGACCTCTGTCAAGCAAAGCATTAACACATTTCTTTTGAAACAAATAACCAGTTTGGATTTGCAAGCATATTTAACTCTCTCTCTCCCCTCTCCTCTCTCTCTCTCTCTCTTCTCTCTCTTCTCTCTCTCTCTATCCCGCCAGTGGCATCAACATTGCCATTAAAAAAAAATCTTAACGTCAGCAGAACTTCTTCGTTTGAGACTGGACGATTTAAAGGATAGTCGTCACTATTGTAGCCATCACCTTTATCATCGCTACATTGTTGTGCTACAGAATTACCGACGTCGTCATTTTTTTTTAAGACGCCCTTTGAAATGTTTTAAACCAGTTCTCCAAAGTACAAATATTTAAAGGTTGTCTTTTACTTCCTCTGTTCTTCTGTACTTGTGTTCCTGAAATCTTTGTCGGGTTTTATTAGGTGTTACAAACCTTTTTAACAATGTCCTGTTAAAAGGCCTTCCTTTCGCTTTCAAAGGTTTTTTTTTTATTTCATTCACGCCAGCTTTACAATACGAAACTCATCAGTTGAAGGTAAAGTAAGATTTGACTTACTTAGTGATCTTTTAGCCTTCCGTGATCTCAGATAAGAACATCATGTCTATAAACTATCTTTTTATTGTTCATTTCAAACAAACGTTTCCACAAAATTGTGTACATTATTATCTTTGGGTTGATTAATCTATCTTCGTTAACATTAATAGTCAGAACAGTAGGCATGTGGCCAGACTCAGTGTGTGTTCACAAATACGAATTACACAGTCCCTTGACATTAACAAAATCGTTAACACTATTTCCGCTTTTAGATAAGTACGTGTACTGACATTCCTGGCCCCTCACACATATCATTCAAAATATGCAAGTGTATCTTGTACATATAATATGCAACATTTTGCCATAATCATTCAGTTTATCTTCAGGATATCTGTCGGTGCACAGTCTGATTTTCGAAATCAAAGATATCTTCTCCTAATTCCTTTGAAAAAGTTTGCAGTTCTCGCACTGAGGTCACCACTAATCAATGCAAACATATCATCACAAGAAAGCATACACACACACCACACACACACACACACACACACACACACACACACACACACACACACACACACAGAGAGAGAGAGAGAAGGTATTCTTTTTTTTTTAAGTTGAAGTGCATGAATCCACAGGAGGTACATAGTCACATACAGATAACATTCTTAACGGTACCAAACAAAGGTTTATCGATAATGCAGGCAGAGTAATTATCCAACTGAACATTCGAGACTTCTAAAATTAAGCAAAGCGCCTTTTTTAACCAGACACCAAACCACTGGAGTGTCTTCCACGAGCTGAGAGCTTCTAAGCTGGTTTAGCATAAAGTCCAAAACCACAAAATACAGAAGAGTGAAATGTTCTACAAAAGGTTTAACCGAAGATATGAAATCAAACGAACGAACAAAAGGGACAAAATCATCAACGCGCAGACAGGAAATCTCAAATGAGGGACGGAACAGTAAACAGTAAACAACGAACAAGTAGGGTAACTCTTGCTACCATAATGAAACAAATACGCGTCTGCAACTCCAAACGAATGCCGCTTACGACACTGAATCGCCTAGCAGATATGACGGCACAGAGCACACAGAACAAACAAGGAACCCCCGCCCCCTCCCCCCCCTCCACCACCACCCCTCCCCCCCAGAACCCCCCCCCCAAAAAAAAAAAAAAAAAACAAAAAAACCCCACCTACTTGTTTGTTGTCATTACCGCGTAGTTTTGAAAGTAACCTATCAACATTCCAGTGTAAAAAGATGAAAGGTTTGGAATTAATACACAAACATCTTCAATCGTATTATGCACAACGGCCAAAGCTGGGCTCTAATGTGTATTTTGAGGCGCAAATCCTGTCTTAGATTGTAACACATAGGCATAGCTTTCGTTTTGAGTTAAGGGGGAGCTGAACTAACGTCAGATAACAACACGCTATCAAATACATCACGCTCAACATGTGCTCCCCCAGTGTCATCTTCACTGCCACACAGCGTGGGCAGGACCAGTGTTACCCTCGTGTGTGTTCCCTTTAACCACGTTTTATTTTTACACGAGTATTTGGCCAGCCGACACATTATTTGATTTTTACAAGCTCGTCACTTTTATATACAGTGAATTCATCATTACCATCGATTAGAAAATGGTTGAAAACAATTGTGGCCCGTTTTCCCGCGCGTTTAGCTTTTTTTTTTCCAATGGAGAGTCAACCTCTCTCTTATCTCTCGCACATGAACAGAAAGGTCCTCGCCAACAACAACAAAAATGTTGCCCGGTGTCTGCCTTTAACCTTCAACACATCACCGTGACCTCAGCCGAATATAACAGTTCAAACCTCCGCCCTCCCCTTTCCCCTGAGAGAGAGAGAGAGAGAGAGAGAGAGAGAGAGAGAGAGAGAGAGAGAGAGAGAGAGAGACAGAGACAGAGACAGAGACAGAGAAACAGAGATAGAGACAGAGAGAGTTTAAAAAGTTCTTACCGAAAGAAATTAGGTTTAGGTAGTGACTAGTCTTGTGATTTGTTCTAGTTGCACAGCAAAGTAAACCACGAGATAATAACATGCACATAGCAACAAATATGAGCAAAATATGCACGTCTACTTGAATAAAAAAAAATCCTATCTACACGTCTGTTTGTCTGTCTATTTATAAAGCAGAACATAAATATTACAATGATTGCTAACAACACTCTTACTACACGTGGCAAATAGTCCAGCATCTACTACTAGAATTACTGTTACATCTAACAATAATGGTGATAGTGATGGTGATGGCAGTAATGATTTTATGGACCGAACCTAAGGAATGGTAAATGTAGGGAAAAGAATCCAAAACTTGATGCTGAAAAATGATCCTCCTCACAGCGCCCAAGTTACAATGGGTCGAAGGGTAAGGAGAGGACAATGGTAAACAAGAGAATAGGAACCTTGTTGTGGAACAATAATCTTACTTGCACACTATCAGGTGTTGTGACCAACTGGTAAGGCAAGGGGAAACTAGGGAGAGGTTGGAGCTGTGAAAGGATGAAGGTGGAGGTGAAGGGAAAAGGGTGAAGATGGTGGATCCTACTCATTTAGAGGAACATATAGATACACATAGTTTTTTCCAATATGCATAGACGTTCTGTATGAGGTCGACACATGTAAATATCGTAAAAGAAATACACACAAAAAAAGTGTGTGACGGACATAATATGGGGACAAACAGATTTTAAAAAGTGCACTCGTCTTTAATGGTTGCTTTCATGGTGCATTTTACTCTGAGCTATTATCCATTTGTAATAGAATATCACAAAATTTGGCTCTAAAATCAGCAAACGGGTCTTTAAATCAATCATTCAACACATATGTTTCCCCACTATAATTGAATAAACAATTTAGTTGTTTTCTGTCACATGTATGCCTAATAATAAACAGCAGTTTAAGTTTCCATCAGTCAGAGAATGATAACGACAAGCACACTGTACGAATTTCCATAATCAGAGAATGATAACGACAAGCACACTGTACGAATTTCCATAATCAGAATGTGTGTGTGTGTAATCACCGATGACAGTCTTTCATTCTGTTGAAGATCGCAAAGGAAGCACATGCGCACAAAAAGTAACTTAAACACACAGCCACCAACTAGCGCTCCCTCTCTCTCTCTCTCTCTCTCTCTCTTCTCTCTCTCTCTCTCTCTCTCTCTCTCTCTCTCTCTCAAAACACACACACACACACACACACACACACACACACACACACACACACACACACACACACGCACCTTGCTGGCACAGTAGCAGACGGTAAATGCGAAGACGCGTTCAGATGCCGTCGTGAAAGCATCTTCTTTGGTCTACAGCGACCGTGAACTCGGTCTGACCTTAAAAAAAGGAGAGCACGAGTCTCACGTACAAACATTCCAAAATGTTCTGAACGGATGACTTCCCATTCACCGAATGCGTTTGGAAACTAGATTTTTTTTTTGAAAAAGTGCGAATGCACATTTACATGCGCGCGGGGAGCAGTGGAGTACCTACGCAGCGTATCTGTAGGTGCGCTCGGTTTGCACTGAAGCAGTCGCCGGTGCATACATACATGTGCGCGATCGGGAAGAGGTTAGAAAAACATGTTATAAAAATATGTAAAGCAGCATACATTGAGACGCAATTCCATTCGTAAATAACTCACAGTTGACGCCACCAAAGCTAGTAAGCTCCTCCATCATGTCCAGACTGGACTATTGTAATTCCCTACTAGCTAACCGTCCATTGACACTAGCAAAACAATTCCAACAAGACAGTCTGGAATGCTGCTGCTTCCAGGGTCATTTACAGATCCACGCCTTAGCTTAAGGCTGTGTCAGACCAACTGACATAGGCTAGAACACCAAGGCTACATCAAAATGTTACGCTCAGCATAGTTATGCGGGATTGTCTTCAGTCGTGACATGCTCCGAGTATAACACCATCAGTCTCCAAAATCCCTGGAAGTCGGAGTGTGGCTGCCCACGTGGCGGGGTAATAAAAAACGGTGGCACACGTAATGTTCTCATCCCTTGCTGATGCATTTGTACCAAAGTGCTCAAGTGCTTCGGTTGTTCGGATGATCCCTGGAGTCTTTTAGCCAGGGTACGACAACAGCATTTACAGGTCCCTTAAGACCACGCACATCAAGCAGCTTCTTAGGGAACTTCATTGGCTTTCAGTAAAGCAGACAATTCATTACAAAATATGCCGACTATGACTGTTTTCATATCATTACTGGAAACGTTTCTCTGTATTTACTTCAGCTACTTCTATCCCACACTACATCCACAACTCTTCGCTCTGCTGCTGACGATGGAATTTTATGCAAATCCCTTACGTTCAAAAGAAAAGAACAACGTGGACGCACTCTGTGTGCCTTAACCAGCCAATTCTGGAATCCACTGCCTTTTCCGTCTGGCACTGCTATTCTCTCCCTCTCATCAAATCGACTGAGAAAACTCAGCTGTTCAGGCAAGGAGTTTTCTGTTTTTGCTTTTTATATGTATCTGTATGTACGCACGCTTGTGTTAGTTTCAGAATGACAGTATGAATGTGCGCGCGCGTGTGTATATGTGTGTGCGCGCGCACGAGTGTGTGCAGATGAGGTGTGTGTGGTGGGTGCGAATGAGAGAGTTTGAGAAAGATAAAGTGCTTGCGCGCGCGCTGTGTGTGTGTGTGTGTGTGTGTGTGTGTGTGTGTGTGTGTGTGTGTGTGTGTGTGCGTGCGTGCGTGCGTGCGTGCGTGCGTGCGTGCGTGCGTGTGTGCGTGTGTGTGTGTGTATGTGTGTGTGTGTGTGTGTGTGTGTGTGTGTGTGTGTGTGTGTGTGTGTGTGTGTGTGTGGAACCGGTATGAATGGAATGTGCTTTGCGAGTGTACTATGAATACGCAGGATTAATGTATGAGATTAATCTGTGCATTTCAATATTTTATGAGTTAAATAATGGAAATATGGGGCTTGGCCTTAAACGTACAGTAGGTTGTATAATCTATTATGCAATTTGCCTGTACTGTTGACTACGTTTTCTAATGTCTATATGTATTGTAAAGCGCTTTGGGCTTCAGAAAGCTCAATATAAATGTCCACTCCTCTTCACATTATCATTATCATATCATTGGAAGACGTGGACAACATTATGTATACTTGGTGCATTTTTGAAAGCATACGACGACTCAAACATAAGGCTCAGAACAATGCAAGGACACCTTGCCTCTGACAAAACAAATTCCAAAATATTTTAGAAACCCATGTGTGTTTTTTAAAATGAAGATAAAATTCTACACGTTTTTAATAGAGATAACACTCTGCACGTTACTTCTGTGTCTGTTATTTAGCATTTACTTTCTTCATGTGTCTTTGCTCCTCCTCCAGAGCTCAAGAGGTTCACTGTTGGTGAGATGTTTTCGATTTGCAATAGTTTTAATTCCACTATGTACCCAGGTGCATTGCGCCTTTGGGGATAATGTCTACACACGATACTAGTGTGAATGTTTTCGTGTCATCGTTCCCAACGGCCCAAGGCAGTTTGCTCTTCTCTGCAAGGTGGAAGGAATTGAAAGGGGTGCAAGATTTTCATGCATGCGTCCACGAATCGGGCCCACCATTTAAAGTTGTAACAAAAAGACGAGAAGAATATGAAGCCTGCCCAAACGTTAAGGTCGAAGAGGTAACCTCTTACAGTCTGGTTGTCACGAGTGAGAATCGAATCCTGACCGTGGAACACGAGTTCGACATCTTACACACTAGGCCATTAAAATCCCCTTTCGGTATTTATGCGGCAATAGACAGAGGCAGCAGGTTTGGAAAATTTAACTCCAGGCCTCTCATATCAAGTGGTTCACGCAGCGT
>CM031603.1:59354091-59369091 GCA_018398815.1 Conus ventricosus
CTAAAGAAGTTGAAGCCCTTTCGAGATTATTTATCTGGTTTTGAAGCCCAACTGGAGATGTCGAGAACAAGCAGATATCATCGGCAAACAACAGCAAAAATATTTCCTGTAAGCCTGGTAGAAGTTGGAATCCATGTTTTCCATTTTGTGTCACTTGTTCGGCAACTTCAGTGATCAGCAGGGAGAAAATCAGGGGAGACAACATGCAACCCTGTTTCACACTGCCGGACAGTCAAAAAAGTCAGAGACTTCATTGCCCCAACGCACACACGACTGCACCGATGCGTAAATACCTTGTAGCATACGTAGCATTTTGGTAGAGGTTTTAATCTTTTTAAGAACAAGCCAAAGGCAAATCCTATCGACTGAATCGAAAGCTTTCATATAATCAATAAAAGCAAACGTACACTTTACATTTTCCCTTTCCTGAAAACCGCTTTTTTATTATAGATACTAGAGTAAAAATATGGTCAATCGTTTCATAATTTTTACGGAATCCAGCTTGTTCTTCGCAAATGTTGTGTTCCTTTTTCTGCCCATGTGTATAAACGTTTATTTAAAATTGACGTAAAGACTTTACTAATAATACTTAATAATGAAATACCACGATAATTTTCAGGGTTATTTGCATCTCCTTTTTTAAACAATGGGACTATAACTGATCGCGACCACTCATCTGGATAAACGCCTTGATCAAACAGGTTATTAAACAATTTAGTAAGAAAGGGGGTTATCAAATTTTCTGCTACTTTCAAAAATTCACCAGTATTTCATCAATTCCAGCAGCTTTACCAGTTTTTATTTTGCGAATTGCATATTTAACTTCTTCCTTAGTTATTTCTTCATCTAATTCTGGAACATGAATGGAAATCTCTTCTTCATCTACAGTAGCGTTGTGCCCCGGCAATATTGGTGTATGTTGCCCTAAAACCTCGGCGAAATGATCTTTCCAACTTTCTATGTTAATGGTTACGTCTTTTTTAATCCTTGGGCTTACTCGCTTTACTAACGGCCAGAATTTTGAACTATCATTTTATTTTGTAACAGAGAAACACGAACAAACTGATTATAACATTTCTTTTTTTCGTTCAGTTTAGACTGATAGTCGGATCGTTTCTCGTAGGTAAACTTGCTCATCTCCACTTTACGTGTACGGGTGAAGCGGCGTAAGCAACTAACAACCTGACGTTTCAGTTTTCTGCACTCCATGTCAAACCATTTATTCACACGCTGTGCGCGGCCCCCAAAGTGGACTGTTCGCCGCATGCACTGCCCCGCAGTGAGCAACAGCAACACAAACTGGCTCAGCGCGGATTTGGCACTGACCTCAATAAGGTTCATTGCTTCTTCCATGGCTTGCTTCCCTCCGCCGGAAACTAAATAATCTAAAAATATCTGCGTTTTTTCTGGGTCCCATTTTAATTTTTCCATATTTCTCTTATCTCTGTAACTGCATAGATTATCATCTTGAGTGGCAACAGAAACAGTGAGTTCTATAGGCAGATGTTGCGACTCAATGCGATTCGAAACAGACATATTTTTTACATAATGTACAAAATCAACGGAAGACAAAAAGAAATCAATGGTGCTATTTCCTCTCTGTGACAAAAAAGTGAAATTTCCATCACCATCACCATCAACACAACCATTTAAAAGGCGTCAACTGGAACATAGCACAAAACTGAATCAACATTTTCCCAAAACTATTTACATTATCATCCTGTGATTTTCTTTCAAAAGTATTTTCTGGTTTTCCCTCAAAGTATTCATCAACACTCACATCTAGATACCAATCACCAATTCGTGAATTCAAATCACCACCAATCAAATACAACAATCTTCACCACATTCCATCAAAGACATCATAAACTGTTTCCAGCCTTTGCAGGTTGCAATCAAAATCTTTTTTTTCATAATATGGACTCTTAACTGGGTGATTGTAAATACCAAGGAAAAGAACATCTTTTTCACAACCAAAAAGCTCCTTTGATATTTTGCAACACAAGATATTGTCACATTTTGTTTCTATTTTTATAATATATTTAGAAATTGTTTTTCGAATCAACATAACAGTTCCACCAGAACTACGTCCCATTTTTGACAGCTTTACTGCTGGACAATGCAAAACAACAAAATCACTAAAATAAACATCAAAATCAAAGGAAGGCAATGTAAACGATTCGCAAAGAAAACAATGTCGAAAGATGTTATATAATCAACAAAGTCAAGATCAGTAAGTTTAGAAACTAAACCGTTTATATTCCAGCAAGTTACTGAAAATACTTTTTTCTTGTTCAAACAATTATGATTCCGATGAGCGAGGTTTCTAGTTTGTATATTATCATGTACCTGTGCATTGCCATGTGCCTGTGCATCGCCATGTATCTGTATATTTTCATATTCTTGAGTGCTGCCATGTGCCTGTGTATTATCATTTGTCTGTGTATTTCCATGCGCCTGTGCAATATCATGTGCCTGTATATTTCCACGTGCCTGTGTAATGGCATGTGCCCGTGTGCGGAGAGTGTGTGTTCTGACATCATGTTGTAGGTCTCGGCCTGACCCCTATTTTCCCACATTGTCACCGACATTTGCACGTGTTGCACTGTTCTGTCTTTTACCCCAGGTCAAGTCGCTCAGACTAGTTTGACGAGTCGACGCCTGGTTCGTGGTCGATCATTGTTGTCGTCACGCACGGGATTTCCGCGGTTTATCCCGTGGTCCAGATCTGGTTGGGTGACATCACCAGTCAACACACCTGGGGTTCCCCGTGTGTCAACACTACCATGACTGCCAGCACTGTCAGCACCAATCTGGCGATCGTGTAATCTGGATGATGTAGCACGCTGATCCCTGACATGAAGTCTGCCGTTTGACAAAGAAACCCGTCTTCCCCTCATCACGTAGCCCCTTCAGCTTGGCCGTCTGTCTTCTAGTCAGGTCCTGTGCCACCCTCAGCCCGTCAGAGAGAGAGAGAGAGAGAAAGAGAGAGAGAGAGAGAGAGAGAGAGAGAGAGGCACGAGGCCAGTAACATGAGGACTAAACATCATCTGTACAACCGAATTTATGAGTTTCTCAATCCAAACAAAAGTCAACAAGTCGGTGGTGATAGTTACTTTCTCCGTAACTAGAATATCTAGTGGTTTAAAAGTCATGGTATTTGGGGTCAATCATTTATTTCTTAAAATCCAACTTCAGTCGATTTTCTCACATAAGACCCAAGGTACACAGAATTGAGGGCTACGTCAGGAATCATGTCAGCGCGAACACTCGTAGACAAGACCATCTACTCGTAATTATTAGATCGACATAAATTTGTATGTTATGGGCAATTATCACGTTATGATTCCCAAGCACATAGCTGCAGACCAAAGAGGCCCTGGATGGAAAGCGTAAAGGACAGGGCTTGATACGAGATCTCTACTTTGTCGTGCGTAACTGGGCACATGGGGCTATGTCGATCCCTAAGCACAATGCGACAATCATGGCACCCCACCTTATGCTGTCACCAGTCAATGCAACTAACTATCGAGTGGTATTCTTACGTGGCTCTGGAACATAAGAGTCTGGTTCTGAAATTTATATGGATGGTGCGGAGAATTCATAGGCATGATTACACAATTCCTTTGTGACACACTGTGTGTGTGTGTGTGTGTGTGTGTGTGTGTGTGTGTGTGTGTGTGTGTGTGTGTGTGTGTGTGTGTGCCCGCACAAGCGCGTGCGTGTGTGCATGTGCGAGTAGAACAGGTGTTTTTAATACAGCAGTTTTTTCACCCTCATCTGGAGTCAACCATGAGAAATAATTACGTTCTTTTCTTCCTTTTTCTTTTCCTCCTTCAGCATTAGGACTGATCGCACGACAGTGAATGTACACTGACTAATTGATCAAAAAGATGAGAATCCAAAATAAATCATGTCAGTGTAGGACAAGCACGTTTATCTTATGCTCGTTTTTAACTGACACTAATCAATACAAGAAGACCACGGTGTGTGTGTGTGTGTGTGTGTGTGGTGTGTGTGTGTGTGTGTGTGTGTGTGTGTGTGTGTGTGTGTGTGTGAGAGAGAGAGAGAGAGTGAATGAGTGAGTGTGTGCGTGTGTGCTTGCGTTAGTGCGTGCGTGCGCGCGCGCGGTGTGTGTGCGTCTGTGTGTGCGTGCGTCTGTGTGCGTGTGTGCACGTACGCGCGCGCGCGCGCGTGTGTGTATGTGTGTGTGTGTGTGTGTGTGTGTGTGTGTGTGTGTGTGTGTGTGTGTCTGTCTGTCTGTGTCAGTATGTGTGTGTCTGTGTTCACATTCTACGTTAACTGACATAAAAGGCTAGCGGAAGATCAATGTGCTTTTATTACACCACCAGCATTTTAGATCGGTGAACATCTTTGAATCATTTACTCAGTATATATTACATAATTTCTGATAAATGGCCACGTAAAGAGAAATGAAAGGGGGAAAGCGTACAGCTTCCCGAGACTGTTTAGGACTGTATCTGATTAATAAGTGAAACAACAATAGTTTATTATTTTTTCCCGCTCTTTCAATTGGTGAAAAGCTAAAATAATAACTGGGTTTTTCGCAAAGCGAAAGTCCACATAGCAAACCGTGTTCAGCGTGGAATTTCAAATTAGGTCAAAAGCAAGGCTTGGCCTTGTTCTGACTGTCGCGACAAGACTCCAAGTCATAAGGGGAATCTGGTCCATTTGCTTCTATTGACAACTGTAGTCTACGAATCGCTCCAGGATATCATACCTCAGTGTGATTGCGACCCAAAAAACAGTTCTTGCTGCTCTGGATCATAAACACTCTTACTACCCATTTGCGTCTTACCTATTTTGCCGAGAGTGAAACGTGAGACTCGCTTTCAGCAAAACAGGCCGTGGACTGGCCAAGTCATCAAAGAAAAATCATGGCCCACATGCGACTTGAACCAACGACATCTATGCCATCAGGTAGGTGTCTTATCAATGGACCCTACTAGCCTGTCTGGCTAAGAAGGCAATCGTGATATTTGTAACCCTTAAGGTCTATTTGACACACCAACGTTCGCAAATTGCATGCAAAATTGATATCCAAAAGATAAACCTGTGAACGGAAGACCTTTATAATCTCTATGGCTCCATTGTCTATATGAACTGCTGCAATTACGTTCGTAAATAAGTTATGTAAAAACGAACCTATGACGGGGGAAAATTGCCAAAGCAATTGGCACAACATTGCTATTTTGTAATCCTTATGCCTTACATTTCGGCAACCTTTGGTGGGTGACTGCTAGCAACAAAATTTGGCCGTGAAGTATGTGTACCACAACTAAGAACCGCGTTGCCGCTGTACCAAAATGTTTCTTCTGCCTCGCTTGCTACACTAACTGCTCAGAGTTTGAAAAAGTACAGTATGCAAACTTCAAAAATCTGATGTTAAATGTCACAGGTCTAAGGTCATTCGGAAGAAGGACATTTTTGCGCCAAAACTGCCCCAGAATGACTATACAACTGACTGGCTCATATGAAAGCATTCCAAATCTACCCACCCACTGTAGTTCAACTGTCCTGAAAAATTCTTTAGCATTTTGTTTGAAACTGCATATATACCAAATGTCAGAAATATTCTATGAAACAGAACAGGTTGTGTCCTCCATTGCTTGGCGTGTGAGTGGAGCGTTACTAGGTTAGAGCTATTTCAAACATGATTTATATACATATTTCATTTTTTTTACTTCATACGTTCTGTACTTTCTACTATGCTTGTCAGACTGTTCATGCACCTGGTCAAAACAGGTATACATAAAAAATGTCCCTGCATCGTAAAAACATTTGGGAAGACTGATTTAAAGTTTTGCTGGACGTGTCAATAAATTAAAACCATTTGTCATCATATATAACTGTCCCCAAAGAGTCCTAAAAGCTTTCCAGCCTCTTCTGACTTGCAGTTTGACTTTCCATTTCTTATCCAACGTTTTCTATGAGTTGATTACTTTGCCTACAGTTTCGACTTCTTTGCGGCTCCTAACCTAAGTGTTTGTAACGTAGCTTTTAAATTCGTATCCCTTTTCACTGATGGCATGTTTACAAACGATTATCCCTCAAAATATTACTGCCTCGTACTGAAAGTAAAAGAAATCTAGGATATCCAATGATATTAATTTGTGTTTTTTTCCCGAATTTTGAAGATAGTTGTCAAAGTCAGACTACTAATCATAATTACAGTCATACTTTATCTCGTTGACGCAGAAGAGCACACAAAACAAAGTGTGAAGTAACGACGATTTATTGCACGACACAAAACAGGACAAGAAATTTTCGGCAAAATGCCTTCCTCAGCGACAAACAAAAAAAAGTACAGACATAAACATGCACAATACTCCCCTTGTGAAGTCAAAGTGGTGAGTGAAGTAGACAGAGGGACAGTGGAAGAGAGGGTGAGTAGAGTTCAAGGAATAGGGCACGAGGAAAGAGGGTAGAGTAAAGTGAGGAGAGGAAAAGGAAAAGGGAGAGAGAGAGAGAGAGAGAGGGTGGGGGGAAAAAGAGTGGAGAGACAGAGAGAGAGTGGAAGGAGAGGAAGAGTGGAATGAGAGAGAGAAGAGGAGGGGAAAGAGAGTGAGTGGAGGGGGAGGGTGTGATGGTATGTAGTGGGTGTGTGGCAAATGAATGAAATGAACAAGAGAAAGCACAATAAATAAGATACAATATACTCGAAAAAGCATTTTAAATGACAAGGGGTGGAGGGGGAAAGGAGAGGGGAGAGACGGAGAGAGAATGGAAGTAGAGGAAGAGTGGAGAATGAGAGAGAGAAGAGGAGGGGAAGGAGAGTGAGTGGAGGGGGAGGTGTGATGGTATGTAGTGGGTGTGTTGCATATGAATGAAATGAACAAGAGAAAGCACAATAAATAAGATACAATAAACTCGAAAAAGCATTTTAAATGACAAGGGGGGGGGGGGGAGAAGGAGGTCAGCCGCCTAAAGCATCCGACCCAAGTCTGACCCAAAGGTAGGTTGCCCTACCCAAGCACCAAGGGGTGAGAGGGAAAATCGTCGTTACTTCACACTTTGTTTTGTGTGCTCTTCTGCTTTTTTGTCGTGTTTCAGTAACGCCGCAGTTTGTTTCATTTGCCGTTTATCTCGTTGAGCTTTGTCGTGTTTAATGTTCGTATCTAATAGATATTTTATGGATATATGATCAGACCCTATTACGCTATCTTCTGCTTTCCATACAAAAACCGGAGCGAGATATTAGAATATGAACGTAAGATTTTCATTTACAGGTTTGTTAGTTGCTGTAACTGGGACATTCCTGTAATTTCCACCGTTTAGAACATGTAGATTATAGTTGGCAACATTGTCAGTTAGTTTGCTTTTAGAGCTAAACAGGGATCTATGCGAAATGTACAATCTATTTCTGAAAGTCCTTTGAAACCATTTAAAAGCGAAATCCTTCATATGTTGGAAACCTAGATACATAACAGAAATTTCAGTAAGAAGTCGTATGAATTGCCTTCATGCCCCAGATATATTGCACATATAATCAATGAACTGAGGTTAAACACATAGCACATAAATTTCTCTCCTGATGTTTGGTGTATTTGTAAGGGGAAAATTTATGTCCATCATATACTACCAAACTGCCCACTTTTAACAGGGTGATACAAATTAAAGGGTATGAATACTACATATTTTGAAAGCATTGCCTATTTTATATATGACACTTATATTACAGTCATCGCACACGTTATTACCTAGTCAGAATTGAGCAGCATTTTCAGAAGTATTCTTATTGGAGCATCTAGATTCTAACATGTGATGAAGAGAGGTAAGAGAAAATAGAGACAGTAAGTCTGACATTCTCAGTGATCTCTGTTGCCTCTTAATACCATCTAATATCAATAATGAACTGACATTAAAAAAATACTGAACTGAACTGCTCTTAGAGCTGTGGAGGCAGTTATTGTCACAAAAGGTAAGTGAACAATAAATTTTCCTCCGACAACCCTATACATCTTGCAGGTCTTGAGAGTCTCAGAATCATTCCAAGTTTTGGTTGTCTGGACCTATCGGCACTCTATCGCACAAAAGGACATGTATTATGCAGGTAAAAATGTTACCTGTTATGCAGGTCGACGGCATATTTTACTTCCAAACAACAACAAGAGCAACATTGACTCCAGCACCAAAATATCATCCCTACAACATTTGCTGCGACCACTACTACTAATATAATAAAGATGATACAAATGATGATGATGATAATAGTAATGACATGAAAGCCAACCATCTGGAGAAAAAAAATCAAGCAAAAGAAAGAACCTCGTAATACACTAGAACAATATACACGAAATGACAACTTTAAAATAAGCAATGTGCCTGGAGATTCTCAAAATCAGAAGAAACAGAAATGAAATTACTGCATCTCATACAGAAAACGATGGATGTCTCTGCTTTCCACCCAGTCCACATTTGTGTTACACACCGAGTGGGTAAGTTTGTGAAAGGACACAACTGGACAGTCATAATCAGACTAACGAACAGGAAAATTAAATTAGAAATGTTCAGGCAAAGGAAAAAATTGAGGATTGAAAATTCACAAATCTACAAAAACGAAAATCTTACAAACTGCACTCCAAAGCCTGTTGCAGATGAAGAGGTACCCAGCTGTTGTTTCTCCCTTGTCTTTCCATGTAAAACTGTATAGGAAGCTGACCGATCACCATATTCTGAACATAGAAGACGGAAATATGGATAAAATTCACAGAGCTTTACTCGACTGTTTGCTCTCACCAAGAGGCCTCAGGGTCACAGACAGACGGGGATCTGGGAAAGCGTGCAGCCTGGAGGACGGGGAGCAGTCGCGAGAGAGGAGACTGTGGAGAGGACAGGCCGGGGACAAGCATGTCCATCGTCTGCCCAAGGAGGTGTTCATCACCTATCTACACTTGCCCAAGGACACCATGTGTGAAAATAAGCAGTCGACGACTGCTTGGACACACCGTAGTGAAGACAGACAAAAATGGCATATGCAGAGACTGCTAGCTCTGGTAGATGTCAGATTGGTTATTATACTGAGCAGACTGCGTCGCCCAAAGCATATCCAGATGTGGAAAGATTCTTTCGAAATCTAAACACTGATAATAGCATGGACTGGCGCAAAGTGGAAAATCTCATTTGTTTCATATGTTGAAATTCTAGCCAACATGATCGGCCAAAACAATTTCAAAATAATATTCACAGATCATACCGAAATAAACTTGCACAATTTGCTGACAACACACACATTTTACCAAACAGAGATCGATTATATCTTGAAGAAAACATAACAATCATGAATAAGTGGTGTGTGTATGTATCTATGATTCTTCTCAAATTGCGTGGACTGTCCTTGCAATCTACAATACCTAGGAGACAGATCTTGTGCTGTGAGTTTGGGCTGTGCAGATTTGCAGTTTGCGAAAAGAGTTAAATGTTCCCCAGCCATGATCCCCTCCTGCAGTCACCTACAGAATTGTGTTCTCTGGCAATGTCAGTTCGTTGGTTTTGTCACACTCATCTAACACATCATTCACGCCAAGGGGATGTCTTTGATTTTCGCCATTGCTGACTCCACTTCCTTTTGTCTTCCATTTTCATCAACAAAGGTCAGGGTTGTCTTCTTTATTTCTATTTCTCCAAACATCGAAAGCTACTTTATAGTCATTAAACATTCTTTGCACATTAACGATCATAGGTCATGTACAACTCAGTGTGGCGCGCATATTATACTTCTGATCCAGTTAAAATTTACAGACGTTGTGCACTCATATCTATATTGCACCGCTGAAAACAAAATTACAAAGGATACACTTACCTGAAGTCAGTCATCCACCTCCAGAGATATGCTGCTCGGCTTCAACGAAAACTTGCCACATTATCTTAAAACTGCCTCTGCATGTTTTGCATGTCTGTCTGTGTGTCCTACGTGCATGTGAGGCATGCAGTTGTCCACTTCAATATAAAAGTACATCCACACCATGCTGCCAGTGAAGAATAACAGTCAAACATGCTCCACGTGCAATTGTGAGTGAAAAGATAAAATCCAGTCTTACCTGAACTTGCTCTGTAGGCGATCTACATAATCCACTCCAGTGTATGCATTACGCCCACGACTAGGAGCTCTGATCTCTCTGTATTTTTCGCACAACACACACACACACACACACACACACACACACACACACACACACACACACGATACAGGCACGCACGCACACACACACACACACACACACACACACACACACACACACACACACACACACACACACAGGCACGCATGCACGCACGCACGCACACGCACACACACACACACACACACACACACACACACACACACACACACACGCTAATGAGGAAGAACACAGTCTCTCGTTCCCTCCCTCTCTCTCCCATTCTCTCATACACACACACACACACACACACACACACACACACACACACACACACACACACACACACACACACACACATCTAACCTAACTAGAACTTGCTGAGATGTCCTAACTTTTCTTCATAACCTTTTATCAAGGAGAGGCGAGAACGTGTGAGGGGTGGTGTAGAGGGTATGGGGACGGCATTGTTTACTGTGAAGCGGTGGGTTTCTTCACTGACTGGCACCAGTACTTTCCTACATCGCCTATGGCTCTTTGAAGCAGAAGCGGTAGATGTACTTTCAACATCGAACTCAGTCTCTCTTCCTTTGTCTTGAGCCCCATACATCCCTTTTCGGTATGTTGACGACTCCACGCGTCTGGAACTGACTTGGATGTGGTGGAGGAGAGCCTCGCGGAACTGTGGTATAGATGACACACCGCAACCTCAAGTCCTTCCTGATCGCTTCCGATTTTTTCTTTAGCATGACATAGCACTACCACACGTGGCAGGCGTGGCCTTAACAGTTGTTAGCCGACCACAGCAACAATAGCTTTCTTTGACCTTCAATTTCATATGATTTTAGTTCAGGGAGGTTTCGTATATACTGTAAGGTCTGACCACCCCACTGGGTTAGTGCACGTACGCAAGGCGTCGTCTAAGTCTCATCCATGATTCTCCTTGCTCAAATATATTCTTTTCAGCCGTTTGCTTACCATAAACCCTGTGCACTGTGTTTTCATGGCAGATGTGGTGTAGCGTGTATGGATTGGTCCGCGCGCAGTGGTGTCTCGTGAAACGTTTACTGAAACATGAGACAGACATGTCTAAAAACAGATGAACGCTGCCGTAAGGGTGGGCAAGTTTGACGATGCACTTCAGGAGCACTTGACAACAGTCCCAACTGACAACCTCCACCCTATCCTACAGACGACTTTACCCAGCAGTCTACGATGTCAGAGGGGACCACAAACCATTCTGCTTTGGGTTGTGTTGGCTAAAATTTTCACGATCAATTTACACATGAAAGCTATACTTTTCAACTTTGCTGGATGCGATCGTTATGTTTGCACTGCTCATTCCTCTGGAGCTGGAATTGAGCACATGTATAGAATTCCAGTGCCGGCACTGTACCTTGCTGTGTACTGTCAACGTTGTGTTGTTACTGCGACGTACATGTTCTGCTGAGCGGCGATATAGAGGAAAACCCAGGACTGACCAGTCAGCAAAATAAGGCCAATCACACATCTGATGACACGGGGGATAACGAACTGTTGAAAGCAGTAATTCATCCCGACATAGCAGAACAACTTCTATGCGCAATTCGTGAGCAGGGCCAACAAAATACGCAACAAACATCCCACAGAAGAAGCGAATTACGTTCCATAAAAAGGGATTTGCATCAGGTGGAGGAAACGTGTAAGCAGATCAGCCAGAGATGTGATGGCCTGGAGAGAGAAAACACCCACCTGTCAGCTGTGGTGGAGGAAATATCGGCTATCATGACAGTTCTGATCGTGAACAGTGAGTAGATTAAGGAAGAGACTAGGAAACTATCTGCAGAACATAAAACACTGATGGAATAAATCACTTCCATGGACACTGAGATCGACAGTGTAAAAGGCTTCGCGACGTGATAACTTGTGGATGTTTGGCACGCCACAGAGCGATTGTCACTGACTAGAGTATAACGTGGCAAACGTTTATCATTATTGTTGTCTTTAACTTTTTCGCAACACGCCACGGGAATGATCGCGGCACCCGACTACCACTCGGCGACGTGGGGCGAAAATACCCGCGGCAAGTACTTGGTCACTCAGGACACGCTGCGAGAATGGTAGCGACAGTCCTGAAAAAAAAAATAATAATATGATTGCATTTCCCTGAGAATTTTAATCAGTACTTTCAGCGTACAGATACGGTGCTTCCTATGTCACATCATTATAGTTAGCAAGCTACAAAAAGTCGATTTAATTGGTTAATTTGAAGAGAAAGCAACCACCCTGTTGGCGTCTTCAAGCACTGAATCAGTGCTCCTTGTTCGAAGGATGTCATTTTCAACTCAGTCAAACAACAACAAAATAATTACTTTTACTTGAATATTTATCATCAAGAAGATGAAAGATCGCTCGATTTCACTGTACAAAAATAAATTCACTGTCAGATTTAATTAAAAATGGTTCTGATGGAATTTCAGTGCTGTGACTACAGTGTTAACTACGCACATAGAGCAGAATGAAGGTATGTGTTGATAGTGTTAAAATGTACAAGATTTTGTTTACTGTAGATAAAGTTAACTTGTGGCGTATTACCTCGCACCTTAAGAAAGTCCAGTAAGTAATGACAGATAAATAAAAGATGGCATAGTTGTTCCAGAAAAGGCAAAGATGTGAGAAAGCTAAATTGTATGTTATGATAATGGGTAGTTTGAATGTAAAAACGGTAAATGAACATTCTGAAGGCCAAGGAATGACATGCTACACGCTTACCTTGGAAAGGGAGGAGCAAGGTGAGTATGTTATGCGTAGTGCAAAAGATACATTTATCAATAAGTTTGGGGCATCGCTTATTGAATTTGGTTTTATGTATGTCCTGTTTGATTACTTTATTTTTTTCCTCGAAACTGTTTTTGAATTGTGATGTGTGTGTTGGAGATAGTTTAAATTCATGGTTTTTTTTTTCCGGTTGCGTTGTCATGGAAGAATAAGGGAGAGAATGTAATATCCGAATTTGAGGAAGAAAGAATTGTATGGTCTGACGAAAATGCAAATATTTAAGAGGACGAAATCGATTCATTTGAGTTAAAGGGTGCTTAGAGAGAGCGACTACGATTATGAAAGATGATATCAATGAATGTCTTACATATTTTGGTAAATTCTTTATATGGAACGGCAGAGTGTATGCTTTAGATAGCCGAAAAAGAAAAAGAAAAACAAATGATTGGTCGAGAAAGAGTGTTTGTAGACGAACAGAACAGTCAAGGGTCTTATAAGGAGCTGGCGAAGGTCAAAGACAGATTTAGAGACACGTAAGGAGATGTGCCTAAAGGGAAGAAGACTGTAAAACAAAATGAGGAAGGAGAGAAAAGAGAAATATGATGATCTTTGGCTCCAGAAACTAAAGGGAGTCGATAAAGGACGCAAAGGTATTCTGGTCAAAGTTAGATCTGTAAACAAAAAAATGTCATTTATAATTAAACCAGTTCTAAACAGAGTCATGATTATTTCTTTCTAAAGTGTTCAATAATAAAGGAGATGCAGATGAACACTCACAAAAATAAAACGAAACTGCATAAGAAGATGACGATGTAGAAGAATCATTATTTAATAATTCTATCTCTTTAACATACCCTTTGAGAAAGGAATGTTTCCAGCAGCATGGTCAAAATCTATTATCGTGCCAATACAAAAAAAGTGAAACATCAGCAGTCTAGATAATTGTACAGAAGTAGCATTAATGAGGGTGATAGGAAAGGTTTATACGCGTATCTTGAATTAAAGGCTCAGTAAATGGGCAGATAAATAGGAAAAGAAATGCTTGAGGAGCAAGCAGGATCCAGAGGATGCGATGCCACAACTGACCATATAATATATACACATTATATGCGACAGTTCAAACAGATTTGAATAGAAATTGTAAGCTATATGTTGCTTTTGTTGACATTAAAAAGTCTTTGACTCGGCGAATATAAATATGTTATGGAATGCACTGAGAAAAGGAGGCATTAAGGGTAAACTATACAGAACTGCTAAAGGAGTGTATGACACTGTGCTGGCTTGTGTTCCAGATAAACATGTTGACATCGATTTATTCCGTTGCCCAAGAGGCGTCAAACAAGACTGCTTACTAAGCCCACATTTGTTTTCATTGTTTATCAACGAATTAGCCATTGCATTCTCAGGGAAGGGAGAACATGGAATACAAATGCTTCCAGGAGCAAATGAAATATTTCTAATGTTATTTCCAGATGTCGTCATACTTCTCTTAAATACTATCGCCGGCTCACAAAACAGATAAACGTTCTTAAACAAGAAGCTGATAGCCTGGGTCTGAGTTTTAATTTAGATAAAAGAAGAAGATCTTTCTGTTCATGAAAGGTGGTGGTACTGGAATATGGATGTTAAAATTACAAATTCTTAAAAATCTCTTAGGTGACGCTTCTCAACAGGCATATGGTGCTTGTGTGTATCTACTGATTCAGAACCCTCACAATTAGTGGAGTTCATTCTTGGTAATATCCCGTGCAAAAGTAGACCCTCTTAAAAGAATCAGTTTGCCTCGTCTGGAATAGTAGTGGTAGTAGTTCTTTAATTTAACGTCTTTTCACAAACTATGTGATATTAGACAACCTCGTCTGGAACTTCTGGCTGCTGTGCTCTGTGCAAGACTGCTAGTGGACGTGAACAGGCTTTGAAATTGTCTAATGACATTGAATGCCATTGTTGGACAGATTCTACTGTGGCTCTGGCGTGGATTCAGAGCCATCCACACAAGTGGAAAGCATAGAGTTGCAGAAATTCAAGATCTTATCAATCCGTCTCAATGGTATCATTGTCATGCAAAGGAGAATCCAGCAGGTTTGGTCACACGGGGTGTTTCAGCTGAGGGGTTGTTGAA
>CM031603.1:59374091-59379091 GCA_018398815.1 Conus ventricosus
CTACTGATAGCAATAATGGCATTGAAAAGGTAGCCTAATAATAACAATATACTACTAATGACAGCAACAACAAACAACATCATCAACAACAACAACAATGGCTAGTAGAATTGTGCTCTGAAAAAGTAGCATGTAATTAATCCCTGTCCCCGCAATACAAATTGTACGAGGCCGCAAAACAAGACGAAAAACAGGAAAATACAGGAGAGAAAATAAGCATAACACAATAAACACTGTAAAGAAGTTTGAAAGTATGGACATGAATCCCTCCCTCCAGGGTGGGGAGTATGTGTTCCATCCATTGATCTACCCATTGTCCATTTTGCTGAGAGTGACACATGACTCACTCTTAGCAACATAGGCAGTGAGTTGGACATATTAATCTCTAAAAAAAAAAAAAATCAATGGCCCACATGCGACTTGAACGAACAACATCCGTGCTATCAGGCGGGTTGTCTTATCAATGAATACTATGGGGATGTCTGACTAAGAAGGCAATCTTAATATCTGTAATGCTTCAGGCTCTATTTTTCATATCGACGTTTGCAAAATTAATATCCAAATAACAAACTTTGTAATCCATAGGCCTTGCATTTCGGCAACCTATGGTGGGATGACCGCTATGAACTGACTTTGGCGGTGAAACATGTATGCCACAACCAGGAACTGCGCTGTCTGCTGTAACAAAATGCTTCTGCCTGGTTAGCTACACTAACTCGCTGAGATTTTGAAATGTACAGTATGCAAACTTCAAACAGTCAATGTTAAATGTGACAGGTCTCAGGTCAGAGAAATATTTCATTCAGAAGATGAACATTTTTTTGTCCCACAACTGTCCCAGAATAACCACAAAACCGAGGGGTCCATATCAAAGCATTCAAAACCTACCTACCGACTAGAGTCAAACCGTTCTCAAAAATCCATAAGCATTTTGTTTGAAACTGCATATAGACCAACTGTCAGACACATTCTTTGAAACAGAATTGGTTGCGTCCTCCATTGCTTGGAATGTGAGTGGAGCGTTACATTGGTTACAGCTATCCATCTAAAATAGGATTTATATACACATTTCATTTTGCATGTCATGTTTTCTGTAATTTCTAATACTGGTTGTCAGACTGTTCATGCTGCTGGTTGAGGTAAACATCTGCTTATTTCCCCGCTGTCTAAGAAGCGTTTGAGTGAGATTGAATTTAGCTTTTCCTAGACGTTTCTATACATTAAAAAACCATTTGCCATTATATACAACTGTTCATAAAGGGTCCTAATAGCTTTCAGGTCTCTTACTTCAGAGTTGCTGTTTGACTTCCTATTTCTTACCCAACCCTTTCTACGGCTGAATTATTTTGCCTATAGTTTTGATTTCTTTGTGGCCTTTAGCCTCTTTGCAACATACATTTTAAATTAATATTATTTTTCATTGACGGCATGTTTACAACAATTATCCAAACATATATTACTACTGCGTTTTTCTGGTTTTCAAATATGACTTTTTAAAAAAGTTTCTACTAACAGTAAAAGAAATTTAGGATATCCAATATGATAAACGTTCATGCATTAGATTGTATTTATTTGTTTTTTTCTCCGAATTTTGAAAATATTCTGAAAAAAATCCGACTTCTGATCATAATTACAGTCATACTTTATCTAGCTGATTTTTTTCGTCGTAGATGTTCGGATCTAATAGATATGTTAAAGGTGTGTGATCAGATCTTATCAATCCGCTTTCTGTTTTCAAAACAAAAACCGGAGCAAGATATAGAATATGAGCGTAAGTAGCGAAGCATCCCTTTGTACCCACGTCTCTTTGTGCCCACGTCTCTATATGCCCAAACAAGTGGTATTTTGTGCCCACGTCTCTTTGTGCCCACATCTCTATATGCCCAAATCTATGCCAGTGGGAGTTGTGCGTAGGTACCCTTTATATCAACAACCAAACTGACCAGTGGTCAAGCAATGGTCAAAGTGACCAGTAGTCAAGCAATGGTCAAAGTGACCAGTAGCCAAGCAATGGTCCAGACTGACCAGTGGTCAAGCGATGGTAAAACTAACCAGTGGTCAAGTGATGTCAAACTGACCAGTGGTCAAGTGATAGCTAAACTGACCAGTGGTCAAGCAACAACCAAACTGACCAGTGGTCAAGCTGACCAAGCAATGGTCCCAGACTGACCAGTGGTCAAGCGATGGTAAAACTAACCAGTGGTCAAGTGATGTCAAACTGACCAGTGGTCAAGTGATAGCTAAACTGACCAGTGGTCAAGCAACAACCAAACTGACCAGTGGTCAAGCTGACCAAGCAATGGTCCCAGACTGACCAGTGGTCAAGCGATGGTAAAACTAACCAGTGGTCAAGTGATGTCAAACTGACCAGTGGTCAAGTGATAGCTAAACTGACCAGTGGTCAAGCAACAACCAAACTGACCAGTGGTCAAGCTGACCAGAGGTCAAACGTTGGTCAAACCGACCAATGATCAAGCTATGGTCAAATTGACCCCTAACCCCCCTCTCTCTCAGTTCCTACCATTCTATGTTGACCTCTAGTCATTTTGACTATCGCTTGACCACTGGTAAGTTTGACCATTGCTTGACCACATCGGCATTTTGAACACTGCTTGACCACTGGTCAGTTTGCCCACTGCTTTACCACGGGTCGGTTTGACCACTGCTTGACCATTGGTCAGTTTAAAAACTGACCACTGGTCAGTTTGACCATTGCTTGGCCACTGGTAAGTTTGGCTATTGACATAGAGGATGCCTACCCGAAACTCCCACTGGCATACGTTTTGGGCATATAGAGACGTGGGCACAAAGAGACGTGGGCACAAAGAGACGTGGGCACAAAGATACGTTCCCGCCCGAAGCATCCCTTTGTGCCCACGTCTCTTTGTGCCCACGTCTCTGGTCAGTTTGACCATTGCTTGGCCACTGGTAAGTTTGGCTATTGACATAGAGGATGCCTACCCGAAACTCCCACTGGCATACGTTTTGGGCATATAGAGACGTGGGCACAAAGATACGTTCCCGTAAGTAGTTTAGTTTCAGGTTTGCTAGTGGCTGTAACAGGGACATTTCCGATATTTCCACTGTTCAGAAAATATAAATCACAGTTGGCAATATTGTCAGTCAGTCCGTTTTTAGAGCTGTGGAGGCAATCATTGTCACAAAAGGTGAGTGAACAATAAATTGATCTCTGACAACCCTAAACATCTTACTGGTCTTGAAAGTCTCAAAATCAATCCCAGTTTTTGGTTCTCTGGACTTTCCAGCTCTGCATTGCAAAAATAATATCATGGATTATGCAGGTAGGAGTGTTATGTTAAAATACAAATAATAATGATGATGATGATGATGATGATAATGATATTACTTAAACAACAGCATAAAAAACATCAACAACAATAATAGTAATAATACCAATAATGATAACAATAATGATAATGATGACGACGATGATGATGATGATGATGATGATGATGATGATGATGATGATGATGATGATGATGATGATGATGATGAAAATGATAATAATAATAATAATAACAATAATAGTAATAATAATAATCATCATCATCATCATAAGCAGCAGCAGCATTATTACTAATAAGCAAGGAGGGGGGAGGAGGAGTGGTGGATTATACTACTACTATTAACAATAACGATATTAATGAATGTTATAATGATACAGTCTAACAGGTGGTCTGAGTGGAAGTTTGGACCTAAGCTGACAATATGTAAAGTACATCATTTTCTTACAAAAAGCAATTGACTGTAATGACGTAAAAGCCTGCAGCAAGTAATTTCGATTTGCTGCTCTGGCAAATCATCAGTCATCACATAATTTCGATTTGCTGCTGGAAAATCATCAGTCATCACATTGTATTGTGGTGTGTAAACAGCGTAGCTATACTGAAAAACAGCACGGAAGACTTCTTACTACCATGGGAGTGCGCCAAGGTTTAATTCTTTCTTCCATTCCTTTCCAACTACAGGACACTCATAACCACTGCAGGGGGAAAGGCGAGGGGGGCCCCTTTGCAATTAATCTTTCGCTGATAATTTGGTTTCATGGAGGCCTAGAGGCAGACCTCACCTCGAAACCGTACGGTACTGGAAGTCAGAGCATGGTAAAATTAAAATCATTGTATTCTGTTACAGACAAGCAGCTCTGATCGTTACAATCGGAAACAGTCAAGGGAAGTACTCTTTGTTCATTTGTTAAAGGAGGTAAATAACCAAACTGAGAGGTAGACATGCACTGCTTGTGATGGGCTGTTTTGATAAAAATTCAATATTATGTTGTTGTTTTTAATATCTTGACGAAGAATGAAATTATTGGAATTAGCAACATTTATTAGAATCATCCAAATAATAAGTACCTTCAAACAGGAAGGAAGGTGCAACCTATTTAAGTAAATATCCACATGCTAACATAGACATTCTTCATTATAATATTTTTTTTCAAATAATAAAGACCTTCTAACAGGAAGGAAAGCGCAGCCTATTTCAAGCGCAAGGAAACTGACCTAGAAAATAAGTTACAAATATGATAAAGGTGTGTAGCAAGTGTTTAGGTTGGTTATTGTAGTGCTGCTAGCATAAAAATGTAATCGACGACATGGAAACCGGAACTGGAATAATATGTTTTGTAGAATTTGCAAAAATACGTTTCGATGTCCAAAAGCGATGTTTGCAAACAAGAATACACAGAATGTTGCCCATCGTTATTTACATCGTTACTTCATCTACGTAAAGTGTGGTTTTTGACTAAGTGAAGAGGTTCCTACTGACCATTTGTCATGGCGAAGTTGCTGGTGCGTTTTTGGCTACGTCTCCAAAGAACCATCATACACGAATGTGCACATTTGAATTTTTCGGAATGTTTGTCCTATTTGGAGGACAAGATTTTTTGTTTTCAGACGAAATACTGGATCTTATTTCTGCTGTATTAATGGCAAAGCTGTGAAATTATAAATGTAAAAAGATAACAGACAGTTCCGCTG
>CM031603.1:59381591-59389091 GCA_018398815.1 Conus ventricosus
ATAAGGCATTTAGAATTAGAGAAACAGCTACCTCTTGATGTTCTGAATTATTTTGTGTTTGGACTGCTTAATGAGTATTCATCTCAGTTCATATATCATGCACAGTCACCCCTTCAAAAGTCGATAAGGCCTCTATGAATATATCGTTCGAAATCAATCTCTCTCTCTCTCTCTCTCTCTCTCTCTCTCTCTCTCTCTCTCTCTCTCTCTCTCTCTTCTCTCTCTCTCTCTCTCTCTCTCTCTCTCTCTCTCTCTCTCTCTCTCTCTCTCTCTCTCTCTCTAAGAATCAAGAACCGACGACCACATTTAATATTTGTATGATGGAAGCAGTTTCATATATGTAAGTTTTCCTATTCAAATCATTTTCCAGGCTGTAGTTTTCTTCCGAACAAAGCCCAAACAGTTTCCCTGAAACGTGATCCCATGAAGTAATACACGAAGATGTTAAAGGTAGCGTTGATATAAGAAAATATTTCTGCAATCCAGATACTCATCAAAAACATATTATGATGACGACGTCCAATGTTTATTTCCGGAAAAATCATCAAACTGAAACGGAGTATGGAAATCGGGAAATGACAGATGATGAAGAAAACAGAAATAGCAATCAGTGTCTTTGTTAAAGCTAATTCTTGGGCCGAAATTGATGACGAAATTTCAGATCGCCATGTCACAACCTCACGAAGTTTCACAGCTGTCATTATTGTCGCTGTCACAACTACGATCATTACTATTCCAGGTAGGCTCAAACCAAATAATAAGCTTTCAAGGGAATCGATGAAATCTTTGTGCGCTTTGTAAAATTTGCTCTCAGCTGCTGTCACCAAGGTCATGTCAATGACAGGATCGTATATACATCCAACACGGTAACGAAAAGCTGCGACGAAGAACAGACCCATCAACACAATGTTGACTACAATGATAATAGTAGCCATTTTCTTTGTGCTTAGCATATTTTGATATTTCAGAGGATTGTGTACACATAAGCATCTCTCTATAGCAATAATGGCAGTCAGCACCATAGAAACATAAGGGAATTGTAAAAGGAACACCAAATTCGAGTTGCTTAAAAATGTGGCAATAGGACCAAATCTTTCTCCTGTTGTGAACTGAATATAAACCTGTTCGCCATGGTGAAGCACTGCGTTGAAGAGATGCAGTCCATCAGCAAGAGACAACGAAAAAAGACACAAGTTGACACGATCTTTGATGTTCTGTTTGTAAAAGACAGCCATGTTGATGCCATTAGCTGGTCCGCCTAACAGAGAAAGTAATATCAGCATGGTGTTTTTTACTTGACTGACGACTGTTTCCACGTCTGCACTGACAAGGTTGTCAGGATTGTCCCAAGGAACGTATTCCATTTCACTAAATGCCATTCTGATACAATCATCTTGCGTTGAGTTTTGCACACCTTTTGAATGTTCTGTGAAGTTCTGCTGCCTGGCAGAACTTTGTGTGACATTGTAAGATTGAAGGGAACCATTCAGCATGGTTGGTCTACCATCTAGGCCAGACAGCATGCTTTCCCTCCCAAATCTGTCGAAATTAAACGATTTTTAGAGTATACTTAGATATGCATATAGGTATATATGTCTTATTGGTGATCATGTGACAACTAAAAGATAGCACACGCGCTGATTACAAACAAAATTGATGCACTGAATAATATATCCAACCCACCGAGTGCTGCAAAAAGTATATAAAAGGGGGGGGGGGGGGGGGGGTTGATGATCACGCTGATATGATTTACGCTTGATTATCATGCGCAGGCACATAACCACACGAACGCGCGCGCGTACACACACGCGCGCGCGCGCACGCACACACACACACACACACACACACACACACACACACACACACACACACACACACACACACACACACACGCGCGCGCGCGCGCGCACACACACACACACACACACACACACACACACACACACACACACACACACACACACACACACACACACACACACACGTGTTGTTCTTCCGTCACAGTCGAAGATCAGGTTAAAGAAGACTGGGGACAACGTGTCCGACTGTGGCTGATCTGTCCGTCGTGGGCACAGAAAGCTCAGTGCAGCCTTCAAAATAGATGTGGATCACTTTTTCTGACCACTGTTTACGATGTTAACCCTCTGCTAGTTCACTGTAGAGTTGCCCCTTTGAAAGACGCGTCAGGCATTCGTGCAAAATGCGTGGCCCATCTTGCGAGAGACGTTTCTTGCTTGTTTTCTAAGTTAATCATGATCAGCTCTGCTTCTTGTATATAAAAGCTACAGATGTCTCTTTCAGTATCCTTTCTGGTGTTTTATTTATCTATTTTTTAATTTATCGTGCTGTACGTTTTGTCTGTAATTTTTGTGTTGTTTCTGATTTGATGGCAAGCAGCTAAACTGCTGAAATGAAGCAGGAGAAGAGGGCCTCAGCGTCCACTTTTGTCTTGTCCACCTTTCAGGGCAAAACTACCTCGAAAGCCACACTTCACTGCGGATCAACTTTCTGTATTTCATATTATCGTGTACACCAATCATTTTCCAACGTGTACCAGAACTGGAAATAGCCTACCTAAAACTTATTTGATTCAATTTTCAGATCCTGGGTTGACAGCTTTCGATAAATCCAAGGCTATCAGGGCTCTTCATGTTCCATTTTGGGGGGGAAATTTTAACTACGTCGTAGATAGCCAAAGGTGTGAAGCATATTTCCTCCTTTACAAAAACTACTGGGTCCTCATTCCCAATCATCGTTACGACTTGTTGAAAACAGTATGTTTCATTTCTTCTTTATTTTGTAGTCGGTGTTTGTTAACGTTACAGGTGTAAATTATGTAATGGATTCTCACAGGGCTCATTTCCATAATGGATGAGCGTTATATTTCTTTTTTCTTATAAAACAAGCCATTTGGACTGACTTCGAGGAACATTAAGATGAAGGGAATGTAATTCATTCCAAAACTCTCAGTAGATTTGGGATGGTAAAGCATATCTGCCTGGGCTGACCTGGCGTTTGATATTCTGAATGCTGTTGTGAGCTTGTGAACTGAATGATGTTACGAGCTCGTCTGAAATTATGTCCTGGCAGCAGTCTGCGTTTTGTTCGTTGGAAAGAATTGGAAATCTTTTTCATCTGATATGAGGTACCCGTTTATATTTTATATCATGCTATTCGTCATCCGAGTACAACTGCTCATGGAATGTTCTTGTTTCTTTAAGTATTGTTACTGGGTCATTTGGGGATTCTCTTCCTTCTATTAGTGTTGCTACTGTACTGAGCGACTTCGTGTTAAAACGAACATTTTTGTATGCCTCTCACCCTCATCGATCCATTCGGTTCTTGACCAAAAATGCTTTCGGTTTGTTTACTTAGCGTCTTATATTTTCAATTAGCTTCTGTGTTCTGCCTTTTAACTTTTATTCTTCTCTTTTGCCTTTCAGCGTTACATAGATCTGTCTTAAGTTTCAGATCTGCCTCCAACATTTTTGTACAGTTCTTGTGTGCTCTCTAGCACGAGTACTGAATACAAACCAGCGCTAGTTTTGAACGTGTCCCAAACTTTGTTTTAGTCTGTATGGTGATCATTGAAGTGTGCATTAGTTGCCGTAGTAATTCTTGTTACACATATGGGGTCGTGCAGTAATGCTGTATGCAATTTCTATTACTCCTTAAAAACGCTTGTTCCTATCTTGTTATCTGAATTTGGAAATATTTCTAATTGTGTTTTGATTGAAGTGGCCATTGATACCTGGTCGCAGTGAAGTAAGTTAATTCTTGCAGTCGGGAAAGGATTAGGTGGCAACAGCGTGTATCCTTTTTATGTTGTGATGTACTCTTCATACATCTAATGTACGTGCGGCAACGTCTGTTTCTTTAAGGTTAGTCACCTCTTTCTAAGAGTGAGAGCGACCAATTACATTAGTTATGATCCTGCAGATATACACTGAATTCCCCTGTCACCTAGTGATTCATTATTAGAGTGTTGGTTTCTGTTTTTCAATCTTTTGTAGCATTTAATCTTCCCTTCTGTCATGTTAGGAGCGTGTGTAACTGCGCCTAACGTACAATGTTTAGGGCAACATCATGTCCATTTCATTTACTAACAATATCTTGAGAACATGTACTAGCTTGTCAATTGTTAGAGTTACTGTTATTGTTGGAGTTGTTGTTAGTATTACTCTGTCACACATACAAGTTCTTTTCTGATAAACAGGCAGATTCTTTCCGTTCTCGTTCGATCTCTTTTTGTGTGTTATATGTAATGTAAATATTTCTTGCAAACAATCAAAGTGAATATTTGCTTTCATGAAGTATCAAGTTAAAGCTCTAAATTTTAATCAGTCGTATATATTTTAGGATATTTACATTTCGCGTGACAACACTGAAAACATAAGCCATAGTAGAATGGGGAGTCTAACTGTACGTCCATTAGTCGGTCTCTCAGACTCTTAAACAAAGCCAGGGTAAGAAATCGAACCAGCCAACATGCGAGTCGAATTTAAGTTAGCAAGCCAGTATCTTCTATGTGTGTTATTCTCTTCTGTTTCTGGCACTGGGTTGATGGCTGGAGCTGACCACTTTGTGGCTTTTACTGCATCAAGGTCTGTACTGCTGCAATGGCGAAATGGACGCTTGGCGTGCCTTTGTGCAAGCGCGCTGGGCTAAGTGCAGCAAAGACACGACAGAGTTTTGTGTGACTTACTTTTGACATTTCCATCCTGTGGCTCTGTCTGATCTTATGGATGGGTTGGGAACTCATTTCTAGATTTGGGGTGGGGTAGGGGTGGACAAAGGAAAAGGTGTGGAGACAGACTGGATGTATTCTTCGGTGTCTGTCTCGTGGGAGAGGATTGGGGGTGGGGGAGTTCATTACCTGACACTAGCCATAGCTCTATGCGATCAGCCCTTTAGTGTCCCAGTTTCAGGCAACTATGGCACACAACAGGACTGGCGCAGATCGCTGCAACATGGTCGGACAGGAGACACTTCTTGCAACGGTATTTCAGCACTTTACTTCACCATGAAGAGGTCTGCTGCGTCATGACCTTCTTTGACTATTCTTGGCAGACGAGCGCTGGTCACAGTGACAAAAATACAACGCCAACCAGTCTCCAGACGCCAAAATTTGTAGGTCTTTCATATGGGCTAACACAAATGATAATGATAATGCAGTTTGGAAACGTTTCAAACCGCTTTCTACGTCCTCATGTTCTACTCATAGTAGGATTGTGGTAGTCCACATCTTTTTCACCGTTTCACCCGTTCATTTTCCTTTCTTTTTCTCCACAGAAGAGTTGTCATTGTATATGAGACTTATATCACCCACACCTTAATTCTTGTGACAAAAAGTCTGTCTCCGACATCTTTCCACATGGGACAGACGAACCGGACTGCACAGATTCGTCGATGTTCTCGAATACAGCTTGTACCATAGTCGTTTCTGGAATCATATCCACATTTCAAGATACTCACATTGTTGCAACGACAAAGCTGGTGCCGTTCTATAGACTACCTTTAACAACTACTCCACAGTGGTGTGGGCCACGTGGTACGCTGTCACATCCTCGGCAAAGTTTGTGTTGCACAGTCTTTTTGTCTAAGACTGCCAAATATAAGTTATACATCAAAACGAATACTCGTAACCTGAAGCGTTGTTACACTTCAGACTCAAGGAAGGTGATGAAATCCGCAAGAACGCCATAAGTGGAGACAGCCATAAAATGGTGCGGCCGACGTCAGAGTGCTTCTGGAATTCTTGTGTCACGAACTTTATCTTTACAAGTGATCTTTAGAGCAGCTTTTTATGTAGTTCGTGTGGATCCCATCATGCTTTTTGCCATGATGTTCTTAGGCTCAGCCTCAATGGCGTACAGTACACCAATAGTTTTGTAATCCTGCTTGATAACTCTTCTCTCCCACTTACTTTTTGCCCGAAGGCTGAACTTGCCTTGGAGGTGAGTGCACGACGTTAATAATGTTCGCAGATATGGATAGTGTGCCGGCAAGAGGCGTGAAGCTATCGACAGATTTCAGGATTTCCATTTGACAAATAACCTTTTAGTTCCAACTATTGTTCCTGTCGTGTAGGCTGGCACAACACTTCTGTCTTCCTTGTACTATTTTTCAACTCATACTTGTCACTGGCACTTGAGGAGCAGCCCAGGCTCTGCTGCATTTCAATTTCATTAGCAGCATTGAGTCGGCGGTCACCTAAAAACAATGTCATGCAGAAACTCCTCGTTCAGCTTGGTCTTGACCTGGAGCCTTTGCGGGATAACCAGCTTGCCATCAGTCTTGAGCATGATGCCATTACCGTCTTGTTCATTGTAGAAAGCTTCGGACAGCGTGGGATAAAATCATTATGCTGAACACGGCGGTGGCGAAAACACAACTGTGTCTTACTCCTTTTATGATTTGGAAACCATCCGACGAGTGCACACACACACACACACACACACACACACACACACACACACACACACACACACACACACACACACACACACACACACACACTCTCTCTCTCTCTCTCTCTCTCTCTCTCTCTCTAGCTAGTTGATCAATGGCTCACTAATATAAATAACGACAAAATTACAGGTGTTCTCATGGTAGATTTTATGAAAGCCTTTGACGTTATTGACCGCAATCTTCTTCTTAAAAAGCTTAAGGTATACAACTTATCAGAGAATTCGTTAGAACTCCTATCTTCATATCTTTCCGGTAGAAAGCAAATGGTCTCAGTAAATGAATCTGTATCTCCTACATTATCCATTAGTCATGGTGTGCCTCAAGGTCAGTACTCGGACCTATCTTATTTTCCATATATATAAACGATTTACCTCTATTCATTGATAGTCTCTGTGAAATGTTCGCTGATGACACCACAATACACTGTAGTCATAAAAGAATTGAAAATGTATATGCAAGTTTACAAGAAAGTATAAACAAATTAATCATATGGTCTGAACTCAATCACATGTGTCTCCATCCTCAGAAAACGAAGTACTTGATAATAACCACCAGACAAAAGCGTCAAAATATTTCTTATGATTCCCTATCTCTTAGTATAAATAATGAAATAGTTGAAGAAGTTGATCATCATAAAGTCCTTGGTGTCATTGTAGACAATAATTTGTCATGGTCTTCTCATGTCACAATGCTTTGCAAACGTCTGTCTCAAAAGATTCACCAGCTTTCAAAACTAAAATATTTCTTAGACCAACATTGTCGTAAGCTGTTTTTTTACTTCGTACATTGAATCTCATTTGAATTACTCTTCTACATTGTGGGATTCGGCCAGTTATAACGTATTAAAACCACTCTTCAGTCTTCATAGACGGGCTGTGAAACTCGTTCTTCTCAAATCTACAACTGTAACTCCCTCTAATTATAAACGTTTAGACATTTTGCCTCTAAAATGGAAACTCACTTATAACAAAGCAATTTTCATGTTTAAGATAATGTCCAATCAAGCACCACCAACTTTGAAAAATAAAT
>CM031603.1:59394091-59415074 GCA_018398815.1 Conus ventricosus
ACTGGAATCTGAATATTTCTTCTAAATTAAAGCATCCTATTTATAGATGTTCTTTCTTTTATATGCCTAACATCGGGTCTAAATACACAATTTCAAACAAACGCTTCAAACGTCAAGTGCACTTCCCTATTTGTACACCTAATAATAAAATTGGAATTTTCTGTCCGAAAAGAAGTTTCATCCGCCAAAACGGAGCTTTCATCTTCGTATAATAATGGAAAAAAGTTACATTTTTTTCATCAGCCCGGGACTTTAGTGTTCCAGGAGCATGCCCTACTAATTGCTACGAAAAGAAGCAACGCCATCCGAAAGATAATGCAAAGGTGAAGAAAATCAAATGGATAAAGAGAACAATATGAAGTAATATTTGACGAATTTGGAAAAATATACGCGGCAAGAATGCCCACGATTCACGCAACTTATAGTGAAAAGTGAACTTATAGGGAAAAGAGACGCACGGAAAACAATAAGCGTAAAAATAATTGAATAAAGGATCTCAATATCATAAAAAAAAGTTGAATTATGTTCTTCAAACTGAGAAGCTAATTCTGAGGCGAATCACGTACTTGAAAATAAAACACCACCTTCACAAATACTGTTCTCCGAAGCGAAAAAATAAATACTTAGCTGAAAAACATATCTTAAGGTGTCCATTCCCCCCTGCCCTCCCCCCTCCCCCCCACCCCCCGAAAAAAAAAAAATTGTTGAATAACATACCTGAAATTTTAAAAAAAATAAAATAAAATAAAAAAAACCAAACGTGCCGACAATCGTAGCTGGAGGAGACTGACAAAACAGAGTGTGAATGATGAAATGGAAGTGAACAGCACAAACTGTATAGTAACGTCCTTGGTCTGTATAGAATAACGCAACCGTCCCCGACCCACCACTTCCTCGCCCCACCCCCCTCAAAAAAAACAACACACACACACACACACACACACACACACACACACACACACACACACACACACACACACACACACACACACACACACAAGAACAGCAACAAAAACAACAACTATAAAAACTGGTTATACCAACACACACAGATGTGACAATCAAAAGCACTGTTAAATGTTCTGCACAGATACGACAAGAAAATTAATGTATAAATGATTAAGACAGACATCGATTTTACGGTAGAGCACTCTTTTTGACGTCAGGAAATAAACGTTTCTTGGAACATAGTATGAAAGCCACGACATTCAAAATAATTTGACTTTGAGATAACAAGACCAACAACAAAGATTTCTTTGTGAAAGTCATACTTATAGTATCACTGAAAGACACAGGCCGAAAGAACACACATTTCAGAAAGGCTAAACTTCGAAAAAGCGTAAGAAAGAACTCTTATGCATCACAAGTGGTACAGAAGCTCCAAGAAAAGGACTGAAATTAGCACAACAAAAGGACTGGAATAAGTACTTAATCAAAACAGAAGGAGAACAATACACCTGAGGCAGTAAAATTATAGAAATCCTCGGGCGCATTGTTGTTTTGATACTTACCAGTTAGGGAACATCACAGTGTAACGTGGTGAAACCGCCCTTCTCCCAGTTTAACTCCTGGGAGTCAGTCTGGCACTGTCCCAGATTAACTCTCGGGAGTTAATCTGGGTCTGCACCAAAGCAGCCCACTCAACGGACCCCCATCTCTTCCTTCTGTTTATTAGGCCTGTTCCAGAATGAACCCCTAACTGTCTCAGAATATCTCCTGGGGAGTTGCTTTGAACCTAAAACTTTTTACTCTAAACTAACACCCTTGAGTTCATTTGGGGCAGTGTCAGATCAGTTAAACTGGTGCTGTTCCAAACTAACTCCCGGGGGTTCTTCTGGGCCCAAACTTTTGACATCAAAATGACTTCCTGGGAGTTAAACTGGCGCAAGTGGAGAGTCCTTTCAGGACAGGCCTGAAAAGGCCCCCGTGGGAGTCAGACTGACGCAGATCCCGAATAGCCCCCCCCCCCCCCCCCCCCCAGCCCGCTCCCCTCACCTCAAATAATGAAGAAATGACCAATAAACGCTCCACCGGAGAGTTAATCTAGCACCGGCCTAGAACAACCCACCAAGAGAGTTAAATTGGACCTGGCCCAGAACAGTCCCCCTAGAGAATTAAACTGGACCTTGCCCAGAACGGCCCCCTCCTGGGCAGTTAATCTGGTACTAGTCCAAAACAACCTCCTAGAGAGTTGAACTGGGTCTGCCGCAAAGCAGCCCCCTACCTGGGGAGTTAATCTGCCACCGGCCCAGAACAACCCACCAAGAGAGTTAAATTGGACCTAGCCCAGAACAGCCCCCCTTCTGGGAAGAATTAAAGAAACATTCAGGCAGAAACATTTTGCAGTGAACATCATAACATGGCGCACAACAAGTGAAAGCTTATATGGGGAGTTAATCTGAAACCTGCCCACACCAGATCCCCCCCCCCCCACCCCCATCCCTGGAGAGTTAAACTGGGCCTGTTCCGGAACTGCCTCCTTCCTGGGGAGCTAATCTGGCACTGGCGCAGAAGAGTCCCCCCCCCTCCCCCAGCCTTCCTTGGAGAGTTAAACTGAACCTAGTCCAGAACAGCCCCCCCCCCCCCCTCTGGGGAATAAATCTGGCACTGGCCCAGAACAGACCCCCTCCTAGGAGGTTAATCTGGTACTTTCCAGAACAGCCCCCCTGCAGATTAGACTGGGCCTTGACCAGAACAGCTCTCCTCCTGGGGAGTTAATCTGGTACTAGACCAAACAGCCCCCCTAAAGAGTTAAACTGGACCTGGTCCAGAACGCCCCCCCCCCCCCCCGGACAGTTTAAACTGGACCTGGCCCAAAACAGTCCCCCCCGCTCCCCAACGAGTTAAACTGGACCTGGCCCAAAACAGCCCTCCTCCTATGGAGTTCATCTGGCACTGGCCTAGAACAGCCCTTCCCCCACGCTGGAGAGTTAAATGGACCTGGACAAAAACAGCCTCCTAGAGAGTTAAACTGGACCTGACCCAAAACAGCCCCCATCCTGGGGAGTTCATCTGGCACTGGTCCAAAACAGCCCCCCTTGAGAGTCAAACTGAACCTGCCTCAAAACAGCCCCTCCCCACCACCCTAGAGAGTTAAACTGGATCTGGCCAAAAGCAGCCTCCTTCCTGGGGAGTTAATCTGGTACTAGCCCAAAACAGCCCATTAGAGAGGTAAACTGGACCTGTGCCAAAACAGCCCCCCCCCCCCCCACCTGGGGAGTTATCTGCCACCAGCCCAGGACAGCCCACCAAGAGAGTTAAATTGGACCTGGCCCAGAACAGCTCCCCTTCTGGGTAGACTTTGCGTTAAACAAACATTATTCAAACAGAAACATTTTGCAGTGAACATCAGAACATGGCGCACAACAAGTGAAAGTTAATCTGGCACCTACCCAGAACAGACACCCCCCCCCTCTGGAGAGTTACTAGCCCAAAACAGACCCCTGTATAAAGAGTTAAAATGGACCTGGTCTAGAACATCCCCCCCACCACCTCGTCCTGGGGAGTTAATTTAGCACCAGCCCGGAGCATCCCCCCTTGGAGTTACACTGGACCTGCCCCAAAACAGCCCCCCCCCCCCCACCTGGGGAGTTAATCTGCCACTAGCCCAGAACAGCCCACCAAGAGAGTTAAACTGGACCTAGCCCAGAGCAGTCCCCCTTCTCGAGTGACTTTGCTTTAAACAAACATTATTCAACCAGAAACGTTTTGCAGCGAACATCAGAATATGGCGCACAATAAGTGAAAGCTTATGTGGGAAGATAATCTGGCACCTGCACAGAACAGACCCCTCCCACCCCCCACCCACTTGAGAGTTAAAGTGGACCTGGCCCACCATAGTCCCCATCCTGGGAGTTCATCTGGCACTGGTCCAAAAGAGCCACCCTAGAGAGTTAAACTGGACCTGCCCCAAAACAGCCCCCCTCCCCTCCCCCAGAGATTTAAACTGGATCTGGCCAAAAGCAGCCTCCTTCCTGGGGAGTTAATCTAGTACTCGCCTAGAACAGCCCCCTACTAGAGAGTTAAACTGGACCTGGCCCAGAACAGCCCCCCCCCCCCCTCCTGGGATGGACCTAGTCTCTCTGACCAGCGTACCTGGAAAGGTGCTGGAGCATATCATTGTCCACAACATCATGGACTTCGCAGAGAGCAATAACATCCTCTGCAGGGAACAGCATGGCTTTAGAAAGCAGCGGTCCTGTGTCAGCGAGCTGATAGGCCTTGTGGATGAGATCACCTACTGCAGGGAGAAAGGCAAGCAAACAGACATGCTAGTCATGGACTTTGCGAAGGCCTTTGACAAGATGTCCCACTCACTCCTGACCCACAAACTACAGCACTATGGAATCACCGGCAGTATCAACAACTGGATCCAGAGCTTCCTAAGCGACAGGAGGCAAGCAGTTGTTGTTGACGGCGTCACCTCCACCTTCGTGCCTGTAGAGTCAGGAGTGCCCCAGGGCTCTGTCCTCGGCCCATGCCTCTTCCTGCTTTATATTAATGATCTCCCCAAGGGCCTGACCTCCACCGAACGGCTCTTTGCTGATGACACGGCATGTCACAAGACAATCACCAGAGCCGCCGACCAGCACGATCCGCAGAGAGACCTGGACAAGCTTGCCGACGGGGAAGAAAAGTGGCTGATGTTCTTCCACCCGGACAAGTGTGAGGCGCTACACTTCGGCAAGCGATGGCAAAATACATACCATCTGAGAGACCACCCACTAAAGTCTTCCAGCGATGCCAAGTACCTCGGTGTCACCATCTCCACCGACCTCAGCTGGAAGAAACACACAAACAACGTCGCCACGAAAGCCAGCAAGACCCTTGGCTTCCTGCGACGAAACTTAAAGGTCGGCTCCATCTCCACCAAAGACCAAGCATACAAGACCATGGTGCGCCCCCAGCTGGAATATGCGTGCGAAGTTTGGGACCCGCACACTGACAATAATATACAGTCCCTCGAGAAGATCCAGAGGAGGGCTGCCCGCTGGGTAGTAAACCGCTACCGCCAAACATCGAGCGTGGGAGAAATGCTTGACCAACTGAAATGGACATTACTGGAAGATCGGCGAAGAAAAATCCGCCTGACAACACGGTACAAATACCACCATGGTGATATCACGATCGAGACCAATCATGCGCCAAGACTCCTGAAAACTGGATGCGCCACTCGCCACACTCCTTCTTTCCCCGCACCACCAAGGAGTTTAATAAGCTCCCACCTGAGGCAATTCAATCAGCCTCGGTGGTGGACTTTCAGTCCTACCTCTTCCCCCCCACTCCCCATTCACCCCCCCCCACTCCCCACCCCAATCTCCCTGACCCATCCCCTCCCACCCCATGCCTAGAGTACAAACCCTCCCCACCCACTCCAAAGTAGGGCCTACCAAAGTATGGTTAGATGCCTGAAATAGTGAGTGTGGTGGCCCCCACTTCCCCTGCCCACTGTCCATGCAGTTAGGTAGTGAGCACTGGCTGCATAAATTGACCCAAACTCCCACAGCAAACCGGAACGCCCTTGTTGATGCCAGAATCTTCAACTTGATGAAGGCGGGCAGATAACAAAGAAGAAGAAGAAGTTAATCTGGTACAAGCCCAAAACAGCCCCCTAGAGAGATAAACTGGACCTGCGCCAAAACAGCCCCCCCCCCCTCCCCCCCCCACCTGTGGAGTTAATCTGCCACTGGCCCAGAACAACCAACCAAGAGCGTTAAACTGGACCTGGCCCAGAAAGCCCCCTTTCTGGGGAGACTTTGCTTTAAACAAACATTATTCAACCAGAAACATTGTGCAGTGAACATCAAAACATGGCGCACAACAAGTGAAAGCTTATATGGGGAATTAATCTGGCACCTGCCCACAACAGACTCTCCCCCCTCCCCTGGAGAGTTACTAGCCCAAAACAGCCGCCTGTATATAGAGTTAAACTGGACCTGGCCCAGAACACCCCCTACCCCCACCAGGTGACAGTGTTGGCCTGTTCCTCTGCTGTAGGGCAGTACATCCCACCACTGATGATCTTCCTCTACACCAGGAACCCTCGCTTCAATGCGTTGGAGGGGGGGGGGGGTGAAAAATAACAACAACAAAAAACCAATGAATGGATCACCGAGGAGGTGTTTCTCAGCTTCCTGAGAGACGTCTTCATCTTCAGCTCCGGAGAAAAACGACCAGCCCCTCCCCTTGGGGAGTTAAACTGGCACTGGCCCAGGACAGCCTCCTGGAGAGTAAAACTGAACCTAGCCCAGAACAAACCCTCTCCTGGGGAGTTGATATTGCAACAGCCTAGAATAGCCCCCCCCCCCCCCCCCTGGAGAGTTACACTGGATCTGGCTCAGAACAGCCCCCTCCCCCCCCCCCCCCCCCCCCCCTTGAAGAGATAATTTGGCACCGGCCTCAAAAGACCCCCCTAGAGAGTTAAACTGGACCTGGCCAAAAAGAGTCCCCCACCTGGGAGTTAATCTGGTACTAGCCCAGAGCAGATCCCCTACAGAGTCAATCTGGACCTGACCTGGCCCAGAACACCCCCCCCCCCCCCTCCTGGAGAGTTAGTCTGGTACTAGCCCAAAACAGCCCCCTACATAGTTTAACTGGACCTGTCCCAAAACAGCCCCCCACCTGTGGAGTTAATCTGGCACCAGCCCAGAACAGCCCCCTACAGAGTTAAATTGGACCTGCCCCAAATCAGCCCCCCCCCCCCCCTCCTGGGGAGTTAATCTGGCACCAGCCCAGAACAGCCCCCTAGAAAGTTAAACTGGACCTGCCCCAAAACAGCCTCCCACCTGGGGAGTTAATCTGGCACCAGCTCAGAACAGCCCCCTAGAGAGTTAAACTGGACCTGCCCCAAAACAGCCTCCAACCTGGGGATTTAATCTGGTACTAGCCCCAAACAGCCCGCTCGGAGTGTTAACTTGACCCGATCCAGATAAGTTTTCATCCTGGGGAGTTAATCTAGCACCGGTCCAGAACAGTCCCCCTTGGAGATTTAAACTGAACCTGGCCAAGAACAGCCCCTGTCCTGGGGAGTTAATCTGGCACCGGCACAGATCAGCACCCCTCTAGACAGTTAAACTGCTTCTGGCCCAGAACAGTAACCCCTATCTTTCTCCCCCACCCCTCCTTGTGAGTTAATCTGGCACTGGCTCAGAACCGCCCCACTGTGGGATTAAATTTCACCTGCACCAAAACGGCCTCCCCACCCCTCCACCACTCTTAGAGCCTAGGGAGTTAATCTAGCACCAGACCAAAAAAGCCCCTCAGGAGAGTTAAATTGCACCTGGCCCAGAACAGCCCACCCTGGAGAGTTAATCAGTTAATCTGGCAATAGCCCATAACAAACTTGACCTGCCCAAAATGATCCCCCTCCATCCCCCCACACTTCATGGAGAGTCAATCTGTCACTGGCCTAAAACTGTCCCCCACCTCACACCCCCTCGGGAGTTAAACAGGACCTGTCCCAGAACAGCACCACTCCCTGTTCCGGGAAATTATTCTGGGACTGGTCCAGACACCCCCCCCCCCCCCCCCCCCCGAAGAGTTAAACTGGACCTACGCCAGAACAGCCCCCATCCCTACTCCTCCCACCCTCCTGGGGAGTTAATTTAGCACCGGCCTAAATAGCCCCACAGGGGAGTTTAATTGGACTTGGTCACATCGCACACCTTTCTTGCCCAATACCACGCTAAACAGAGAGAGAGATAGAGAGAGAGAGAGAGAGAGAGAGAGAGAGAGAGAGAGAGAGAGAGAGAGAGAGAGAGAGAGAGAGAGAGAGAGAGAGAGAGAGAGAAGAGAAAGAAAGAGAGAGAAAGAAAGAGAGAGAGAGAGAGTGAAAGACAGACAGACTGACAGCCACACACACACACACACACACACACACACACACACACACACACACACACACACACACACACACACACAGACTCACAGACACACACACAGACAGACACACAGACAGACACACACATACATGCACGCACGCACAATGCACACACACACACACACACACACACACACACACACACACACACACACACACACTGTCCTGCCATCAAAGCTCAAATGCTCAAAAATGGAGGCACTGTGTTCAACCTTCGAGATCCGATAACATTACAGAAAATAGTTAATGACCTTGATCTTCTTAAGTTGTTTTCAGAAACTTTGCGTTCTAGTTCTGTTGGTATTTTTCTTTGATAGTTGCTGGTAATGTTGAGATCAGTTGTGTTTGTAGAATTCAAAACTTAAGTATGGCATTGATGTTAATTTACTCAAAAACACTCAACACTTAAAAGATTCTCTCACATGCATATATTTACTTTTTTTTTTTTTGGTCTAATGTCACTTGAGGGTGAAGAGACGTTAAATTAAAGTACTACTACTACACACACACAAAACAGAGAAAGGCACACAACCAAACAGAGAGACAGACAGACAAACAGAGAGAGAGAGAGAGAGAGAGAGAGAGAGAGAGAGAGAGAGAGAGAGAGAGAGAGAGAGAGAGAGAGAGAGAGAGAGAGAGAGAGAGAGAGAGAGAGAGTCAACTGTTGTTTGGACAGTGGACGGATGGACACACAGATACTCAACAGACGAGCAGGAAGGCAGAGAAAAATAGAGACTTTTAGCATTACAATACAGGCGGTTGGTGTTCTGATTCATCATCAATTTCAAACGATCGGAGAGGAAACAGTTTCATGATTGACTTTGTTTGATGTTTTGGATAGCCTATTATTCGGTATTATTTGGAGATTTTTATGTTCTTCTTCTTCCTGTTAGGTGTCCACGGTCATCACATTGACCATTCTGACACCATAGTGAGGAGGAGCGCAGCATGATGGATGAAAAAAAAGGGGAGGGGGGGGGGGGGTAATGGGGTGTTGGGTGTGTGTGGGAATGGCGGGCTCATGGGGGTGGGGAAAACCATCAGCTGTTTCAGGCATCAGGACCAGGCCTTTCCGGCTACCAAAGCGGCCCCCGGGGTCAAGCCCCGACCGGCAGAGCCCTAGTCTTTCGCTTGCCTTACTTTGGCTGATGGTGGGGCCGGGCTGTTAGGACGTTCGGGTCATCCTTGAGACAAAGGCCTCAAGGGAGGGAGCAGTGACTGTGGCATCTGTGAGTGAGTTCCACTCTCTGATGGTGCGTGGCAGGAATGTGTATTTCCGGTAGTCAGTGCGGCATGATAGGGTTCTGTACGCTTGGTTGTGACCTCTCCCTCTTCTGTTCTTTGGTATGAGGTTGTTCGTCTCAACTTTGGCCAGGTTGTGACGGATCTTGTAGAGCATGGCGAGTCTAGCTGTTTTCCTTCGTTGTTGTAGTTTGGGCCACTTTAGTTGCTCCAACATATTTCCGACACTTGAGGTGTTCCTGTGTCTGTTCAAGACAAATCTCGCCGCTCTGTTTTGCACTGCCTCGAGCTTGCTGATACCATTTTTGGTGGGGTCCCATACAGTGGAGGCGTACTATAGGATGGGCCTGACGAGGGATTTGTAAGCTCTTTCCTTAATGGAGGTGGAGCCGATCTTCAGGTTTCTGCGAAGGAATCCCAGCGTGCGGTTGGCCTTTGCAGCTACTGCATCAATATGCGCATCCCAGCTTCCGTTGCTCTGTACCGTCACGCCAAGGTACTTCGCGGAGCTGACAGTCTCCAGTGTGTGGCCGTGCAGGGTATAATGGCTTGTAAGCCATATGTTCATCTGGCCCCTGACCCCGTAGTGCCTCAGTTTATGACAGAGAAGACTGTGATTGACCTTGTCAAAGGCCTTCGCGAAGTCCATTACGATCACGTCACTTTGAAGGCCTCTTTCCATGGTCTCCGTCATTTGTTCACTAAACTCGAGGAGTTGTGTTTCGCAGGAGCGATGCTTGGGGAATCCGTGTTCGTGAGGGCTCAGGATTTGGTTTGTCTCCAGGTGTTTCATCAGGTGGCTGACCACAATGTGCTCCATCACTTTGCACGGGACACTGGTCAGCGAAACAGGCCTATAGTTACTGGGCTCATAGTGTTCCCCTTTCTTGAAGACTGGCGCCACCATGGCTTCTCTCCAGTCCATCGGCACTGTGCTCTGACGTAGTGAGGTTGCGTAGATGATGGTGAGGACTGGGGCTATCTCTCCGGCCAGTTCCTTCAGCACACGTGGTGGGATGTTGTCGGGCCCTGATGCTTTACAAGGGTTTAGGTTGGTTAGCAGGGTTTTCACTCCTTGTTCGGAAATGGCGATGTCACTAATTGTTGGGTAGTGGGAGGCATCACGTGTCATGGAGCACTTCCTGTAGAATTCCTCCCTGTGTAGGTCTTGCCATCTTTGAAGGCCTGGTTAAACTGGGCATTTGATGCTTGTGCCTTCTCCTTGGAGTCGGTTATTAGTCTACCATTGACCTTGAGTGGAGGGATTCCAGTGCGTGACGACCTCTGATGCTTGACATATGTCCAAAAGCGCTTGGACGATTCGGTTTTTGTGCTCTCCTTTTCTCTCTGCTCAAGGCGTTGGTTGACATAGTGCCAATGCGCTCTTCTGAGCTCTCTCTGCACTTCTCTTCTAAGGGCATGCATCTGTGTTTTTAGGTCTTCAGAGCCATTCTTTTTCATCTTCTTGTACACTTTGTCTCTTTTTCGAATGAGACGTTTCAGGTCTGCAGTCAACCATGGGAGCTTGTTTTTGGTTTATGAGGAATATTGGTCTTGATGCTGGAATGTAAGCTCTCCTTGAAAGTGGTCCAAAGTTCCTCTACCGGGGTGTCTGTGTCTACCTCCAGCAGCTTTGTGTGAAGGTCACTCATGTCACTTCTCATGTTATCCCAGTTGGCTTTCTGGTACAGAGGAATTTGTCTCTGGGGTTGACGCCCCAATATCACTTTCGTCTGAAATTCACAAAATACAATGTCATGATCTGACAGGCCGGGTATCACATTCACCCTTGGGATCACGTGGGGTGAGTTTGTCAGTACCAGGTCGAGGGTATTCTCCAGACGTGTTGGCTCATGGACAACTTGCTCCATGCCTACATCGTTCAGTAGATCTGCAAAATTCGTGTGGAGCTCTACGTACCTGGTGCCTTTTTTTTAGTGTCATGCTACTCCACTCCCAGCCTGGAAAAATGAAATCACCTGCGACGAGAAGGTTTGCCTTGGTGTGACTGGCGCGTCTCAGTGAGATATCAAAGTGTTGAAGACTCTCTGCATCACCTACATCTGGTCGATATTATGCACCCACATATAGGGTCTTTCTCTCATTTGTGTGGATCCTGATCCAAATTATCTCACACTTTGTTTCCAGCTCAGGTGCTCTGGCACTCTTCAGCGATTCCCTAACTGCCACCAATACACCTCCACCCTCTCTGTTTCTGTCTTTTCTGTGAAGTCTGTACTGGTCAGGAAAAACATGGCTGTCCTTTACATCACCATCCAACCAGGTTTCTGTTCCGATCACGATGTCGGGTTTGGTACTCTCAATGAGATTGAAGATCTCAGCTCGTTTGCCAACTGCAGAGTGAAAATTAATATTCAACACCCTGAGGGGTCTGTGGTTTTGCTTGTCTTGTCTGCTTGTCCGTGTGGCGTGGAAGCATGCATCGGTTTGAACTGGGAACTCTCGTGTGGGACAAACAGTGTGGTATCTGACAACGAATTCCACTCTGAGTGCTCGACTCCATGCAGGTCATAAGCAGTGGTGCTGTAGTTTGGTTTCCCGCAGAGGAAGCAGTGCCATGAAACTTCACTCGAATTCAGACGGCTGTACGATTTTGTGCCAATATTCTCACATGAAGCGTGAAACCAATGTCCACACGACTCACAGGCTGGTCCCCTTTGGTCCCATCTAACCTCCAAGCCACAAGTTGCACAAGGGCGATGTGAGAATTCAACGGTTTGATCACTGACCTCGGGTCTGTTCTCAGTGTTCTGTGAAGTTTGGGACGGAGTGTCACTCATGGTGAAGATTTCCCTGAATGCCGATTCGTGTGGCAGTGTACAGTGGTACAAGAACTATCAACACTAAGAACACTGGTGTTGGTTTTGTGAAGCTACTGTACATTGTCAAGGGTATCAGTCATGACTGGGGTAATGTAGATTTTCTTGATTCTCTGTGATAATACTTCAGCACCGCGTATACACTGGTCAGGGACGGTCCGTCAGGGACTGTGGAGTGAAAAACGATCAGTTCCAAAGGACGAATCGAGAGCAGCTTCCTCTCTGGCCTTAGTTATTTACCGCCTCTTCTGCTCTGGTTTTTACTTGTTGGCGATTATGTTGTCATGGAGCTGTGGAGCATCGAAAAAAATATTATTCTGCGTACTTACCTTGTGGTATCAATTCGCTCGTTTCTCACAACAAAAATAAAGAGTCAAAAAGTCCTGGCACAGTATTGGTTTCGTCGATCTAGTTCAAAATCAAAATGGCTGCCTTGTTGGTACTGGAGACAAACTCACTCACTAGCATTGTTTTTGTTGTTACACAGTCTTTCTTACAGGTAGGGACACTTTAACACTTTTAATCAGTTTTAATACCCTATACTACACAATTTCTGCACACAAATCTGAATTTTAAACAAAGTTTATAGTTGAAAAACGAAGATTTTAAAGAGAAAGTTCATAGTGCTAAAGAAAAACACATCCATCCCGCGTATGCGCATCTCCGTCTCCATTAGTTTATGTCCTTGATATACATTGATGTCTTTGATGTGACATCGTCTTTGTTCTATAATACTGGGGGGAAAAAGAAAAGTATGACTATATGCCTACTTTTTTGCAGCTCGATGCTCTGAGTTGCCGAAATATAAGCACCTGCTCCCCACCCCCACCCCACCCCTCTGTTTTTGTTGCATCCTTTGAAAATCTGTATCAGAGCCTTTGACACTTGTTGAAAACTTACCAGAGGTAGGAATAATGGCGGCAGTTTGCACCACCCGAAGCAGATAACATCAGCTAGGAAGCCCCCAGACTGGAGTACGGCACTATTAGTTTCACCAGCGTGTGCAACATTCCGTCTCCTATGATGGCGGGTGACACGCTAACCTCAAGCACGGCAGTTTCTCTGCGTGGAGTAATATTTGTGAGTGACGTTGCGCACGGGTCAGTGCACCCTCTGTCGGGTGGCAGAGGGTATCGCGCCAGTGGGAGGGTCAGTGCGTTATGGCATGTCGGCTATCCATTGCGCGGGCAGCTAGGCGCAGTAAGTTCTCTATTTTTATACACGAGCTATCAAGTTCACTGTCATCAAGTGGTATGGGGTTCTCTTTCCTGTCAAGCTCTCTATTTTTTCTCCAGGCTCTTCCTAATTCCGCCTCTCCTGTACTTCATCCTGCCTTTTTTTTAAATCTACGATTTGTCTTCCCAGCTCCATAAAGACTGAGTATGATTCTTGTATGGTTATCCCACCATACAAGAAAAAAATATATATACACGCTAAAATCCAGCCCACGTTTAGGTAGGTAGGTCGTGTATTGTATGCGTGTATGCGTAGACTGGGGGTGCCCACAGGAGTGCATGGCCTGTGTACGAAGAAGACAAGTACTCAGAGCAAAGGAGTAAAAGCTAAATTGCAAACTGACTTTTTATCTTTACAGGTAATGTATTAACAGACAAACTCATAGGTGCTGTGAGTTCGTTATGAAAAACATAAACAGATACAACAGAATCCAACACAAAAAAAGCTGAAAGTAGACTAGACTATGCAAAGTTTTATTAACAACAATCAAAACAGTCTTTGAAATAAACAAAGTAACACTCCATTTCCATTTGAGACTCACTTTTAAAATGATGAAGCCAAAATCCGAGAACAGATGCTGGTCTTCAAAGAAGACACAATGTCGAGCATTTGCCACTTTCTGGGCCTCAAAGCAATTCACAGAAAACAAAACAAATAAAACAAAAAACCCAGCAAAACAACAAAACAATTTATGTACATCTAGACCATCCCTGTTTTAAAAAATGCTGAACCTAAGTAGGTCTAAAGCATAAGCTGTAAAATGAACAATGAAAACAGGCTGACGCCATTCTCCTCACACAGAGTGCTGATGGCCAGGGAGTGTTGACTGGAATGGCCGTTTTGGGCCAATGCCAGATTAACTCCCCTGGGGGCTGTTCTAGTCCTGTTGGGGGGCTGACTTGGCGCTAACCCAGATTAACTCCTGGGAGTTAATCTGGGACAGTGCCAGACTGACTCCCGGGAGTTAAACTTCGAAGGGGGACAGTTTCACCACGTTACAACGGGAATATTGTAGATAAGTGATAGAAAATTCAACAGAAATTGTCTTGTAGAAAAAGCAAGCTAAAGGAATTGATTAGTTACAATATTGAATTATGGTGATAGAGAACTCAACACGAACTATCGTGTTCGAAAAACAATGCAATAATAGATTCCTTGTCTGGAATGGAAAAAACAGTTGAAATCCTGAATTAAAACTACGGGATTCTTGCCCATTCACTCTAGTCCTGCACTCGTAATACATGAGATCTACGCAGTGCCCAGTTGGTCAGTTCGCCCCGGCCAAAGCTGAAATCACGACGCACGCTACTATGTATGATTCCGCCACCCTCAAAAGAGTTTTATTGCCTAATAAACGCTTCCGCCACACGCTTAATCTGAATTTCACCCTAGGCTGAGGTGCTGTGTTCTCGTGAAAAGAATGTGGCGCATTGTGCATGTAACAGTGACTTACAAAACGAAGGCAGGCGTCAGTGACGAGTTGGGATTAAACAATGGATAAAAGTCTTCGGCAAAGAACCCTGTGCCGCAGTACAACATGAACATTCCCTCTAAGACGCGTGATGCGTCGCTGCTTTTCTCCTGAAAATAGATTAGATCTTTTCATGGTGAAAAACAGAAAAGCAAGGAGAGCAGTAGCTCTTACCTTGTGCACTGTCTTTGTGTACAGCTACGGTAGTTCGATGCACTTTTACATTGCGTTCCTCGCGAACTCTCTCGTATCTATGCATCGTGCGTTGCCATGACCTCAGAACTGCTCGGAGCGCACTTTCATAGGTCACTGAAAGAGGCAGGGAACAGGCAACGCATGAGTGTTCAACCCAAGAGGTGGCACGTGGACCACTGGCAGCAACCCAGTCTGGGATTATTTTTTTTTTTGCACGGAGTCATGGAGGCCTTCCGTGAGAATGTTCTTCAAACCAAAGCAAGAACAGCTAAAAGAGAAAATTATTATATAGAAACAAAACCACAAGTAAAAATTGATCCCTGACCCACACAGACTTCATACCATAAAAGGAATCAAACTTAACTGGGCGTAGCATTGCAGATTCCTGCGTGGGAGGTCGTGGGCTCAATTCCCATCAGAGCCATTTATATCTGTGGGGTTTTTTGGCCCATGATCGGCTCCTGTCCAGAATCGATTTTGCTTTGTGTTCAAGTGGGGAGGCTGGAGCCGCACAACTGTGTTTCATCCACGTAATTATTAAAATACTCGGAAATCTCGTGAGCCCTACCTTGGCCCTCCTATAAGATGTAGGACATAGCGTCACATAGTTTATGCACTACAGCATCACCGTCGAGGGAAAAAAGGCAAAAAAAAATACTGTATGAAGGATAGTATTTTATTTTATTACCATCAGGGTATTGGACAGGCTGGGGTTCATTGTACATGGGAAAGAAACGACAGTTCATGCCATTACAATAAATCATGAACCTTGCCGTTAAGATTGATTTCTAGGAAATGTCAGTCATGCTCACAGACGAAAGACAACGAAAACCGCTCAATGCATATGTAAATTTCCCCAGACTCACAAATTGTATGACGAGAACGTCAGCATCATGTAGTTGACTTACGGTTTCGTTTCCCCGCTCTCATTACGGGGCGCCTGTATATCACATCTCGTGAACGGGACCAAAGCGCAGCACTCAAACGCATTTATAGAAACTGGGAAAAAATCTCCATGTGTGCCATAAAGAGTTCAGAGTTTTAGTGGTGGATCCCAAACTTTAATATTGAAAAATTTTCTGTTCAGAATGATGATCCCACTCTCACTATAAAAACAGTTCATGTACTATCTGGGAGGGAGAGAGAGAGAGAGAGAGAGAGAGAGAGAGAGAGAGAGAGAGAGAGAGAGAGAGAGGGGGGGGGGGGAGGGTCGGGTCGTAGAAACAAACACAAAAACAAAAGGACTGTGGAGTCAATTAGACAAAGAGGAACACATTAACGCTTTACAGTTATTAGCAGTCATCGGCCTAAGATCACTTTTCAGTGACCACCAACTTACATATCTGAGTTCTGAATGATACCCACAGCTGGCTGTGTTAAGAACATCGGCTCAGAAAGATTGAAAGCGTTGAATGATCTCTTTCAGCGGATATGACTCTAGCCTGAGGACAGAAACCCATGGCTTAGTGCTGTACTCTGTCTTGGTCCTGACAATGCAGATGACAATTTGTCTTGCAAGGGGAACGTTGACACAGCGTGGACACTGAACTCAAAATTATTGTTTAAAGCTTTGAACGTTTTACACACAAAGCCCGACATTCTTATGTTTGCTTCCAGATTCAATTGTCAGTTTACCAGGTACATGTCTTTCTTGCCAAAGTCAGGAGCATGTTTATTGATGCTCTAAGCATAATTTGGGTAGTCGCACTGTGCATGGCAAAGCTGAAGAAAAGTAAAGGGAGGGGATTTACTGAGGCACCAGCATGAACAAAAATCTGTGCTGATCAGCATTAAGTAGCATAACCTGCTCTGCATCAGGAGGAAACACATTACTGACCCAGCCAAGCCAAAGGGATGTGCAACACTGCGAAAATGTCCGAGTTTTGCTAGTCTGCAAGATGTTAGGGGTGATATGTAGAACACAAGGACTTTCTCGGGGCACAGCCAGTATTCTTATGCCCTCGCGCTCGTGGCGACTTGCAACACAAGATATACAATGTGTACCCTTGGGAATGGAAGAGGTAAACGAGCGAGCGTCAGGAGGACTCACCTCCATCTCTTGCTGTAATTTCCTGAAATGACTTGTTCGAGAGTGAAACTCGTTCACGCTGTGTGTACCACACTTTCGATGTTCAGTTACCTTTTCTGTTCGTGTGTAAGGGCGACAGCTGATAAAAACTGACTTGCAAAAAGATTATGAAGGGAACCTTTGAAGGACAACAATGATAAAATACCTTGGATATAAACATTGTCTTGTAGATGTCAGAAACCTGAACTTCAGTTGAAACTAACGCTAAAAGAGGTTACATGGAAACTGGTCATATTTGTTGCACTCGTATCAGGACGAAGGTGTCAAGATTTGGCACTGCTTCATACAGACAGAATTTATGACGGGAAGAAGTTTTATTCTGTTTACATTATCTAAAGTAATGTTTTAAATGGTGTGTCTACAAGCAACCAACTGGACTCTTAGCATTCTTTTTAAAACAAGGCATTGCGTATAGTACACAACGACAGAAGGTGTACATTGCTCCAAAGAAGTGAGAGATGAAAACACCATCCAGCTATTCATCATACTTCAAGGATTGCGTAGACAAGCCATCAGACATAACTTCGTGTTGGACAACACAGACATAACTTCGTGTTGGACAACACAGAGTGCCAGAGTAGACATATCTCATGATGCAAATCACTAGGTAAGCCAGTACTTCAGCTGCTAAAAGGGGCTGGTATTCCAATAAACGTATTAATGAAGGCAGCGGCCGGCACCAATTAAACAACATTCGCAAAATTCTCCTCCAAGAATGCTGGAACAAAGCCGGCCATGGACCCAGCTGTCATAAGTCGCTTCCTCAAACGGATATAACGTTAGAGATTACATATAACTTCTCTTTAAGGGCAACGTGCTGTTACATACTGGGAGATCAAGAACACTTGGCTTTCAATTCTTAAGCACACGAGAAGCTGAGAGCTACGGTGGATTGTTATACACTAGAACGGAGAGTACATGCCCACCCAGAAAATCAAATACTAACACAGTTCTTACAGTACATGCTCAGAATACAAAACACAGAGTGTTCTCTCGCAGAAAACAAACAATCAAACAAACTTAACGGTTCGGGCAATGCACAGTATTCATGTACACTCTATTCTGGTCTATAAAACACGAATCTGCAACCAGCTTCACCTAAAGGGGTAAATCTCGCTTTGCTGTATTTAAATACTTGAAAATTGCAATTTCTATATGAGTTGCATGAAATATCTAAGTTAGGGTAAATCTCGCTTTGCTGTATTTAAATACTTGAAAATTGCAATTTCTATATGAGTTGCATGAAATATCTAAGTTACAGCATCTTTCTACGATGCCTGAAGCCTGACATGGTGATATTCGAGCCGTCTGTAGTTTGACCCCTACAAGACCTGCAGCATACCAACAGGGCATGACTGTGTACAGCGGGCACAGCATGAGCTTTGCAGGAGTAATGCCACTGAGGGACACAGGAGAGGGGACAAAAAAAGGGCCTTGTAAATTGTACACGCAATGGTAAAGATATCTTATACAGTGATAAAGTGTTTAAACTCTCTTTCTCTATCTCTCTCTTTGCCCCTGTCTCTGTCTCTTTCATTTCGTAATCGCACGTGCTTGCGTGTGTGTGCTTGCGTGTTTGTGTGCTTGCGCGCGTGCATGCGTGCGTGCGTGCGCGCGTGCGTGGGTGCGTGTGTGGGTGCGTGGGTGCGTGTGCGTTTAGTGTATGTGTGTGTGTGTGTGTGCGTGCGTGCGTGCGTGCGTGGGTGCGTACATGCGTGCGTGCGTGCGCGCGTGCGTGGGTGCGTGTGTGTGTGTGTATGTGTGTGTGTGTGTGTGTGTGTGTGTGTGTGTGTGTGTGTGTGTGTGTGTGTGTGTGTGTGTGTGTGTGTGTGTGTGTGTGTGTGTGTTATACAGATATGCAGAGTTAGGATATGTGAGAGTATAAATGCGTAGCGGGATAGATGGATGCAAGTGAGGATGCAATATGTATTGCATGAACACATCTGTTATCGTACTAAAATATTTAACATCCGTCTCTCCGCAGCATACCTTATCATGTACTTCTCTGTCACCCTGTTAGTTTCGTGTCCTATGCGCGCGCGCGTGTGTGTGTGCATGTGCGTGCGTGCGTGCGTGCGTGCGTGCGTGCGTGCGTGCGTGCGTGTGTGTGTGTGTGTGTGCTGAAACCTGCTGAGTCCAAATCAAATGTAAACTTTCTTACGTCGTTTGCAATGTGTCCGTCTGTATCAACAAACATAAATATGCCACATGTGTTGAACATCTTCAGCGTAAGTAGCCGAGCATTCAATAACAAGCTCCTCCATCCCTCTCCATAATTGTCTTTATTTCTCTCTTTCCCTTCATCTCCGTCTTTCGCTCTCTCCTGCCCTTAATATTATTTACACAATTTTAATATCTGCCTCTCCGTGTCTTTCTGTGTGCACGCGGGCGAAGATGAGAACAGGGAGAGGGGGGGGGGGGGGGGAGCAGGAGGGGGGGGGGGGGGGGGCTACGTAGATGTTCAAAATAACATTTTTTACATTTGGTTGGTTTTTGTGTTTTTCCGGCAATTGAATATTCGGCCGGGGGGGGGGGGGGGGGGGGGGGGGGGGGAGTTCCTATTTCATCCGTTATGACTAATCATTATTGATAAAAGTCACTGTACATTGTTTATTCTAATAAATCACTAACGTTTTGCATTTTGTGCACGTGCATAACCGGTACAACGATCTCAGAGTCAGATGGATGAAAAACGTGTTGATGGGTGAGTGAGAGTAAGGACGCAGAAATTGTTGAATGAATATAATTTATTATAGCTGACACTGAAATGCACAAGTGATCGAAAGAATATGTAACAAGGTAAATTGTGCTGTGTTGCTGAGAACACTGAGAATATAAAAAAAAATTAAGACTGACAGGATAACTCTGTGTGTGCGTGTGTGTGTGTGTGTGTGTGTGTGTGTGTGTGTGTGTGTGTGTGTGTGTGTGTGTGTGTGTGTGTGTGTGTGTGTGTGTGTGTGCACGCGCGTGCGTGCGTATTCCTTTTATCGCATCCTGTGACTAATTATCAGCTTTTGATATTATATTTCTAGATGACAAAAGCTTCACAGAGTCTAATCGTCTGGTTGCTGCTGTGAAGATAGAAACGGGAGGATACTGAAAAATCACACCCAATTAATAATCGCCCCATTTCAGAGACATTTAGATTGAATACAAAAGCGATTTTATTGAACGAAATGTTTAAAAGTGTTAACTCAAAACCTGTTAATGCTGGCTACGCAAATCTAGGACACAGCCGCAAACAGTGCACAAGGATGTTCGTTGCGTCCAACGGATCTAAATAAATGGCGGAAAAACAGACGTGAAGGGAGCATGTAGAACTCATAAAACTGCATCCGCAGATCTAGGTAGACTGTATGCTAATTATTACAACGTATGATTGAGTCTAGTTTAAATTGTTGCATATGAATACCAAAATACTGCCATACAGAACTTGAATAATGTTCCTTGACTGAGTGAATTAGGCCGATCTGGCAAAAACGTGGGGCTTCAAGAATAAGAGAATTAGTGAGATTCTGGACTGGCTGACTTGCAATCCATTAATGGAACGCAAATGTTACACATAATAACACGTCTGGCACTTGCAAAATATTCAAACTCTTCTAAGAAATTAAAGTGTGTATGTGTGCTTGTGTGTGTGTGTGGGGGGGGGGGGGGGGGGGGAGAGAGAACGTGCATGATCTGAATATGGATTGATTTTGTGCAGCCATTACTCAGTTTAACATGCTTCTGGTTTATAAAAATGTGCATCAGTACAGTAAATCTCCCCAAGCTAACAAGTGCTCATCGTGTGAAGACCAGCGAGTACAATTTCTTGTTTAGCTGTTCCATTTGGAAAGACTTCGGGGTTAGATGTTTTGTCAATTATGCATAAAACCGTTAACTTAAAGCGTATGATTGAAAAAGGAACAAGGGTACAACAATTATTTTAGATGGCTATGATATGCAGATCTCTGTAATTGCTATTCATGCAGTGTTTTTGTTTGTTTCTTTTACCGCTGCAGAGGTAGTTTGAGTATGTATGTACTTTA
>CM031603.1:59423361-59425861 GCA_018398815.1 Conus ventricosus
GCTGCTCCTGTACTTGGACAAGGGTATGAAAACGCTAACTACCGAGTGACGATCACGACACCTAATGATCTAATATCACGGGAAAAATGATGATACAAATAATGATTGACTGACATTTCCACGCATTTGCCAATACACTTTTAAGGTCCTTAAATACCAGAACTAAAGCTGTTAACTGAATCAAGAATTGATCTGCAATATTTACTTCTGACATTCGGTTACTTTTTTGATAAAGGCCCGCGCATGGTACACACGCGCGAGTGTGTGTGTGTGTGTGTGTGTGTGTTGTGTGTGTGTGCGTACGTGTGCGTACGTCCGTGTGTGTGTGTGTGTGTGTGTGTGTGTGTGTGTGTGTGTGTTAGTTAGTTCTTTAGTTTAACGTCTATTCACTATAAGTGTTATTAGACGGGGAAAAAAACAACAATAAACAACAACAACAACAACAACAACAACAACAAAAAACATATGATTATGTGTGTGCGTGTGCGTGTACGTGTACGTGTGTGTGTGTGTGTGTGTGTGTGTGTGTGTGTGTGTGTGTGTGTGTGTGTGTGTGCCTGTGTGTGTAAGGGGGGGGGGGGGGAGGAGGGTGCAAGAGAGAGAGAGAGAGGACTGTGTTAGGGACAAGAGGGGAAGGTTGGGATGGGTGGTAAGATAGGTAGATATTTACTTATCTAGCCTTTAGTGTATGTTGATCGGGGAATTAAAGTATATCAAATGAAACAAGTTTTAGTAGAATTGGAGCATAATGCAGGGGATGGGTGGGGGAGGAGAAAATTTGCTGGTGGGGATGGGGTCATCAGGGTGGAAAGGAAGACGGATAGAGGGAGTGGGAGGGTGGGGGTGGGGGATGACCATATAATCATATAATCGTAACTCTTTTATATCAATGTCGTACAACACAACAGTTTTAGTTTAAAGTACATCAGAGATAGATACCAAGTGGACCGGAATTAAAGATTTCAGAGAACACGCAAAGTAATGAGTGATTATTTAAAATATTTTCAGTGGATACTGGTGCACTGGCTGACAACTGGTCTGTTAACTTTATCTTAGGAACAAAGTGCCTAACTCCTGGGCAGTGAAGAAGTAGGTGGTTTACACTTATTTGTTTGCCACATACGCAATGTATATTTTTAGAGTACTTTGTTCTAAAAGCATTTAATCGGAACCTATACATTAAACTAATAACATGTCTGGAATGCATTACAGATAGATTGTTTAAAAAGGATTTCGGATTCGCTGCATTCTTTACTGTACACAGTGCTGGTAATATTGACTATTTTGTTTTCTTGTGCAGTTCAGCAACCTGATTTTGAGACACTTTTTCTATGCGCTGATTAAATTCATGCAGATCTAGTCGAATGTCGAGATGCTGTGACCCTTCTTTATTTTTTGCTGCCCTTTTAGCCGCATGATCTGCCCACTCGTTTGGGGTGATTCCGGAGTGAGAGGGAATCCAGCAAAAGGTAATACTGGTACCCTTTAGAGACAACTCATGAATAATATGTTTTATTTCAATAGTCATTTCTAGTCGTTTTTTATGCCTCGGGATTTAATGGCTTGTAAAACAGACTTTGAGTCCACACAGAATAAGATTTTGCATGTATCCGTCGAAAGATCTACAATGTAATTTAATGCCATAAGTATGGCTACAAGTTCAGCAGTAAAAATGGAATAATGTTTACCAATGTAGTATCGTTTTTCTGTTTTTAATGAGGGTATTACAAAAGCTGCACCAGTATTTCCATCATCAAGAACTGATCCATCGGTGTATATCTTTAGATAGTCTGTATACTTACTTTCCAAGTGGGAATCAACTAAACATTTTAATAGGTTAGGGGAATGGTTTTTGAATAAATCTGTGTGATCAATGTCAAATATTGGTTGATTTTGTTCCCATTCTGGAAGTGGAGAAAAAGAAGGTTTAATTGCAACATTTTTCCCGTTCAGCTCTGTATTACAGATAATATCTGAGGCAAATTTATTGATGGACTTCAACGACTGTATTGTTCTAGCTCTTTTTGCAAAGTCAGTTTCTGAATTAAGATTTGTTTCTTTTTGTGAAAATGTTTCATAAGCAGAAGTTTTAAGGATAAATTTCGCAGCTGAGGCTTTTCTTTGTTCATCGAGGGGTAGAATACCTGCTTCTGTGTAAGTTCCTAAAATTGACGCGTGTATTGGTACACCCAGAGCAAGTTTGTAAGCTTTAGAATCTATGCTCTGCAGTTTCTTTAACAAGTGCGCTGGAGCGCTGAAAAAAACCTCCTGGCCATACGTCAGCCGTGAACGTACAAGGGAGGTAGCGAGAGATATTAGTGCCTTTGTGTCCTGTCCCCAGTGCTGTCTGCTTATTACCTTCAAAAAGTTAAGACTTTTTCTAGCTTTGTTTGTTATGTAGTCGATGTGGTAATTCCACGAAAGTTTTGAAGTGAGGTAGACGCCAAGAAATTTGACAATTTGTGTATATTTTATGATTGCACCATTAATCGTGAATTCA
>CM031603.1:59430861-59475592 GCA_018398815.1 Conus ventricosus
CGTGTGCTAATGATTTTACGTATGTGTTCACACGCTGAATTTCGGTTCAAAGGCTCTTTCCATAGTCTAATTCTTCAGTGTTGTACCCAAGTGACTCCCCAATGATCTAAGCAAGTTGAGAAAAAGAAACCCTTCCATGACATCCGTATACTTTGGTTCGCTCGTGATCATTTGAAGATCTCAGATACATAAACATAAATCTATTTAGTCTAATTAGTACTTACAACTAACTCTCATCCTACACTGTATACATATGGTGTCATTTTGTGCTTTTGTTTTGAACTTCATAGTGCTAATAATTTTTCAGCTAACATTCCTTGCCACGTCTCTCCATGATAAAGATATACTACCTAAAATACTACCTAAAATATACTAACAGTATGTATATATAATTCCATGCCTGCATCTTTATTTTCAAATGATGAAACTGTACATTCAAAACTATCAATTTCCCTTCACACACAGGCTTAACTACTAATAGACCCAAGTAATGAGAATCTTGGAACAAAGGTACTCATACAATCAGTAGTTCTTTAAAAAATGTCGCTGTTCAAGAGTCCTCTCTCTCTCTCTCTCTCTCTCTCTTCTCTCTCTCTCTCTCCTCTCTCTCTCTCTCTCTCTCTCTCTCAATATCCTCACCTCACTCGGTCACTGACTCTCCCTCACATTTGCAGATGAATTTAGACTGTAGTCAGGCAGCATAGTGTACTTCCAAACAACACTAATAACAACATAATAAGAATTATAATGAATAATTGTGGTGGTAAGAACAGTGATAAAGTTATCATGGTTATAGCAGTCACAACAATCACAACAACATCAACATCAGTAACAGCAATACAATACAATACACATACTAGATCTACTACTAATTATTACGATGGTGTTAATTCAGCACAGTTACGTGTCTGAAAATTTGGTGAGAAATACACCAAAAATGATCCAAATTCCCTTTTGGTTTCTATTTTCTCTATACCTACCTTGAAGGCACGCGGCATACTGTATGAATTTGCACTTTCAACTACGAATTCAATCAACACACTGCATCATTTTATTTAAGAAACACAGTCATACTGAACCACAGCATTGCTGACGTCTTTAGAACAACCATTCAATGCATCAAGACAGAGCCTCTCTTACATCCTTTTCAACAATTCATGGAGTGTGTAATGTAGGAAGTGCATATGGACTTCGATGCTGTTGAATTAATTTGACACCGGCCTCTTTGTATTTGGAATCTTACTGACGTTCTTAATTTTACGGGAAGCTTGATGAAAAACAAGAACTTCAAGAAACCCATCATCAGACAATATAGAACTGAATTCAGCAGAGTGAAAAGCTGACGTACAGTCAACAGGTCCAGACAACAAGCAGCTGTCACAATGCAAAGCTGAAGAGTCTGTTACTGGAATATGTAGACCTCTATAAGTATCTTGGATCTATTTGCATATGAATGGCACCCTACAAAAGAACATCAAAATCAGGCTGAACCTTGCCGTGTCTATCATGCTAAGATACGAACTATAATTGTGGTAAGGTAAGGTAATGTTGCTTATAGCCCGGCCGACCGCATAGGGCCATATCAGGGCTGCTGTAACCATGGGGAACATAGTCTGTTAAAATGCAGTGAAAACAGCACGCTGAAACCTGACTGATTGATTAATTGAATGTCTCATTGTTCCTTCTCTATGTCATCTCAAAAGAAATACTGGCAATAATCATCATTTACATAAAGCTTGTCTACTCTCACATCTGGAAGCTCTTAAAAAGCGGGGGAAAAGGTATAAGCAAGTACATACCGTAAAAAATATTTCAATAAATTCCTAGACGGCGTAAATAGGCTTCCTGATAAATCATTTTTCTACTTGTTAGAACAGTGTGAATAGTACAACCAGAATTAAAAGTATACGCATACAACACACACGCACACACACATACACACACATGCTAAAGAAATATCTATTTATACCATCTGTGTGTGTGTGTGTGTGTGTGTGTTGTGTGTGTGGTGTGTGTGTGTGTGTGTGTGGGTTGTGTGTGTGTGTGTGCACGCTTGCGTGTGCGTGCGTGCTGAGAGAGAGAGAGAGAGAGAGAGAGAGAGAGAGAGAGAGAGAGAGAGAGAGAGAGAGAGATCCAGCAAACAGAAATTACGTTAAATAGAATAAGCATGAAAACTTTACGGTGAGTTTAATCGCCAAATCTCGAAAACACAAAAACGCCATAATACCCATCTGATCAATTTTCTGGATACTGGAATTCTCTTTGATGTTATTTTACAGACTGTAGCTTTCTACCAAACAATGTCGAAAAGGTGTCCCTGAAACGAGACCCCGTGAAGAAATACACGAAGAAATTAAACGTAGCATTGATGTAAGAGAATATTTCTGCAATCCACAAACCCATCATGAAGGCATTGTGGTGACGTCTTCCACTGTTCATTTCTGAGGAAAAGAGCCAGATTAAACGATTTACTACGGAGGGGAAGAAACAGAGCATGAAGAAAACAGAATTAGCGACAAGAGTCTTTGTTAAAGCCAATGTTTGAGCTGAGATTGATGAGGAACTTTCAGATCGCCATCTAACAATCTGACGAAGTTTCCCAATTGTCATTATAGTCGATGTCACGACTGTCATCATCACAACACCGGGTAGGCCTATACCAACGACAAGGTTTCTAAAGGATCAATGAATTCTTTGTGAGTCTTGTAAAATGTGCCCTCAACACCTGTTACCATGGTTATGTCAGTCACAGGATCATAAATACACCCAATACGATAACGAAAATTGGTAATGAAGAACGTACTCATGATCACAATGTACGATATGATGATAATAGTAGCCATCTTCTTTGTGCTGAGCAGAGTTTGACATTTGAGAGGGTTGAACACACAAAACGCATCTCTCTAGTGCGATAATGGCAGACATCACACTAGAAATATAATGGAATTGTAAAAGAAAACCCAGATTGAGGTTGGTTAAAACTGTGGAAACAGGACCAAACATTTCTCTGGTGGTGAACTGAATATAAACCTGTTCACCATGGTGGATAACTGCGTTGGTCAGAGTCAACTCATCTGCCAGAGATAAAGCAAACAGACACAGGTTGACGCGATCTTTGAGGCCCTGTTTGTGAAAAACCACCATGTTCATGAAGTTAGCTGGTCCACCAATCAGAAACAGCACCACTAGCATTTTGTTTTTCAACTGACGAACAATCGTCTCAGTTTCCGCACTGATGATATTCTCCGGATTGTCCCAAGGTATGTACTCCATCTCACTAAACACAATGTTGAGGCAATCATCTGGACTTGTTGAGTTCTGCATAGCTTGCGAATGTTCTGTTGCGTTTTGTTGAATCGTAGCATTTGTGTCGATATTCTGAAGTCGCAGGAAAGTGTTTACAACTGTAGGCCTACCATCTAGGGCAGCAGTCATGTTTTCTTCTCTACACTTATAACGGTTGAAAGATATGTGCAGTTATTCTACTTTTGAATACACGTTCGTAGTTTTTCAGTTTTGCAACAAAAAAGTTCAACCACCCATGCACTGATTTTTGTCATCAATGTATTAACTTTCAAAATTGTAAAACAGCATAGTCTACTGTATTACAAACGGAAGTAAAGTTAATCAGAAACTCGTTTTGACGGTCATGTTTAAATGGCTGAAAAAAAAGGAATGATTATTCTACGAAACCACAAAACATATCACGCGTGCGCCCGCGCGCGCAACACGCACACATGCATCCAAGCACACACACACGAAAGCACGCACCCCCACCCCCCGCCACACACACACACACACACACACACACACACACACACACACACACACACACACACACACACATACACACACACACACACACACGCACGCACACGCACAGGGGAAAAAAACTGCCAACCAGATAAAGCACTCAGCTGTGAAGCGGCATATATCTGGCTCAGATGCGGCACTCCGGTTCTTTTCTTCTTCCCTCATCACTTCCCCTAAAAGTGACGGCTTGATTCAAGATATTGGAGGAGACGAAAAACGAAGTCTTGTGTGCACAAAGCACATAGTGGGGCACAGAGAGCTTGAAGTGACAAGAATTAATTTCTATTTTGATCGTCAAATACAGGCACAAAATAAAGGAGAAGTGTGTGTGCGTGTGTGTGTGTGTGTGTGTGTGTGGGGGGGGGGGGGGGGGGGTCAATGTGGGCGAAGTGGGACATCATCTCCCGGTCTCTGTGGAGAATGTGGCGAAGTGGTAACATGCAATGGTCAAACGTTTTTTGGGGCACTTCACCCCAAATTTTTTTAAAATTGCTTTTTCCTCTTTGATTTTTCACCCAAAAGTTGCAAAACGTTTCGAACAACGGTGTCAATGTGATTGGCGCCGTTTCTCCAGTCCTGCTTGGGGTTGAAAGAAGTCATCTTAAAAGCACCATGTGCCTACACTTCTCCAATTTGGAAAATAATAGCAAATGATCACTTAAAGTTTAATGAAAAAACAAACTGCCCCTTTCTGCCCAAAGGGGAAAAAAAAAACTAACAAAAAGAAAAAAAAAGACAATTAGTTGCTTCGTCAGGGATCACTTCAAACCAAAGGGAACCTCGAACCACTTCCCGGGAAACCAAAAGCAGCTAAAAACATTTTTACATTCACTTTTTGCAAACATTTTTTTAAAAACCCTTTTTCCCACCGTGAAGAAAAAACCAGCCAAGCATGGAAGTTGGTAGAATGACCCCTTAAAAGACCACCACAAAAAAAAAGGGGAAAAGAAACCCCATGCGAGACAGAAGAAAGCTCAAACAATGCTTTTTTTGCCCGCGCTGTTTTAAAAACCCTGGTGTATGCGGCGTTCTAAAACGAAGCTCCGTCTAGTCTTTCTTGATTCGTATCGGTTAGTCAGGGGAATCAATGGAAGTCAAAAACAACAGTCACGGGGATGTAGATTGGTTTCCCACCTGGTTTTCCTTTAAATGTTGCACTCAACTCCCCTCCTCCCCCCAAACAAAGTTAAGGTCCCGCTGAAACCCCTTCCTTGAAACATTGAAGGGGTAAAAAAGATCACTAACCATACCGCCTGGGTATCAAATGTTATGGTTGAGACAGGCCAGTTTTATAGGCTGGTTTTTAAATACAGTGTTTGGAAAAAACATTTAAATTTTAGCAGACAGTAGAAACCAGACCAAAAATTCTATGCGCCCCCCTGTAGGGCGGACCCTACGTCAGCTAGGAATAATGTGGTAGAAAGATTGAATAGGGGCAAAGAATGGGTTGATGACGTGGATCTCTCAAAATGGGGAAGGCGAACGAAACAGGAAAATTATCGGCTAAAAAATAAAAAGTATTGTGACCCTTACTGGGCCATGTGCCTTTGTGGAAGCAGAATGGTACAAGTCCTTTGGGGCAGCAGATAAAGAAATCTGGCTTCCAAAAAAAATACCTCGTCTTAAATTGGATTATGGGGGCTGCCAGTTACACCTATTTTTTTAAAACCTCGCAGTTTGGGGGTAGTGGGGTTTATTAGAGAAAGACAAAAAGTTGGTCGAAAAAGAACAACAGTGAACTTCACGAGGTTATAAGAAAATATCAAAGATGATTGGTCGCAAAGAAAAAACAGTAAAATTTTCACGAGGTTAGATTTCAAAAAATGTTACGAACCGCCCAGAGGAAACGTGAAGCGATTAAAGCGATCAAAGCTAAGTAAATTTTTTTCGTTATTTTTTTCGTTTTGTGCCCCTCCCTGAGAAGACCAAAAAAGGTCGAAACGCTTTGTTTTTTTTTTTGTGACTCGTTTTTTTCCACGTTTTTTTGGGCAGTTCGCTAACATTTTTTAAGATCTTTTTTAGATTTCCCCCCCTGCTGTCGTCTCACTTTGAATTTAAAATTTTTCCAGTTCAGAAAAAAATTTCTTATAGGTGTGGGTAAGATTACTCAAAAGGGATCGTGGTTGGACTTGTTTTGCGGTTGCACACTTAAGTTAAAGGTTTAAAAAAATGGAAACTTTGTCCTTGAGGGTTTCCTCTCTGAAAGTCTGCTGTGAAGCCTATTTAACCTTTCGTCCTACTTTTGCTTTTGTAACGATTTTAAATATTTAGAAAACCACTCAGGCCTTGCCCTTTGTGATTTTGTTTATCTCTATCACTGCGGCATTTTTCATTTCAATGTTTCTTTGAACCATGCTTTTACATGTCTGGCCGACCCTTCTTCAAAGGGTGGAAATGGAATTTAGTGCGATGCCCTTTTTCTTTGTTTACGTATTGCACGCTTGCGATAGCTCTAGGACGGGAGTCAAAGTCCCCGGGCCGATTAAAAGCGCCTTACGTAGTATTACTGTAAAAAAGACGTATGAAAGAAAACGACAATTTGTAAAATATACCATTATAAAAAAATTACGCTGTTAAAAATTCGTATGACAACGCATGGGATTCGAGGCCGGGAATTCTTAAATTTGGGGGGCGTACCTTATTACCACACACACGGGTGTGGGGGTTGTGTGGGGTGTGTTGTGTGTGTGTTTGTGTGGTGGGTGTGTGTGTGTGTGTGTGTGTGTTTGTGTGGTGTGGTGGTGGGGTTGGTGGGGGTGTGTGTGGGTGTGTTGTGTGGTGTGTGTGTGTGTGTGTTTTGTGGTGGTGTGTGTGTGTGTGTGTTGGGTGTGTGTGTGTGTGTGTGTGTGTGTACGTGTTGTTTTGTGTGTGTGTGTGTGTGGGCGCGCACGCGCGTTGGCTACGTCCGTGCGTGCTCGTTATGCGTGGGTGCGCGCGCGCGCGCGCGCGCGTGTGTGGTGGTTGTGTGTGTGTGTGTTGTGTGTGTGGGGGGTTGTGTGTGTGTGTGTGTGTGTGTGAGTGTGAGTGTACAGTGGGTGTGTGCGTTTCCCCAGGGTCCTTCCGTTTAAAATTTATGTGTGCATGTATCCTATGCACGGTGTGTTTTTGTGGGGGTGTGTGTGTGTGTGGGGGTTTTTTTTTTGGGGGGGGTGTGTGTGTGTGGTGTGGGTGTGTGTGTGTGTTGGGGGTGGGGTTTGTTGGTGTGTGTGTGTGGTGTGTGTGGTGTATGTGGTGTGTCTTTGTGTGTTGTGTGTGTGTTGTGTTGTTGTGTGTGGTGTGGTGGTGTGCTCTTTCTTTTACTTTTAATAAACCTGGGGGTTAAAGGTGTTATTTTTTTTGCTTTCGTGAAGAAAATTTTTTCTGGATTTAAACAAACATTGAATTTGTAAAAGTCCCAAAAATCTCCTTGAAAAAAAAAACAAATAATGGGAAAACCTTTTCTGTGCGCAAGACACTAGCACGCAGCCTTTCCCTCCCCCCCCAACACGCACACAGGAACAAAAACCACGCAACAAAAACCCACGCAACCACCAACACACAGCACACACCACCCCTACACACACACACGCCACCACCCCCACACGCCCCGGCGGCCCCGGCGCACGCACGCCGCAAACACGGGGGCGCGCACGCGCTTGCTAATGCGACACGTTCTCTCGCTCTCTCTGCTGTCTCCTTCTCTCCCCTCCTTTTCTCTCCTGGGGGGGTGATTTGATATCAGCAGTGACCAACGTGTTTTTCTCCATGGAACAATTAGTGCGCTTTTCGAAATTCTTTTTTTTAATGAACTCCCCCCTACAGGAATATTTGGTTCCCAAAAAAGAAAATGTTTGCTGTTAGGAGTGAAAAAATTAAGGAGTATTCAACATCCGATTCACGCGTGAATTTTCAAGTGGCATGCGGATTTTTTCTTCCCGTACCTGTGCTTCATGGCGAAGCGAGTCCCCCCTTTGAAAAAAGATGAAGAACGGGTGATTACGACAAGAAAAAAAGGGGAATATTTTTGTTTTTGTTTTTGTGGGGGCCTATCCCCCGTGTTGTGGGACCTTGAGTTGAACCCCTGGACCTGCCCAGAAAAAAAAAGACAGTGCGCGGACAGACGTGAAAAAAAGCAGTTCCCCCCGTCCCCCCTTACACGTTCTAGTGATTCTCGCCTGCCAGCGGATATGCCAGCGATTCTAGAGCCATCCACGAAGGGGAACGGGTTTGAGTCATTAGAAGCTCGCATGGAGCCGAGCGACCTTAGTGCAATTAAAACAGATATTGGGGTCTTTTCAAAATAAAATGTGACAAAATTTGTAAACGCTGTGGAAAAATAAAAAGTGACAGTAAAAGTGCTTCTCCTTTACTTCAAGATATCACGGTGATATAAATTGGCTGTAGGCAGAGAGAGAAACACAAAAAAAAAAATGCAACTACTCACAAAAACAACCCGTGAAACCCCAAGAAACTGACACGATGAGGGGGGAGGTGGACAGACGGGGGGGGTTTCCAGACGAGACAACCCCCGTTGTTTGGGGTCCCTGCAGCAGATGGGAGGGAGACCTTCACCCCCCCCCCCCTGTGCCGAACAGGACGGCATCCTGAACAGGTGGAGAGGACAAAAATTTGGAAACGGACGACATTGTGGGGCCCCCGTGTGGCCAGAGCAGAAAAGGGGCGGACCCCCCCCTGTGATTGTAAATTCAGCAGGGGGAAAAGGAAAAAATGTCGTTTGAAAACAAAAAATTCCGGGCCCAGATGAAGGACAAGGGATAAACTGTCCCAATGATCTCACCCCCACAAGCCATATTGTCGCCGGGGGCCAAAAAAAGAGGGAAAGGTGGTTTCTTCAAAAAGGGGCATTAGTGTGCACCCCCGACGACTGACCCAAAAACGTATGCGGAGGTTGGATTCCGACTCTACGCGGTCATCAAAAAATGCGGCTGCCCCCCCCCCCCCCCCCCCCCTGCGTGACACTGTAAAAAAAACAGGTCAAGGTGACAGTGTACCGTGCGGCACACCCAACGCCGGGGATTCCCCCCTACTCGTCCGTCGCCATCTCGGCAGGCCGGCACCCCAAAGGGTCCTAGTGAAAGTCGTGATTGCAGGGGTCACGGCAGTCGGAATTTCCCCGTGATGGCAGCGGGTCAGGGTAGTCGGGCGTGGGGGAGTTTTTTTTTCAACGCACGAATCAAGGCCGGGAAAACCCCCTCGGCAGCACGCCTGTGAACAAGACCCAGGCAGGTCCCCCCCCTTCCTCCTGTTTTCAGACAGGAACTTTTTAAAAAAAAATAGGACAGGCTTGGCCATCCATGTGATCGAAATTCCTGACTTTCAATATTGAAAATTTTGTACCGAAATGACCGTATCTCTTTATAAAATACATTGAACTATTTGATTTCTTTTTGCTTGAAAAAAATTTTGGGGATACACTTTTTGGACTTTTCCCGGAATCTTAAATTAACTTTTTTAAAATATTATGTACTGCAAAAAAGTTTTTTCAAAAAAAGGAAAAAATTCGGTGGGTTACTGTTTTTTACGCAGTGACAAACTTGTAACAAATTAAAGATTGATTGTGAAAATACTGTGGTTTTGGAAAAATTGAAAAGTGTTTTTTTTTAAGGCGATAAAGAGTGCTTTTTTTGCAACATCGTTGTTCCGGGAGAACAGTCCTTTTTACAGTACAAATGAAAAAAGATGGAATTTGGTTTTACTAAAAGGCTATCCTGAACATCATAAATGTGAGAGTTTTCTTGTGATTTTGGGGATCAAAAATGCGAGGACGGGGTGGAAGAAACCTAATGGAATGAAGCACTTACCTATTTCCTTTTGTGATGTCGATGATAATGATTTTTGATTTTTTTAAAAACGACAGTCAAAAAGTTCTTTTTTACCCAATAACTTTGGTGAGTCTTTGTTGAATTTGTGTTTTATGTTGGACTGTTTTATTGTGAAGGGTGATGTGTTGGTGATTTTTGGTAGTTTACATATGTTTCACACAGGGAAAATAGTTTATTGATTTTTTTATAATGACTAAGGGCTGTTTTCAAGTAATTGTCTTTTTTACATATTGGGACCGTGGGGGTTCTTGGCATTTGGCAGTCGATTTTTATTTTAAAATGTGGTCTGATTTTTATAGAAAAAATCTAAAAAACTGTAGAGAAATGGGGGAAAATTGTTTTGTGTGGTCTAAAGATTTTTTTGTTGGGAGTACACACATGATTAAATTTCAATGTGTTTTTGCCATACCCAAGGCTTTTTAAAGCTTTTTAAATCGATGTCAACATTTCTCTAGATATATTTTTTTTTAAAAACATTGTAGGGGAGTGCTGCCTCCAGATTCGAACTGTTGGAAATAAGAAAAAAAGCGTAAAGAATGGTTTGAAAAACATGGCCCCAAAAGGGAAAAGAAGGTCCAACGTTCCCTTAAACTTTTCCCAAAAGGTCAAAAAAAAGTAATGAGCAGCACAAAGAAAAGTTTTGGATGAAAGGAGACTTAAAAAGAACTTTTATTCTGAAGAAAAAAGAATTTGACAATAAAAGGATAATTAAATTTTAAAACATCAACCAACAAACCTAAGGTTTTTGGGAAAAAAATTTCAGACTGTAACAGAAAAAATGTGTCGAAAATGTATTTCTATGGCCCCGGGTGCGAACATTTCCGGGGAAAATTTTTTTGATGACCCCCTGGACTGGATCAAGAGGAAATCTTACCAGAACTATGGACATTCAGACGAGCCACTTTTTACGACCCATTTCTCAAGAAAGAAGTTGTATCTATTTTAAGTTAAATTTTTTAAACCCGGTAAAAGTTCTGGTACTGATATGATACTTGGTGAAATGTTAACATGCCAAATGAAAACGGTAATTAAATTTCTCGTATGCTTTTCAATAAGATTTTTTTGAAGGGGGATTTTTTCCAAAAAACGGGTGTAAATCCATTTTTATTCTTTACAAAAAAGGGAGCAAATTTACCTGAAATTCCCGTGGGGGGGCATTAACAAGTTCGTGAGCAAAGTGTCACATTTATTTGAAAAGCGACTTTCACGAGGGGCAGAAGCTGAAGGAAAAATTAGTGGGAAAAGGTGGGTTTAGGCGGGGTATAGTAAAATTTGATCACATTTTTTATTTTACACTCTGTTTTTGAAAATATTTAGCAAAAATTCTAAGCTCTATGTAGCTTTCGTCGATTTTGAAAAGCATTTGATTCTGTTGACAAAAATGTTTATGGATGTGTTTAAGAAGAATGGCTTTGATGGAAAATTTTTAAAAAGCACTTCGGGGAGTTTATGACTCGCCATTGTGTGTAAGGATAAGCATTCTACTCTGTTTTTTTTTTGTTTTGTCCGAGAAGGGATAAAACAAGGATGTAAAATCGCCCAATTATGTTCTCCTTTTTTGTAAAAAAATTTAGTTTAAATTAATCAGGGGGGGGAAGCACGAATAAGGGGCCCGGGAATTTTCAGACTTTTTTTTTTCCCCTTTTGAGCGACGTGATTTTGCCTCAGATACTGTTTAGGTCTAAAAAAATTCAGTGAACAATCGAAAAAAGGGCTGTTAGATTGCTTTTTAAAGTAAATCTAGATAGACAAAATTAGGGTTTTCGTAAGGTGGTTATCTTGGAATAAAGAGAAAAATGGACATAGGGAAACAAAATTTTAAAAAGGGTTAAAAAAACAAACAAATCTTGGCTTGATTTTTTACAAAAAAATTTTAAGTATGAAGCTGCCCTCAGACAGAGTAGAAAAGGAAAAAAGGGCGTTATTAAAATTCTAAAATCACAAAAGAAATACATACAATTGCCCTTCCTATTCTGGAAAAGCTTTTTGATACTCAGATTGAGCCCTATTGCTTCGAGCAGAAGTATGGGGGTTGGAAGTTTGGGGTTTAAAATAGAAAAAGTAATACTTTTGCCATTAAACGTTTTCCGGGGGTGTCCCTAACTTTTTAAATAAAAGATTCGGAAAAAAGGAAGTATTTTTTGTTCTTTTCGAAATGCTTTAAAAAATGTATTAAAAATACTGGCTGGACTGGTAAAAACTCCCAACTAATGAATATGTGGGCAAGCATATGATATGTTGTTTTCTTTTAGAAGCGGGCAATAAAAATTTGGGCATCAAAAGTTGGGACCTCTAACAGAAAAGGGTTTTTTTGGGTGTATGGTTTGGTCAAGGTGGGGTTTGGGGGGAGAGAACGTAATTTCCCGACTTGGGCCCCTTTTCGCCCTCAACCAGTTTTCGGGCGAAAAGTGTAGAATCAGCTATTTGTTTTTGCCCAAAGAAAAACTTCAAATAACCAAAAAAATAACGTTATTACAGACAACTTCGGGTATTTATCGTTTTCAATACATTTTACTAACTTTTCAGTTTTTAAATTTTTGTTTTAATCCTAGTTTTAATCTTTTCGCGCTACTCTTTTTTCAAAAAACATCATTTTGGGGAGACAGTCACCAAACTAAGCTTGGTGAGAATTTGTGCAAAACCCAAAATTTAGGGGTTGGGGGTTGTGGCAGGCGAAACCATGTACCGCGGCCCTGGCGGATCCTAGGGCCCTGAAAATTACTGCCCCCTAAGGTGGGGCTGCGCCCACCTGGCCGTGGGGGCGAAGGATTGTTTGCGATATTTTCATTTAGACACGGACCCCATAACATACGGTTCTGCGTTTCACAAATCGTCGCGCACACACACAACACACACACCACACACTCACGAACATGCAACACACCAACCCCCACCACACACACACACACAACCACAACACACACCACACACTCAAAAACACACACACCCGCTGCACACACACAAGCCACACCACCCCACACACACAACACCACACACTCACACCCACACCCTCTCTCTCTCTCCCCTCTCTTCACACAACACACACACACCAACCACACAAAAACCCCCCAAAAACCACACCCCACCACCTCTTTCTCTTTTCTTTCTCTCTAAATTTAAAAAATGTATAAAATCCGCACATTCTTCTGACTAATTTCTACCTACAAACTTTGTACACAGACAGGCGACAGGGGGGCTAAAACCTGATCACTTAATTTACGGCTCGCGGCTTTTTGCACCAGAGCCCCCTGGGGCCCCTGCGCTGTGTAACGAAGCCACTCGGTGGGTTGCCCCACTTTGATCAGAAAATGTTTTGGGAAAATTTTTGATTGCCACGTCGACACACCCATCGGGCTGTCACGCGACACGCCGGGGTTGCCATTGTTTGCCGGCATCAAACAAAAAAGGGGTTTGTGTTTTGAGCGCTCTGGTGTGCCACTGTGTTTTTAATTGTTTTTTTTTAAAAAGGCTAAAAACGTTACTGAAGAAAAAAGGGTTTTTGATATTCGAGACCATAATTTTACTTTAACTGAAAGTTGAGTTTTGTTGAAAGAATTTTGGGAAGCTTTTTTTTGAAAAAGGAAAAAAATTTTTTTTTTTAGAAAAAGAAAAAAGTAATAACTGCTTTGGAAATGACGACTATCTTAAAGGTTTGTTGGTTCAGGGAAAAAAAACAAGATGTAGCCGTTTTTTTACGGGTTTTTTTACTATTGATGAGAGGTTCCCTTTTAATAAAAGGCGCGCATTGTTTTAAAGTTGGCCGAAAGCAAAAACAAACCATCACGCGTTGATTGTTTTTTGGGGGCTGGCTTGAGAAGCTAAAGCCCTGTTTAAAAAAAAGGCGTTCTTTTCTTAAGGGGGGAGGTAAAAAACGGGTGATTCGTTTTGCTAAAAAAACTTTTTTGAAAATTTTTTTTCTGTTCCTCCCAAGTAAAAAAATGTTCTTAGTTTGTATCGACTTGATTTATTTTTTAATACAGATTCGTGTTCATGTGGCAGGCTGATCTGTGTATTAAGAGGGGGTATACTTTTCTACTTTTTAATTTTAAACAGTTCATTGCCTTCAAGTGTGCCCTTAGGGAACGAAAGGGGGATTTTTTAAATTTTTTTTGGGAAACAAAATAGATAGGGTTAGGCAGACCTTAGTACATCTTAGTTGGAGAGGGGATAGTGTTGGTGGATTTTATTTAAAAATAAAATATAATGAGGGATATTTGCGAAAAAGAGAATAAAAGTGTAAGAGTAATTGTGTAAAGAAAGCAAGTTTAAGTGGTTGGGGGGGCACAGAAAATGGCCAATATCAATAGAAACTTACCTGCAAAGGCGGCAGTGCCGAATGGTCCGCCCACATGCAAGCTGGGGGGAAAACTGGCCAAGTGTCATTATGATCCTTGACCTACAAAGGGGGCGGCAAAAAACCAGCGCTCAGCGGCAAACTAGGCCGTGTTACCATATGATCACTTGGCCTTGTTGTTTGGGTTTCGGCAAGACACAACCTGTTTTTGCCAAAGCAAGAAATGGTCCTAGTAGGTTCACTTTTTTTTTTGTTTGTTGGTGTTTTTTTGTTTTTGGCCTACCCCACGCACCCGTCCCTCCACCCCCACCCCTGGAAGGGGCTTTTTTGTTTTTTGTTTGTGTTTGTTTTGTTGTTTGTTTTTGTCCTACCCCAGCAGCACACCCCCCCCCCCCCCCCCCCCACCCCACCGCACCCCCCCCCCCACCCCCACCCCCCACGCATGGCACCCCCCCCCCCCCCACTTCACCCGCCCCACCCCCCCACCCACGCATGCACACACTCAAGTTCCTTCTAAGTTTTTTTTTTCTTAAATTACCCCAATTACTTTTTAAAATTCTTTTCAAGTTGTCTTTTTTAAATCCCCTCCCCAAAGTTATCCCCAAGTTTCTTATTAAGTTTTTTTCTAAGTTTTTTTTAATTTTAAATCGCCCCCGTTTTTTTAATAGTTCTTGATCAAGTTCTTAATTAAGTTTTTAAAAAGTTCTTGATCAAGTTTTTTTATAAGTTCTTGATTTTAAGTCTCCTTAAGTACAACCAAATTTTTTATTTTAAATTATCTTTTAATTATCCAAAAAAATACAATCATGTTTTTTTTTTAAATAGCAGAGTCTAATTAGTAACACACGCCTCAAAAAAAAGCGTCATCGTTGAGGATGTTCTTGCCCCGCTTCTTTGCAAGATTTAATGAAGGTCTTACATCCTAAGCAACGCATTGATTACAATTTTTGGGCTATGGAAAAGTTTTTTTTTTAAGACCCTGCTTTATTTATTGACTTTATTTTTATATACGCAGATCTATTTCTATTAAAAAAAATTTTAAAAATTTTATTGCATTTTAAATGGATCAAAATGATTTTTGTTTTGGCGGTTTTGGCGTGCGTTGTCCCCTTTTTTTTGTTTTTGTGGTTCAGGTTGTTTTTAAATTCTTTTTTTTTTGTTGCCATTTGGTTTTATATTTTTAACCGTAAAAACACCCCCGCCAGCGGGGGGCCAAAAATGGCAACAGTTTTTTTTTTAAATTAATAACCTGAAGACTTTTTGGCGGTAGGCCCTTGAATTTACATGGAGTTTTTTTTTTTTTTGGGGGATTGAATCAACTTTTTCTGGGGCTGGCGGTGTTATGTTTTCATGATAGTTATATTCTGTAACATTTAATTTTTTTTTTTCTGTTCCCCTCTGCTAATTTTTTTTTCCCTCCTTTAACACGTCCAGGATGAGGTGGGTTTTTTTAGGTTCCCCCCCTGATTAGTGTTTTTTGGGGTTTTTTTGGCTTGGTTACTTTTCACCCGATTAATGTTTCCTGATTTGATGATTTTTTTCCGCTCGTTCATTTTGAAAGGGAAACAAATTATTGATTAAAAAATTTTATTAAAACCCCCGATTAATGGCGTTTAAAAATGTTCCAAATCTGTGTTAGAATCACATCCTGGGGGACTCTAATGACTTTGTTAAAAATGGGCTTTCGTTAAATCATCGTAGATCTTGTTCAGAATCAAAAGGGGGCAAAAATTTTCTGACTAGTTTGTGTCAAACTAAGAACCCTTTGTCCCCACTTTTTTTACCATTCTGACCCCCTGCGTTATACCCGTTTGTACTTTTATAATGTCTTTGTTTGACATCTGTTGAATCTTTTTTTTATGTGAATTCGTTTTCCCAGGAACTTTTTGTTTTCCCCATGCTGCCAAGAATACCCTCTCCTTTTTTTGGGCCCTAAATAGCTTATCACAACTTGGTCTTTTTAGTTCAGGAAGGTTTAGGCTGCCCTGTGCTGTAGTGATCATCGCTGTTATGTTTTTTTTTTTTAATTTTAATTATTTTTTTTTTTTTAAAAAGAGCACCCAAAAAAAAAAATTTGCTAACCTTGTTTCCATTCTGCGTTGTTGGGGGCCTAAGTGTAGGAACTCATGTTTGGTAAAAGTTGTTAAGAATTAAAAACCCGCAGTCTTGGTTTAAAAAAACTTTGAGGATTTCCCCAAAGCTAATTGTATATTTCAGCTGTTTGTAAAAGATTTTCTGTTAAGAAGGAAAAAATTCCGGCAATAAAAATATGAAAAAAAAAAAATACATTTTTAAAAAATGGCTTCACTCCAATAATGATAGGCGGCGCTGTGGTGGGGAATTTCGCTTTCTTTTAGCGGAATAATTTCGCATTTAGTAAAAGGGGGGATGACGGCGAGAGAAAAGACATAACAAAAATAGGAGAAATAGCAGTGCAAAGACGCCCTTGAAAAACAGAGACTTGAGCAGTTGTTTTTTTTTAATGCACCTGAAAAAACCCGGGCTGAAACTTACACATTTAAAAAAAGTTGATCAAGCAAAAAACAAATTTTTTTTGTAACAGGGAAACCCAAACGAGGGCTTGCCCCCCCAAAAAATTCCCGTGACTTTTATCAACCTCAGAAAAACAAAAGATGCAAAAAATCGGGTTTTTTTGTCGTTGGTTTATGCCCTTGTGTATTTTGTTGCACATAAATGCTGAGTAAAAAAAAGAACAAAAACTATTATTCGCCAAAAGGATATTGGAAGGGTATCACAGCAATACAAAAAGCTAAGCCAAGCACGGGGGGGGCATGAAAAAACAGCAAAAAAATGGTTATCTAAAAAAAGCGATTTGGCAAATTTTTTACCGGCCCGCCCCAGACGTACAGAGACCCACTTTTTTTCAATAAACTCCAAAAAAACCCCATCAAAAGGATTTCTTTTATTTACCCCTCTGTAGGTTTAGACGAAAAAGATTTAAGTACGCACTCACATCATTGACATAGCTTCAAGGTCAAAGATGCAGAACCATTAAACAAAAAAAGTGTTTGCTGTTGTTTTGCCATACAAATGATTACCACGAGGCCCTTTTTTCTTATCCTCGCATGATTCAAATCGATGATGGGAAAGAATTTTAAGGCCAAGTGAATCAATTTTGTTGAACATAGAGTTAAAATTAAAAGAGGATTCCCCGGGGGTTACAGTCACAGGCTTTGGAAAACTTTAACAAAAACCCCTTAGCCGAAAGACTTTTCTCCCACCCGTATCCGAGGTGTTGACAATTTCTCGCAACACAGAATGGGGTTTGAAGTTGCCCTCAGTTTTGGGCCCCGCAAAAGAATAATGAAGAATTTAAAGGGTTAAAACCCCTCAACAATCAAAAAAAAAAACAAAAAATGTTGCTGAAGGAGACTCCGTACAACCAGCCCCAAATATTACCATTTGGGTTTTTGAAAGTAAGGCACCTTTATTTACCGGGGGGGAAACAGAAGGGGGCACTCGCATCAGGGCAACGATCCCGTTTTTGGGGTTGACCCGAAACGAAATAAAAAGAATTGTAAAAAATGAATCCGCCCGTGTATTATTTACGAGAAACGACACAAACAAAACACCGCCCTCAAAGTTTTTTGTGAAGGAAGAACGGAATTCCCCCCAGGCACAGTTTTTCCCTTTAATTATTTACGGTTTCCAGTGCCCAATTGCATTGAAAACTTGATTAACAAACCAACGTTTTTTTTGTTTTTCACTAAAGACTTCTTTGTTTCAACTGTTGTGTTATTCATGTAATTAGATCGCAGTTTTTTTCGTTGTCATGATGAAAAGCCTTATTGTCAAAAAACGCTTCTTTGTAGTTGCCATGTGAATTTTTGACTGCACAAAAGCTGCGAGAATTTTTCCCCTTTTCTTTCTTAATGATTTTTTTCCTGGCCAATACTGTCATTTTTTTGACCTTTAAACCAACATATCCCTTTAAAACCCCTTTCCCGTTTAAAACATCCTTTATCTTTCCTAAAACCTTTTTGTTGTAATTTATGCAAAGGCGAATCTTTAGGGTAATCAGATGTGTTACCATCCCCCATGCCCCTTTTTTACTTCTAATTCCATTCTTTATGAGTCTTCGTAGGGAATATCTTTTAAAAATTCTGTTTTCTGTGTAAAGTTCTCGGCTCTGGATACAAAGGGAAAAGTAGTCTAAAAAAATTTTTAACTCAAAAAACTTTTTTAATTCTAAACGGGGAAAACCAAAAAATACAGGTTTGTCTAATTTGACTTTTTTTTTTTTTTTCTTATTTTGCCCCAAAAGTGATCATAAATCTTTTGAGTCCCGATAAATTTTGGTTTTTTTAAGTTAGCTTAATTTCTTGTTTTTTGGTGACCAAAACTGACGTCTTTTTCGCTTGTGCGGTTCTCCCCTAGTCTTTCCAAAAAAAGCTGTTGTTCATCAACTTGAAAAAAGGGCTTTTTCTGAAGCATCTGGGATTTGTTTGAGATCAGTGTTTTCTTTATGATTTGGTTTTTTTTTAACTGTTCTTTATCAAAACAAAATTAGCGATGAACAGCTGTTAAATTAACCGGTTTTAAATAAAATTGGAGAAGTCTGTAATACAACATAATTTTTTTTTTCCCCCAAGTTAGGCAATTTTTGGCGGCTCTCTTGGGTCCATCTTTAGGCTTTTTGCTGCTAATGGATATCATTAGCGGTCATGGGGGTTCATGAGGTTTCTAAATAATTCTAGAATGTATCCGCGCTGTGATCAGGGGTTTTAAAATGCCCCCCACTTTATGCCTTTTGAAATTTTTTATTGGATCGCCGCCTGTGTCATTTTTAAAATTACGTAATGGAAATGATTGGGGGCCCTTGCCCCCTTTTATAAGAGTTTCTCTAAATACTAAGATAGTTAGACCCTTTTTTTGGATATGTCCCCCAAGTATTTTTTGTTTGCTTTTTAAGTAATGATGCGACCCAAAACTAAAATTTCCCCCACCAATCCCCTTTAATATCTGAAAACATTGGTAAAAAGACAATAAATCAATCTGTACTTTAACTTTTTGAAAGGTCCCAGCCATCCCCCGGGCGCAGTTTTTAATGCGTGGGGTCCGGCTTTAATCGCTATTTTCAGGTCTTTTTTGGGGAAATTTTTTAAAAAACGTCCGCCAACAAAAAAAAATCTGCCTTAAATGGGGTAAGAAAGTCTCCCCTCGTTTACAAACTAACTTTTTGCCCAAACTCTTGGCTGCTGGTAATCGGAGTCGCGATGTCCTTTCCTCTAAGACTAAAAAGAACGCGCCCCTTTTGGCGGAAGTGTATCTTCGTCAAACCTTTCCCCAAATGTTCTGTATTCATAAGGGTAAACACCCTTTCTAACAAGATTGAGTCAAAAAATTTTTTTCCGTTTTTGGGGGGACTTTAAAAGGCAAGCCCGTGCCTTAATGAGCCATATGTGTTGCATGAGTTAGAAAAAATGTTTTTTTTAAAATGAAACACTGTACTTTTTGATGACTGTGCAATGCATGCTACCCTGAAGGGGTGGTTATGCTTGCATTATAAGGTGAGAGTCATAACCTCGCAAATTTGAAAGGGAATACAGGCGCTTCCATGTCTTTTGGGTCAAACTTTAGGTTGAAGATTTTTCATTTACTGTGCGCTGCACCTCTAAACTTCCCCCAAATTTTCATGGTCTCCTTATGTGGGGTTTTTCACATTGGGGGTTTTTGCTTAAACCGCAAATCCCAAAAATGCGTGGGTGAGAAACTGTTTTTTTCTTCAGGCGCCATTATGTTTCAGAAAGTTTAGATTTTTGAACAGGCGTTACGCACTTCTGCATGCGTTTTTTTAAAAAATGTTTCTGCACTTGGTCCCTATAAATTCTGGCTCTGAATAAAGCCCCCGACCCAAAAATAATGAAGGGAAATGAACAAAAATTTTGATTATACTTAAAACTGTTTTTCGAAGTTTTTGTGGTGCTGGCCCTTCATAAGGAAAAAAAGCGACTGAAGTCTCGTAAAATCGTATGGATTGTTTGCAGCCGTTTCCAGTTTTAAAAACTAACTTTAGATCCGGCGGGGGCGTATTAGTTCGTCTTCAGTCTACAGAAAATTTTTACAATGTTTTTTGTTCAAGCGCGGCTTGAGCGGGTTTGGAATTCTGTTAAAAATTTTTCTACAAAATTTTGTTTTGGTTTTTTGCTTTGAAGTATGCGCTATAAACGCTATTTTGGGGGGTCAAGTGTAATGGGGCAGCCCTGTGGCGAAAACTTTGGGTAAGTCCACATGATTTTGGCGGTTCGCCTATTGTTGGATTTTCGGACACTTTAATTGGCCCAAAAAATTTTTTTCCTATCCCATGTTTTACTTAACAGTTATTGGGTTGTTTTTTGTTCTTCAAATGTCAATTTGGTCTACACTAACGGAAAAGGGTTTCTATTGAAGTTAAGATTTTGGGTTTTTGCCGATAGTTATCACTCTTTCTGCGTGTTCCGGAAATGAGCAGCCTTGCAAGAACACACCACATGAACTTTGTTGTCTGTTTTTTTTTTTTTTAAAACTGCTTCTTTAAAAAACCAAATCCGAGGGGCGGAATGAAGCCTTGCCTAAAATCGGGCTTTCTTTGCCTGTTTTTTTAAACAATCTCAAAACTTCGCCCTCTGACCAAAAAAGGCCCCTCATTTTAGTTCTTTAGCGGCAGCGTCAAACTGTGCAAGCAGTTCGTCTGCCCAAAACCGGGGGGTTAAGTCATTATGAAAAGTATCTCTGTTTGTTTTAACCCAGACTTCTAGATTTTCTTATTTTATTGTTATATGTCAATTTAAAACAGCTAAACATTACTTTTTTCTGGGGGTCTTTGTTAGTTTACTTGGAACTTTAAATAGCATGTACAACGTTGCCCGCACGTTTTCTGGATTAATATTTCTAAAACAATATCATTCATGCTCTTGACAAACGCTCTTTTCGGCTTTCCTCAAACAATTCATCTGGGCCCTTTAATTTTTCTTAGCCCCTGCTTCTTTTTTTCTAAGCCAAAAATATTTTTTTTAAATTAAAAAAAAATACAAGGCTTAAACAGAATCAATACAACGGTCTTTTTGTGTTGGATCATAAAAATAAAGTATAAAAACCCTTCGATGTTGTTACTGTGAGCTGTTTAAACAGAGTTTTTAAGTCTCGTTTACTTTTTTTTGCATTCCTTTTTTTTTTTGCTCGGCGTCTGGTGTTGAAAAAACTTTTTCCCCCGCCCCTTTTTTGAAGATCAAAATTTTGTCTTTTGTAGTCATAAAATGGCCTGTAAAAGATTAAAAATTCTTCATCCCCTGATGTTTGAGTCAATGCGCTTTATTTTTTGTCAGTTGGAACGAGCTAAGTTTACTGTTATTATTGAACCAAGCTGTGTGCTTTTGGAGTTTATTTTTAATTTTTTTCGCCGCATTACGCTAATGAACACAGACCCCGGGGCTAAAAAAACCCTCCAGAGGTAAAGTCGGGGGCGCCTATGCCCGTTGCTAAAAGGCCTACACTTGTTCCCGCTGATAGGCACTTATAGTCGTGCTCCGTATTACATATGTAACAGCATTAAAAAAGGGAGCAGAATACCTTCGTTTGGTTTTGCTGTATTTTTTAAAAGGTCTTGCTCTAGTACTGGGTTTTCATTTGCGTAATTTTTTTTTTGGGTTTTTCTGGGGAAGGGGGGGGTTTTTTAAAAATCTTTTTTTTTTTTTTTTTTTTTTTTTTTTCTACTTTTTTTTTCCCTCTCTTGGGGGGGGTTAAAAGGGTTTTTTTTGGGGTTTTTTTTTAAATTTTTTAAAAAAACCCCCCCCGCTTTTTTTCCCCTTTTTTTTAAAATAAAAAATAAATTTTTTTTTTAATTTTAAACCTAAACTTTAAGGGTTCTTTGTTGGGAAATTTTTTCCCCAAGAAAAATTCGCCTGATTTTTAAAATTCTTCACCTTTGATGAGCCTACCTTTTATGCTTTTGAAGACTAATTTCGTGTCAGTTAACATATGTGCTTGGAGAGTTTAATTTTTTCCCCCGCTATTGAAAGGGCTGCCTCTGGGAAAAACTGGCTTCCCTTGCAAAGGCTTTGTTTTGAAGGTTTGGTCTGTAGTTTTAACATTGTCCTTGCGAGCAGTACTCGTTTTGGCCATTTGGAAAGTCTTGTCTAGATCTGAGGTTTTTTAAACTAAGGTTTTTATGCTACACTATCTCTTTTTTGGGCGCGCTGTAGGAATTTGATAAACCCTGAACAGCATGCTTTTTAAAATAAAAATAATTTAGTATACTACATTTTCTAATTGTAATTTCAATATTCCCAGCTGGCTCTTTAATTCAAATGTACATTAAGGGTTTAATCGGCTTCTTCTTTCTTTACCCAATTTGATGTTTATACGTCTCTCACAGTTCTCCCTCTTCCATGCAACTGATTATCCTCTGTTGACCTTGGGGTCAATTTCCTAAACCGTATTTTGTTGTTAAATATCATCAACCCTTTAACATTGTGAAGATGTAAATCTTTAGCCCACGGCCAATTTTTGGACTTCTACACCTCCCGCCCCAAACAGTTTTCTTATTTCATCAAAATGCTGATAAGGTTTTTAAGCCGCTAGCGTAGATTTGGGTTTTAGGACTACCCTCAATCGAATTGTACTTTCGTTATTTTTTAAGATTAAACTTTTCACTTGCTCTTTTGAACGGTTTTTCCCATCTTCACACAGCAATAAAATTTACCTTTAAGCGATCTTGCTGAGACGCTAAACTAAAATTCCTTAGTGTCTGCCCTGCTTCTAGGATATGTTGTATGATGAATACTCTTTCGTAATTTTATTGCAAATTGCGACTGATATTGTTGCTAAATTAGCATTGCTAAATTAGGGTTGCTAACAACATCAAACTCTAACGTGATGTCAGAATGCTTTTACTTTGCTGCGGTGTCTGTAGATAGAATAACACGTTTTATTCATTAAAAGTTAGTTCATATGCAATCTGTCTTTTTAATGCTCCTTGAAGTATGGGGCATGCGCTTTTAACAACTCAAAATCAAAAGGGAATGGAAAAGCGATTTCCAACGCATAAAACTTATTGCTTCCTGCTTTTTTTGCCGTCTTTAGCATCTCCAGGCGCCTATTTTTGTTTTAGCGCTTCATTATTTCTATTCCTTGAAACGCAAAGTCAGCCCTTTCATTCCCGGTTAGCACAGATCAGATAGGTTTAAAAAAATATGTCTGCATTGTGTAAAGAAAATATTTCTTGCCCCTCAAGTTTTATAGAAATTTTCTTAACGATTGCCCGTCCCAGATTTCTGGACAACTGTCCTGTTTGGGTCTGTTGTTGAAGCGAGTTCTATTTTGAAAGTAAGACGTGCAGAGCCTGGCACAATCACTTCATCCGCTCCTAGGTCTGGAAATTTGACAGTAAGAATTTGATCTGCATCAATAGTAGATGGTTTTATTTGGAACAGTAATATTCCGCTTATTTCCCTTCACGCCTAAGGCTCTTTCAGTCTTCTATCGGGCTAAGAATCGAGCCATATGCTTGCCGCGACATTTTTTTTTAAAACAAAATAAAAAGTTAATTATTTAAAAACATGGCAAGAATTGAAGGTAAAGAAGATTATGATGTTTTGACCCTGGAGACGACATGAGTGAAATGATTCCTTTTTAATACAGCATCGCTCAACGCTCTCAAATGCGGCATGAATTAACAGAAAGTAAGGTTAAATCTTTTACGAAAGTTTAGGCCAAGAACCTCCCGAATTTTTATAGCCCCAAATGATTTTGAATTAAAAGATGATCATTTTGTCTGTAAAAAAACGATCAAGGGCAACTTGTTCGGCTTACAACTAAACCCGACCATCAAAGTTTTTAGCCAAGAGTACAATTATACAAAGACTCAGTGTGAAAGATCAAATCGCCTTGGTCTTGTTAGACCGAAATTAAGGGCGGAGGCAGTTTCTAAACTTCAAAAACACACTGCAGGAACTCCCAACAGCTAACCAAATAAAAAAACATGGAACTTGAAGAATTAAATCAATCGGCAGATGGAATAATAAATTTGCAATAAAAGCAGAAACCAGTTTTTCAGAAGAAACGCATTAAAGACTATAAAACGACTCACCGCTACCATGCGAGAAATAGGGGCCTTGATCATGCTTTGAGAAGCATCAAAGGCGAATTAACAAACAATTTAGCAAAACTAGGTGAACTAGATGAGCATATTAAAAAGAGAAAAAGAAAAACTCGTTGAGGCTGACGACTCCATCGTAGGGCCTGATTAAAGAAAAAATAAGACAAAGACTAAAAAATCTTGAACAAGAAAGATCAGCAAGACTAGAAGCGCTGACTACTAACCGAGCCCAATTAGAACTCAAGGGGAATAGAATAAGAGAAACTATCGAAAAAATTTTATATGAAGACACGCACTAGCGAACGAATACGAACTGTTAGAGAGCAAGGGTCACATTAGCAAGCGTTATAAACTGCTTAGGATTTGCAATAAGTACATTGGTGTTGGCTATTACAGGCGGCGGTGGCCAATTTCAGGCCTCCACCGCCATTGCCTCCACCTGATAAATATGGGTAAAAAAACAGCTTGATAAATCTTGCAAATTTATTAAAAAAATTAGTGGTAAGCCGTAAACGCTTTACCAGGAATATTGGGGAGTATTTTTAGCTGGCTTTTGTCTACTGCAAGAAAAAGTAGTGGCTTTTAGGGCCGAGCACTTTTATGGACATTAGTTCTTGTAATAGTTGGGTTACTTTTTAGTAAGATAAAGACAAGTAATCCTATGCCAGTTAACCCAAGAACAAGCGCTGTCTTTTCATTTCATGGTCATCGCGAACAGAGTCCGCGAGCTTTGCTGAGTCTTCAATGACTTTGGGGGTTTTTGGACTTCGGGAATTAGATGACTTAATCTTGGCCGTTCTTTTATTGTTTGAAATTATTACTGGCTCAGAATTTATGCGTTTTTCCCAACCTTCGGGTTTCATTGCCTGCTATAAGAATTTCATTATTATAGTTTATTATTGTACTATCTGGAGTCTGGGGTTTCAGAAGGCGCATGTATAAACCAGTGCCAACAGCAAAGTCTACTTTCGATCTTGCGTATTGTAAAACATGTTGGTACCTTTGAATACTTGAAGGTAAATCAACTGTAGAATTAATGGCGTCCTCTAAATTTGTAAGTATTGTTTTTGTGCGCCCAAAGCCAGTAGAAAGATCATTTTATGCTCGATCTCGCCTGTGCTTGCGAACCTAGCAAACACCAACGTAAGTACGAATTTGAGTCGTTTATTCGTTCTATTCCCGCTCTAGTTTAGGCCTTAGAAGTGTCTAAGATAAATGTTTGTCCATGCTGTTTTTATGCTTCTTGCTGTGGGGACCCGGGCTGAACAAGTTTGGGCCCAAAAAAAAGAAAGTTTTGAAAGGAGGATGCCAGTCATAGTTTTACTTTCTGTGCGTGCCCCAAAAATTTAAAGGTCGCCTGGGCCATGATTAAGATCCAACTTTTGTCTAAAGTCTGTCTTGATGTTAATTTTGGGAATTCGTTACAGATCCTTTCAAAAGCCTTCATGTCTATTCTGTTGCTGAGTGGATTAAACGGTTTGTCATTTGGCAATGGCGCTTGCAATTCAGCCAAAATACGTCTAAAGGTTGTAATAGAAATGAAATCTGTACACTGACCTCACCAAAGGATCATGTTGATTTAAATGATCAGCATACGCCACTCCACACCCAGTTGATGCGCAAAACACAGCAAAGTTTAAGGTTCTGATAAAACTGCATCGGATGACTAAACCACGCTTTCTTGATGTGGTCGTTTTCAATAGGGGGGTTAAGATTTTCTGCTTAATGGAGTACTCACCTTTTTATGAAAAAGGCAGTCTGGGTCACAGCAATGTAAGAGTATCAGTTGCTATATTTTTAAGATTGTAGTGCGGCCCAACAGAATATTTTGCACCCGTATATTTGAATTTCACTCATTTTTTATTTCGTTTAAAAAAATGTTTGTAACAATAAAAAACCCAAGACCGTCCTTCGTTTTTAGAACATGCTATTGATAACGAATGCGGAGCCAAAATGGTTTGCACTTCATGAAATTTTTACAAAGTCGTATGGTTTAATATAAGCGAAGCCAAGGAGAATAATACGGTTCTAAAAGTTGACAAAAAGGGGGCCCAAAATTAGCCAGTTTAACAATACCCGATGGTTATTACGGGTTTTTGCTCAATAAAAGAAGCAATGAGTAACTTTTTACATTACCCCTCAAACTTAACAATGCAAATCTAAAAACAAAGTTAACATTCAAGCCTGAAGAAGAAGGAGGTTACTATTTTGATAAAGAGCTAGCTAAAAGTTAGGCTTTACAGCTAACAATTTATAGATTTAGAGTTACACCCAAACAAAACTACTTATGAGGGGGAAAAGTCCGCTCGACCTTGCATTACATTTCATTTCTTATGTTCATTTGGATGAGCTGAGCAACTGATGAAAACTTATATGACGGAAGGCCCTCAACTGTTTTAAGAGCTCTTCCATCAGGGAAAGCTGCATTTTTGCGATTATGAATTATACAATTCCCCTTAATTTACAGTTTAAAAGATTAGTTTGTGGGAGGGTCGGATCATTTAATATAAAAATTCAAAGACAAAGCAGGAAAAGTTGTTTAAAATGCGATAACCTACACATTGTTTTTTGAAATAAAATAATACGCTACTAAAAAATAATGTCGCGTGGGCCAGAAGAATCGGGAGTTACATTAGCTCCTGTGAGGTGTATAACTTTAGAATTAAAAAGACTTGCAGACGTTGCGGACTTTGAACAGAACGGGTGAGATAGGCGCTTTGTTATGGTTTTGAGTACACTAAAGATGGTGATTATAAACGCAAAGAGGTTGGCGACAGCAAAAAGTTTCCTAAACTAGAACAACTGCGCAATCTAGAGGCAAATAATTGTTGGCAGTATGAATATAAAATAGTTCGAAAACCTGACCCCAAATGGGGACTTAGAACCATATTTAGAATGGGACATAAAATTTGAATTCATTAAGCCCATTTTACATATTTTAGCCGCCAAAAAGTTTCAGAAAAGCATTCAACTTGGCCCTTTACATGTAAAATCTTATGCCGGACGACAATAGTCGGAAAGAAATTGAAATAACGCCGTATGGGAAAAAACAGTACATCCTCCACAGAAAAGAAACAGTTGTAAAAAAAGCTTCTACAAAATTACAGTTCTTTCCAAGCAGAAAATTAGGAGACACGTTCACAATGATATTTGAAATTTCTGTCTTTTAAAAATGTGGAGAGGGATGGGGTTTGGGCGTTAGTGATGACCTTATAAAAAGGGAATTAATATTAGCTGGCAAAACTTAGACGTTTAAACGCCTTAACGTTACCCTCGTCGTTCTTCCAATGGCGAGGATATTAAGAAACATAACAACAAGCAACAAAAACAATGTTGACTTAAATAGAAACATCTTACAGAACTAAATTGGATTAATCTTACACCCTTTAGGCCTCCCTAGGGTTTTATTTACTGAAAAAAGTTTTGACAGAGGGGTATGATAAAAATAATAACTGGATTAGATTAAGTTCTGTTATAAAACTATGGAGCAGTTAAACTTTATGACAAAAAACTCCTCATTTTCTCATTGATTTGTGGGCCGATGGTTGTGGAAAACAATATTTATCCTTTGACCTGTTACAAAAAAGTTTTCGTTATAATTTTAATCATAATTGTCGTTTTCTGTCCAACACTTAAATGGAACAAAGCATATCATGTAGAAGGTTTTTATGGACCCGATGATGGGCATATATTTAGTTAATCCTAGCAATAAACTGAGTGAGTGTTTTAGAACAGTTTTATAGACTGTTTAGAAAGGAACGCAGACACTATTTATTATAGATGACTGTTCAGCAGAAAGAGCATAGTTAAAAAGAGAAACACTTTGTCGAAACTAGCTTTCAGGGGGAAGACATGCTGGGATAAGTGTGTGGATTTTATGCCAGAAATATACTCGGTTTTAAAAGACTTTAGAGAACAGTTAAAGACTGTAGTTTTTATTTCACATGAAAGACAGAGGGCTCATTGAGAATGTTTGCGCGAAAATGTGTTATTGAAAATGACCAGGAAAACATAGGATTAAACAAAAACTGAAATCTGAAAAGTTTAGTAAATTTAGTATTAAAAAGGATTAACTGCACAGTATGTTTGTTTGTAGATTTAAACGTTATTTTTTGGTTATTGAAGTCTTACTTGTCAGAGAACAGTATATGCTGATTTTTAGGGCACTTTCGCCCGAAAACTTGGTGGAGGAGCAAGTGGGGTAGAGTCGGATATTACTGTTCTCTGAGGGGTTTTATCAGAATTTAAGGACAGAATTGTTTCATGTTATAAACAAAATTGGCATTCTGAAATTGAAGATAACGATAAATATGGTGGTACCGTTCTTTTTAAAATCACGTTTGAAGCTGAGAGGTATCTAACTTTGATAACGAAAAAGATGAGGGAAGATCTGGTAAAGTTTTAGATTAAGAGTGCATGGTCTAGGCGCTGCCAAAACATGGTTTATGACCAGCGAACGAAGTGTTGACTGCCCCAAAGTGCGGTCACAACAAAGAAGATGAAGTGCACTTTCTTTTTCATTGTTGCTTCTTGTCAGATATTTGCCGAAAATATCCTTTTTTCAACATGACTCATGTCGAGCCTACAGTAAGTGGTTTAATTATCTTTTGGCAACAGATAATGATGCAATATCATTGGTCCCTTGCTAAATATTTAACTGATGCTACCAAGACGAGAAAAAAAAAGATAGAAATTTAATGACTCCAGTACTGTAAATCTAATGTTCCTTGTTTTGTCCCTTAGTATGTTTTCTTTTGTAATATAGTGGAATTTGGGCCAAGAGTCTCAGTGTGTGTGGGGTTTGTGTGTGGGTGTGGGTGTGGTGTGTTGAGTGTGTGTGGAGTGTTGTGTGGTGGGTGTGTGTTGGTGGGCGTGGCGCGCGCGCGCGCGCCAGTCATGAGCTTGCGTGGCTTTTTGGAACAGCGGAGTTCGGAGTGGATAAGGGAAGGTTGGGGGGGTTGGGTTGGGGGGTGGGGGGGGGAGGGGGGGGCATCGGCGTCCGGGATTTCTGTCGGATTAGAGGTGGAAGGTTTTGGAGAGGAAGGAAAGAAATGTGGACCTTGCGTTTTTTTTACTGTTTTTGGTTTTGTTCCCGTGCAAGGTTTGGAGAGAGGATTGGAACTGGGTTTTTTTTTTTATGGAACTAAAGGGGACCGGAAAACGGTAAAGCCGTTTAGAGAAAGGACGTCCTGTACGAAGTCCCTGCTAAGATGAATTTGATCGTTTAACGTGTGAAGTAATTTGATATAAATATCCTGTACCATTCCTTGACAATGTGGCCCGATCCTTAAATCCTTTACGTTTTCTTGAATTTGTTATTTTGTTTATTTTAATCATTTTAGTTTTCCTTTTATTTTAATGAATACAATGTGTTTTATTTTCCTATACTTTTTCATGATGCAATGTGTCCAGTCCCGTTAATGTTGTACCCCCCCTTGCCTTAATGGCCCCATACTAAGCGAAGGCCAAATAAATCATCAATAAAAGCGTCTCTCTGGTCCTCCTCTCTCTTCTCTCTCTCTTCTCTCCTCTTCCCCTCTCTCTCCCCTCTCTCCTCCCTCTCCTTCTTTTCTCCCTCTCACATCCATACACACATTACACTCACGCCCGCGGCGCGCGCGCGCGCGGCACACACAAACGGTTGCATGCCCCCGCCTCTTAAATAAACGTTAGAACATGAAAATACATGAGATTTTTAAAACATATAGCAAATCAACCTAATGCGAAGGATTATTGGTTGTTTGATACGGAAATATAACAGAAACAAGTCCCAATCAGTTTTTTTGACTAGGTTTGGGCGTTTTCTCCTCCTGTATTATAGAGATCTTTGAACCCTCAATCAAGGGCATCAGTATTTTTAACACCAGGGCTTTTGGATAATTGTGAAGTATATTTTTTCTGTTTTTCTATTACATATTCAAAACCATTTAAAACCCTAGATATGTTTTCAATGACATTGCTTTTAGATATCAACTGGTGTTCCAACACTGCAAAAACCTGCCGTCCCAAGAAAGGCAAAGATGTTTTTGGCACTTAAAGACATTAAAAATAATTTTGCTCCCCAACAAGTTGCGCATATGCCATTGGCCCAGTTCTTGGACTAAAACTTGATCATGTTCCATTTTTTTTTGAAGATCTTCTATAGCCCCTCGCCTGACCCTGCGACAGACGAGAAACAAAATTATGCAAAAAAAACCACACCAAAAAACATAACCATTTTTACCCCGAATATGAAAACAATTGTATTCAATTCGGAAGAAGACATGGAATAACAATCACATGCATTCCAATATTTTCTTGAATGGATTTCCGTGACCCACCTCACTTTTTTTGACTTGGCCCCAGCCCAAAAACAGTTAAGAGGAACCTTAACACAAAATAATGATAAACAACAATAGAATTGATATGTCTTTCCAAATTTCATCCCTGGAAAAAAAAATTAAATCCGTCCTTTTTCAGATAAGACTCGCTTAGAAAATTGCAAAGGTCCCATAATAAAAAAGCAATAAGCCATTTTTTGACATAAACGACGAATGGATACGTTCTTGATCTGTCTGTATGTTCGGCACAAGACTGGGTAATGGATCCAAAGGGACTACCCTGTCCCGCCCTTGTGACCTCAGGTAAAAATCCCCTTTCTTTAGCAAACAAACACCGTGTTAACGCAACCAAGAAAAGAAAGGCTGCATGCGGCCTTTGGCCTCAGTTTCAACTGGCCAATGTAAATTCATCACAAGCGGTTAAAATAAGTAATATTGCAATCCAACATGGAACTGTGGCTTAGGAAACTCCCGACTCAAGGTTTTTACTTTTTTTAAGACCGTCTGTTTAATGAAGAGTTTTTACATTTGCTATCAACATCGTAACATCTGCCTTAGGAACTCCGACTCAAGGTTTACTGTTTTACCCGTCCCTGTTTCTGGAAGAGTTTATTAACGGTTTTGCCCATCAACATCGAAACTGTCCTTTAGGAAACCCGACTCCCAAGTTTTTAACAGTTTTTTTACTGTTCCGACTCTTCCGCGCTTCCCTCTGGGAAAATCTGCCTTGCAACAGCAGAGTAGTTTTTAAAATTATGTTTTCGGAGTTGGTCCCCCCCTTTTCCCTTAAATGGGCCCACCCTCCCCAGGCCCTAAAGAAATCAATGTGTCCACATGCAACAACAAAGTAACCAGGCAATAATGTACCTATTAACAGGGGGGTTTTCCCAGCTGCTTGATCTGGGATTATCCCCATATCCTATGATAATGTTCACACCGTAAACATTCTGTAATATCAAGATGCCACATGCTAGATGTAATCACTTCCCACGTTTTCTGGTTCGTTGGTACCCATTCAAGTCCCATCCCATTGTTCCATAATAAGTCAGCCATATATCATATCGAAGGACGGTCGTATTTTTTTCAGATTCAAGTCCAATGTAAATCCATGTATCTTATTTACAATCCCTTGTTTAATATGTTTAAGTTGTTATTGCATATTGGCATATTTCATGTCCCATTTTTATAATTTCCCTGGCACGTCCAAATTGTATCATGCTGTATGTAAAATATTAACAATTCGACATCATCCATCGTGGGTCAAGTGGTTAATCCACTTATGCCGGGATCAAGAGTGCTTTAACGTCCCCGGACCATATTTCGCTGTCATAACAATCCGATTAACATATCTCACGACCCAATTGCAGTGTCCATGTCCCCATTCCTTTCTGAATATACGTTTTTACATTGTAAGCAACTTTATGTACATCACTTTCCCATATCTTGCCACTGTGAGGCCTGTCCTTTTTATGTAGTTCGCAAGTTCAACCATCATAATTAATATTGTTTACTAATTGTCCCCCATGATCGGGCATTGGTCATATTACAGTAAAATCCCACTAAAAGAAACACAGTTTTATAAGATTAAAACCCTATAAGAAAAGGATTTTTTTTTGTCCCCATTCAACAACCCTTTTTTTGGTATTTTTACCAAAACTCGGCTTGTAAGGAAACTCTCGCAACATAAGAAAACTCGCTTATAGAAAGCCATAATTTTTGCTCCCCCACGCGATATAACTCGGAATATAAAGAAAACGGAAACGTACCTTTCCAAGAAAAAAAAACGCAGTGGGTTTTTCTAAGAAAGGTATGGTGAAACTGTCTTGAACTGCAATAGGCACGTCCCCATTGCGAGAGTTGTATTTTGCAACGTAATTCCCTTCTATTCCCTTCACTATTCTTTTTTCAAAAGTACATGTTAGGCTAGAAAGAATGTATCCCGCCCTGTGCTTTCTGAGCGGTCCCCAGTCAAGCTGCCCATTTCCCATAATCACTTCGATTCATCATGGCAAGGGGAAGAAAAAAAGAAATGCCATCTCTCTCCAAAAGCGTAAACTTGAACTAATGCAGTAAGCTTGACAACATCCCCGTTATATTCAAAATGAAAAAAAAACACAATAGCTGAAGAACTAGGTGTTTTTCCCTCTACCCACACCTTGTCAAAGATAATTAAGTGACAAGAGAAATACAAGGCCTTTACGGAGAAAGGGAGCCACGACCGAACCCTTGCAAAAAGAAAAAAAGGACCGGGCAAACAAGTACTCCGATTTTTAGACAAAGACCTCTTAAAATGGTTTCTCAGAATCACGTAAGTTTTTTTTTTATGGATACATGAAATTTTTTTCTGTGACGACCTTTCCTCCTCCCCACGCCACCTTCTCACCTCTCTCATCTCTCCTCTCCTCTCTCCTCTCCTCTCTCTCTCCTCTCTCTCCCTCCTCTCTCTCTCTCTCTGTTCCCTGATTTTTGCTTGCTTGCCTTTTTGAATGGATTTGCAGTACATTGTCTATTTTCTACGATTTGGCTTTGGCTGTCCTTTTGACAGAGAAATTGTTCAATGCAAAACCGGCCCCAGGGTATCCTCTTAGTCAGGACCCAACTGTTCCTCGCACCAAATTTCCCAACTGAAGACAACTGAAGTCCCTTCCTTTTTCTACCAGCAAACGCCACGTCCCCCTAAACTACAACCACTAGAATGTTGGGGTGATTTCCGGCAAAACCTAAAAACTTGCATTTTCAGAAAGACTATGGTCCACAAGTTTTGAAAATAGCACATATCAGCGGCCGAACAGTCAATGAAAAGAATACAAGAAAGCCCACAACTCTCCGACGCACGCCTGTGTCTGGGAAGCAATCGTGGAACAAAGGTAGGCTTCTTATCGACCATTGCCCAAACAGTTATTTCGCCAAATGCATAATTCATCAAGGTTTTGACTTGGAAAACAAGTGCAAATGCAGACGAGACAATCTCAGAAGAATCATGATCCCACATGATCACGAGAAGCAAAGAGACCCTCTTGGAATCGCCTTTTCGAAGTAAATGGAACGTCGATCCCCTCAGACTACTTTACTGTTGGACGATGTAACGTCGCAACCGGAGACACCAGGTTCCTTCCAACCATCTACTTCCGCATTTGTAATTCGATAAGGACGAATCTTTGATGAAGATGATGAACTGTGGTGAAACAACAGAAAGACTTTCAAGTTGTGGCTGCACTGGGACTGTGTTTTGAAAAACTTCAACAACTAACTGTTTGCAAGTTCCAGGGTGCGTGATGCTATCATAAATCGCTTACAGCATTCAGTGAGTTGCCTAGAAAAAAAAAAAAGGCACAATGGCCAGCCCTTTAAAAAGACAGACCTTCAGAAATCACTTGAAAGTTTTTTTTCCTGCCCCGCTAAGCAGAAAAGATCATAAGATCTGAAGACGGAGTTAAAGAGAAAATTGCTTCAAATCCAGAGGAAAAAATGGACAGAAGACAGAACGGAGAAAAACAGAGGATAGATGGAGGAAATACAAAGAGAAAGCAAGGGAATGGAAAAAAGACAGAGAAAAGATGAAGAAGAAAAAATGGAAGACCATTAGATACAGGCAAAAAGCCATAAAGAAAAGGAAGAGACGGGAGACAGGAGGCAAAGATAAGAAAAGAAGGAAAAGATGAGAGATGGGACGAGGTAATAAGGGGATGGAAAAAGACAGAGAAGATGAAGAAGAAAAAAATGGAAGACATGAGAGACAGGCCAACAGCCAGGAAGAAAAGGAAGAGACGGGAGAACATGAGGAGACAAGAAAGAAAAGAAGAAAGGGAAGAGAGATGGAGGAGGGCAATGGTGCAGGTATGAGGAAAGAGATGGAGGACGAATGTTCATATACCGGGGAAGATCCCGAACCCCGCCGTGTTTACACTGGCGCAAGACGCCATTTCCTTTTTGGAGGCTGTGCTTCCCTTTCGCCCCCCATACTATTTTTTATGCTTTTGGTGGATTTGGTTGACGTTTACACACACGCCACGCAAACGCACGCCACGCACGCACGCCACGCACGCAACACACACACACACCACACCACACACACACACAACCACACCACACGCACGCACCAACGCACGCGCGCGCGCGCGCCACTATTGAGCTGTGCTTCCCTTTTCCCGCCCCTCCATACTGTTTTTATTGGCTTTTGGTGGATTTTTTGTTTGACGTTTTACACACACTCACACAACACACACAACACACACCACCAGCACCAACACACACACACACACACAAACACACAACACACACAAACAACAAACACACACAAAAACACACACACATACACACACACGCGCGGCGCGCCCACCAACAACACCACCATTTTTTTCACACAACACCACGCCAAAAACGCACACACACATTCACACACACACACAACACACACACACCATACAACACCACACACACCCACAACACCACACACACACACACACACACACACACACACACACACGGTGAAGGCCGATTTTTTTTGTTGACAGTGGCAATAATCACTGCAATTTCTCTTTTAAAAAAAATCCCATCACAGTGGTGTGGCTTTGAGTGTATACCAAGATTGATTTTTAATCTTTTAATGACATTGGCTTTCAAACTTTTTTTTAATTTGTTTTCTTTTTTAATTCAGTTTTCAATCCCATTTGCTTTTTACACTGTAATTGATTAACCACATGATTTTCTCTCCATTTGTCAACGGAATGCAAAAAACATTTCCAAAATTTGCTTGTGGTGCATTGTATATTTTTAAGAGTAATTTTATATATATAAGATATTGTGGTGGTTGTTTTTTTTTTAACTGGATGAAATATAGTTTTTATTTTTTTTTTGACAGTATTTATTCCTTCATATCCGAGCCACGGGTTAGACTATTTCCTTTCATAGTGAAACAATTTAAGTTTTTCCCATATTTTTTATGTAGAAATAATGAACCTTTGTTAAACCGCGTTTTCCATTCAGATTGTAATCAACCGCAAAATACAATACATAAAAAAATGCTTATGTTCCCCCTGTCCCGATCTATAATATGTTATATAACAATGGGTTCCCATTTAAAAGTGAATCCATGTATGTCAAGCTATACTTCCGTCCCACGAGTTTTTGACCAAATTTTTTTTCCCCGAACTCAAAACAAAAGGAATTGCCAAAAGCAACGTATTTTTTATCAACTTTTATTTGAAAAACGTTTTTTCTAAAACGCAATCCAACTAAAAAATTTTATATGGCACAACGTAAATGCAATTGAAAAAAATAAGGAAAAGAAATGAAAAAAAAAGCTTGTAAGGCAAGATATTAAGACTCCATGCCTTACAAAAAGTTTCCGTGCGACCTTTTCACAACCTGAATTTGGAAAAAACAAATCATGTTTCCTGGTTATAGTTCTGCCCATCCAATGTTGTCTCCGAAAATAGTAACAAGCCCCAAATTCCCGTTCTTTTCCACAACCTTTTTTATTTTTTTCTTGCGCAAAAAATAAAAAAAAAATAATGATATGACCTTGCAAATGGACATAAGAACTGTATTGAGAGGGCGATGAGATTAGATTTTTTTTATTTATTTCCTTTGCTTTTGCTGTCTTTAATCACTTGGCGGAGCCCATAACTCTCCGTAGAGTGCATTCCAAACACAAACGACACAGTCTTTTTCTTTTTTCGCCTCCTAAGACCTGCAACGTATAAGTATTTTATATACAACAAAACGAACATTTGTAATCTGAAGCGTTTGACATACCTTTTATTACAAAGGGATGGTGATGAATTCTGCCTAGAAACGCCCCTGAAGTGGTGAGAGCCAGTTTAAAGGTTGCTGCTGCTAACCCTGAGAGTGCGAACCGAAACTCCATGTGCCAGAAACTTGTTTTTCCAATCTTTCTGGGTGATCTTGAGCAAGCAAAACTTTTCACGTGGAAGCGGATTCCACTTTTTGGCATGGTGCAAATGACCAAAAAAAATAAAATTGATATCGAGTTTCAACTTTGCTCTCCCTCATTAATAAGAGTTCCCTATCCAACAGAACCTTTCCCATGGTGCCAACTTAACATCGTACGAAAAGAAAAATTCTGGGTTTTATGCTAAAAGACGATTCCGCCAAGTGGAAACAAACGTCCCGTAATTAACATTCAACCATGACAACATACTCGCTCTGTTTAAACGGTATAAACAAATTCCCAAGCACTCTAAAGAAAATCCCCAGGTAATACCATGGTACTGATGACATTTTTTGAACAAGTGCCAACACAAGAAGGCGATTTTGAAACAGTCCCCGACGAAAAGCAGACATCAAAGCAATTCTGCCAGTTGCTTTCCGTTTTGGTGGAGCCGAGCATCAAACACAAATACAGAAAAGAAATAATAACCCAGAGGTTCTTAGCAAGCAGGAAATTTTCCGAACGCCAAAGTTTCAAGAGAAGCAGAGAGAAATGGAATATATGCCAATTGCTACAATACTGAAAACAATTAAACAGCTTGTTTTCTCTGAAGATGCAACAAGGAACATAGCAACGTGGGGATTAACACAATTTAGAGAGCAAAAGATAGGAAAAAAAACTGAAATTAATGGGACCGAGAACAGGCGTGGAAATATGCCATCACACAGCCAAAGCTAAACATCAGTTTACTTTGTATTATGCTTAACCTTTTGCATTCAGCAGCACATACTAAAAAAAGGCGCACCTCTGCTTTCCTTTCCCAGAAGAATAAGCGACTGAAGCCATTCACACACCCTCCAAAGGAGACAAAGACACACTGTGGAAGACCAAGTTTCTAACCTACAGTACAAAGAACCACTAAACATGGAAGGCCAGAAGATTATCAAGGAACTCCCATAAAAACCTTGATGAGGATGATGAATGAATTGAAGAATGATTGATGATAAGATAAAAAACAATATAATAGTGAAATGAGTGTAATACTAAATGTCGGTTGTTAAATTAGCGAAATTCACGTTATGAATATGTGTCCCTATGCTACGAATTTCTCCAGAGGAACAGAAGAAGACAAAATCGTGGATCGGGAACAATAAGAGACAAGACGGTTTTATATGTTTCTAGTATTTTATTGCTTCCTGACCTGCGGACAGAAGATATGCACACAACACTAACAAACACCGGTAACTGGTTCAGGCCATAACCCAAAGATCTTTCTGTCCACTCTGGCCAAGATGATAGAATAATTATTGTTTAAAAACTGTAACACATTCAGGGAATTTATCACAGCCAGAAACAGATGACATATTAGATGGCAAAAAAGGGCCCTCATTATGACGGAGTTACAACAAAGAAAGAAAAGTTTAAATGATGTAAAAATGTCTTAGCAGATGCGTTTTAGAAACTTACCGAACTTGACGAGGCTTTGGAATCCATCACCCAGGTCAGAAAAGCTTTTAGAAGCAACTGAAAAAGAATGCAACATTATAAGAGGCATTGGTAAAACGTTCCGGATAAACTAATCCTTGATTCTAACCTGTCTTGAAACAGTAATAGCGAAACATTCCTTCGTCAATCGTTAAATGAAAGTTTTTTTTGTCTCAAAAGTTTTCACAAAAAGATAGCTGTAATTCAGTACTCAGAGAGAAGGAATTTTTATTACTTGAATAGAAAAAGGAAGAAGATGTATGTCCATTACTGGATATTGTGTCACCATATGTAGGATCAAAGTGATGGATGGCCCACCGCTTAAAGCCCCATCCATAATATGAATTGCTTTAAACGAAGAATCGGACAGTTTTTGTTATTCCCAAGACGTTTGAACAGAAGACTACTTGATGACATTTTGTATGACAATCAATAGCTTTACTTAGAAAAAGAACCAAATCTTCCGAGGGTGATCAAAAATGTCGATAGATTCCCTGTGACCAGGGGGGGGCATTTGACTGAAAACAACGGAAATAACACAAATACGGCCCTTCAATGCCTCATGTTTTTTGGTGACGAAATACGTAAAATCGACAACATTATTTATAGGAACAAAATCTTTACTTATCCAACAGTAAATAATTTCGAACAACTACCTCGAATTTTGAGTAACACTGAGACTGTGTCGTCAGGGACACCCTGTTTTTCCCTTTTTTTGGTCATGTTATTCAGATATTTCCAGTTTCACAACGTGAGGAGATGAAAAAACTTGTAGCAGAAATTACTATTCTTTGACACCATGTTATTTAAAATGCATCAAAGCAAACAGATGATACATTCATTTTACACTAAACGGATATAGAGGAGATGGCTATTATAAAAAAACACTGGGGTTTATTCAAAAACGTTTAGAATTAAGATCTTTACTCCTACTCAACAACAAAAACTCTTAATGTTGGCTATGTCAAAAGAAAGACAACGGTGGAACTGCACACTTACAACAACAAACAACCCAAACAACAACAACAAACAATCAAAAAAAACCAACAAACAACAAAAACAACACATAAAATTTGAAAAACTTTATCGCCAGTGACTTATTTTTGTTCAAAGTAGCTGAAATTTTTAAATACAAGCAAGAATAAGCAGTAGCTTTAAACAAAAACCTATTCCAATTTTTTTTGGTGAAAAACAGATTATTTTCCAAATTTCTCCGGAAAGACACAGCCCAGACCTAATATCCTCTCCTCATACTTCAAAACACATTATTAACAGACTAAACCTTCCAATCCCCCCGGAAAAGGGAAATAAGGAACGGAGAACAAAACACGTGTTTTCACCAAGCCTTCATTTTTTTTTGGGGGAACAACAAAATAGGTAAGATAAACGAAAATATTTCCAATTTAATAGAATTCCTCAATATGGCGGACTAGGGTATTCCCGAACATAAGGATGTATTTACGCAGGCCTTATAAGTGGCGTGGGATTGGAACAATGAATCTTCACAGAACAATTCGGAAGTGGGAATAAAAAATGCTATTCACGTATGTCCCCCCCAGAGAGAATTGTAGGAGAGGTGTGGGCCCTTGGGATTAGTTATAATTTCAAACTAAAGTGGTTATAAACCTGTGCAAGGATGGTGTTTTTGCAGATTAATTCACAAATTGCAACCAAGGTTTTTTTTCCCCCCACCTGTTTAAAAGAGCTCTGAGAAGTATAATGGAATCGTTTGTTTTGACAAGCATATCCTTCTTTAAAAAAACTGGCACACAAAAAATATTTCCCTTGTAAGAGCTTGTTTTTTTTGTAGGTGAGGGGGAAAGTTTATTTTTCTGGTTATATGAAGGCTTCTCTGAAAACTAAACTATCAATGTAAACTGGTTTTTAGAGTAATTCGAGTGGTGCAATTGAATAAAAGGCAATCTAGCAACACCACGACTATCAAATAAACTTGCTGATGAAATGGATAAACAAACATTTAGGCAAATGTTAAAGTATGGAATAGGGCTCAAAATTCTAATTTTTATTATATTTGAACCATAAACTGGGACTGACAAACATTATAGCAAACGTAAGTGGAAGCTTCAAATCTTAATTTATTATATTTTTACCATAACGGAACTGAAAATAGATTTCTAAAACAAGTGCCTCAGACGCCCAATGCAAAACAGTAACACCAACACCAGACTTGTAAACATCTGTGGCATTTTGTCTGGTTTTGTTTTGCATGTACACCCTACAACACGAACACCCTAAGCTGGTCCTTGGGCTCCAGTAAAAAAGTATTGAGGCCATTATGTATAGTTAGGCACCTCCCTTGCAGGTGGTTTCCGGTGTTCCCCAGCTTTCTCCGATTTCTCTTACTCCCAGGCTCCCGGACCTGCTCCCCTGTCTTCTCATTCCTGGACTTTGTTTTTTCCGCTGCCTTTGGGTTTTCGCCGTGTACGGGCCTGAACGAGGTTCCAGCCAACGTTATTTCCAAGATCAAAACCAACGTTTTTCGAGAAGAACCACAAGGACATTTGAATAGAAGATTAAGTTTAGCAAAAGCCCTCAATAGCCCAAAGGGAATCATCCATCCCATATTAATATAAATTAAACTCCCAATATAACTGTTTTGGTAAAAACGCTTGAGGTTCTGCTTGTGGTGAACCAGTGACTGGCGTTGGTTGGCTTCGGTTTTTTTTTCCTACCTCGATTTTTTTGTAAGAAGCAGTGGCACCTTCCCCCTTACGTGGTTCAACAACCCCGTGGTTTTGTTGACAGTCCTCAAGGAAACTGGATGAGAGGGAGACGGTGGAGAGACAAAAAAAAAGTTTTGGACTGGAAATATTAGAGAATGGATTTAGGCATGACAGTTTGTGACATAATACCAAAGCTTTTTGTAGATAACTGACAGAACCGGAGGATTCAAATTAATTTTTCTGTTTTTTTTTTTCCTATTTGTCCTTGTTCTTCAGATACCTATTCATTTCAGTGGAACACCAGAAAGCATCAGTTTTTTTTCACTGGATCCTTTTTCAATTTTTTTTTCATGAAATGTGTAAGTACAACCGGGGAAACTGGCCATTGTTCATTATTCCTGAAAGTTTATTTGGGCTTATTATTCCTTCATGGATTTTTTTTACTAGTGTTTTTCACGAACACACGCTGGAATTCTTTCGTTTTTAAAGTCCCTTGCGATAGTCCCTAATTCCTTCAGTGTTTGTACCCAAGTTGAACCCACCAATGATCTAAGCGAGTTGAAGACAAAGAAACCCTTCCATGATACCCGCATAACTTTTCGTTTTTCGCTATTGGATCATTTGGAAGATCCTCAGATATTATAAACACAAAATCTTTTATTTAGTCCAAATTAGTACTTGCAACTAAACTCTCAAACCCTACAACTGTATACATATGGTGATATTTTTGTTACTTTTGTTTTTTTTCGAACTTCAAATAGTGCTAGTATGTTTTCAGCTAACATTTTATTTGCCACGCGTCTCTCTTGTGATAAAGAATACTACCCTAAAAATAATTATAACTGACAAATATTAATATAACAATTCCAATGCCTGCCGTCTTATTTTTCCAATAATGAAACTTGTACAATTCAAAACCATCAATATCCCTTCACACACAGGCCTTAAGTACAACAAGAACCAAGTAAAGAGCAATCATGGAACAAAAGTTGATACACACCAATCAGTATGTTTTTCTTTAAAAAAAAAGGTGTGACCGCTTGTTTTCAAGAGTATTCCCTCTGCTCCCCTTCTCTCTCTTCTCCTCTCTCCATCCTCTCCCCTCTCCTCTCCACTCCCCATCCCTCTCTCCTCTCTCCTCTTCTCTCTCTCCTCCTCCTCTCTCTCAATATCCTCACCTCAACTCCGGTTCACTTAACTCTCCCTCACTTTTAAGGAGATGGAAATATAGAAACTGCAAGTCAGGCAGCAATATTTTTACTATAAAAAAAACACGAAATAACAACCATCAATCGAGAATTATAATGAGTAATTTTTTTGTTGGTGAGTACAAATTGATAATAGTTTTTTTATTTCACAAATAAGTAATAGCAGTAACAACAAATACACATCAAACATCAATAACAGCGATAAAATTACAAAACAGTACGTAAACCATTTTATGACGATGATGCTAATTCATCAGTTACCCTGTCCTGAAATTTGGTGCGAAAATGCCCCAAAAATGAGCCAAATTTACTTTTTTGTTTTTTTACTTTTTCTCTATACCTAACCTTGAAGGCACGCGCCAATACTGTATAATTTGCAGTTTATTACCAACTACTAAATTTTCAGTCAACACAATTGCGTTCCAATTCTAATGTAAGAAACACAGTGTCCCCCCTCACCATGAAACCACAGCATTGCTGAACTTCTTTTAGAACAACCATTCAAAGCATCAAACAGAACCCTCTCTTACATCCTTTTCAACAATTTCATGGTGTGTGTAATGTAAGGAACGTGCAATATGACCTTCAATGCTGTTTGATTAACTTTTGACAAACCGGCCCCTCTTTTTGTAATTTTTGGAAATCTTTACTGACGTTTCTTTGGGTTTTTTTACGAAGGCTAATTGAAAAACAAGAACTTACCAAGAAACCCATCATCAGACCAATTAGGAACTGAAATTCAGCAGAGTGTAAAGCTGATGTACAGTCCCAACAGGGTCCAACAACAAGCAGCTTGCCACAATGCCAAAAAAGCTGAACAGTTCCCTGTTTTACTGGAATATAGACCCTCTTTAAGTATCTTTGGATCTATCTGCATATAAATGCAAACCCTAACAAAAGGCACAATCAAATGAGGCTGAACCATTGGGCTCGTGTCCTAATTTAATGGTAAAGGATACGCAACTATAAAATTATGGTAAGGTACGGTAAATGAATTTGTTGCCTTATAGCCCAGCCGACCGCGGAGGCCATAACAGGGCGGATATTGCTAATAATTTATGGGGGTACATGGACCTTCTTTAAAAATGCAGTGAAAAACCAGCACGGCTGAATCCTGGACTGAATTGATTAATTGACCTGTCTACAATTGCGCCCTTCTCTCGTGTTCCCATCCTCAAATTAACCACTGGGCAAAATCAACACTTTAACACCAAGCCTTGTCTACTACTCAACGAGAGTATAACTTAGGTTTTTGTTGATTTGAAAGCTTCTTAAAAAGCGGGAAAAGGTTTCAAGCAGATGCATGCCCGTTTTTTATATTTTAACACTGAATTCCCCTAGACTCGCAATAAATAGGCCTTTCCCTGATAAAATCATCCCTCTACTTGATACAGCAGTGGGTGAATAGTACAACCACAATTAAAAGTATACCCGCATACAACACCACACACACACACAACACACACACACACACACACAACACACACACACACAACACACCAACCACCACACACACACGTGCGCGCGGCTAAAGAAATATCTATGTGTGGTGTTGTGGGGGGGGGGGGGTGGGGGGGTGGGGGGGGGGGGGGGGAGAGGGGGGGGGGGGCCCGCACGCCTTTGCGTGTGCAATGTTAAATGTTGAGGAAACAATTAAACACAAATTGAACAATTGAACAACAATTTTCAATGTTTTTCCCGGCCTATAACGATTGTGAGGGTGCAGAAGCACACAATAAAGAAAAAAAATGATAACAAAATTATTATTTAATCGATGGTACTAATAATGCTTTTTCTTTAAGAGGAACTAATTATTTCATACTGTATGGGATACTAGTTTCTCCTTTTTTTTTCAATGCATATTAAATGTACATAGCAAAATCTCTTTTGTAATATGCACATTTTTTCTTTCTTCGTTTGCCACTACAAAGTAAATGTTTTAGCTCAAATTAGAGTTCACGTTTCTGAAATTGTCCCCTGTACTTTTCAGTATGTATTTTTTCTCTGAAAAGGCAAACAGCAATTGGCATCTTAATAGAAAGTGGAGTTTTCGTTTCCTCAAGTTTTGGGTTTACAAAAAGGAACATGCTTTTGGATAGTTATTTTTTTTTTCTTTGTTATCTACTATTGTATATTTCAGGCCCGTTTTTAAACCCAAGACGAAATCTGGTGAAATACATTTTTTTAAATTTTGTTTTTTTTTAACCATTAATAGGTTTAGATTAGGTTCTGGTTTGTAAAAGAGACTTTTTAAATGAATAATAAGGTGTAGAAAGCGCGCATCACTTTTGAAAATTTTAATTTGCTAACCCCAATCTTGCTGAAAACAGTTCCCCTACCAATCCTTTTTTGCCTTAAAATTCTTGAGGTTTCACATTTAACATTTTCCAACCCCACCCACTTAACCAAACACTTTCCAGAAAATCCATATCTATCAAAGACAACATTTTTATATCATTATGCCCAATTATTTTTTTTATCGTTTTTCTGTCGTCAGTGCTGTTTTTTGTCAATAAAACTGTTTAATCAAGGAAATATATGCCTATTTGCCTTGGGTTAATTCTAATTCAGTTTCCATATGTTGTAAAGAGAACCAATAGCTAAGTGCTTTTCCTAGTGTTGCTGTCCTATATAAAGACCTATAGCGACCAGTCCCTCTCCCACAGAACCATAGCATTTGGTTGTTTTTAGGCTTTACACTAAAACATTTTTTTTTTAACAGCAAAGAGAATGGCCCGCTTTTCGAACGGTTTTATATTGGTGGTTAATACCCCATACCTCGGCAGCGTACAGTAAGCATATTGGCTTTTCCACCATCGTTGTCCAAATAGTTTTTTTAAAAAGATAATTAATTTTATGTCCCATCCTTACCCAAATTTTCCACATTGTTTCAATTTCTATTTGTTTTTATATTTTCTCTCCTTGAATATCATCCAACCCTGCCCACAAAAGAAAATTTTTAGTAGTCAAGATGAAACAAGATATTTTTTTTTTTTTTTTTAGCTGTTTCCACACACTTTAAAGTTGCTCTCCCTTAAAAGTAACATTGTTTTTTTTTTCATATTTGGAACCAAAATGACCCCCTTTTTCCTAAAAATCATGACTTTTAGTTTTTA
>CM031603.1:59484463-59499258 GCA_018398815.1 Conus ventricosus
TGACATAATCGCTTGTTGGAAATGAATAGCAACTTTGTCCTTTCCCCTTTTAAAAACCTTTTTTTTGGTTTGGTTTTTTATTAGTGTTAAAGGCCTTTTTTATGGCGAAATATTTTCTAAAGGGGGAAAGAGAATGGTCGCCCCCCCCCCCCCCCCCCCCCCCCCGAACTCATTCTCGTGCCATAAACATCAGAATATTGCTTTGTACACAGGATTCACCATCCACCTTTTATTCTAAGGACATATGTTATTGTTGCAGTCATCGCTTGGATAATATTTTTTGTGAGAGCTTCAATATTTTCCCATTGTACGATGAGGCGAACTTGTCTCCTGTGTTGATGCGGATTGTTCACAATGTCGTGATCTTTCCGTTTGTCACAGTTGTATTTCAACGGCCTTTTCACTCTATTTAATGCTTCACTTTCTTTTTCTATGGGAATACGACAATGCCCCCAAGGGGACATACAGTTGGGACAAAAGGGAAAAGCATGACACTTGCTTGATATCTTAACTTTCATGCAATTTCAACCAGCCATAAGCAGTAAGCAGCTTGAATTTGCTCGAATTCTACTTTCGCCTAAAGGACAGTGTGGGGTTGTGTGTGTGGTGTGTGTGTGTGTGTGTGGGGTGTGGTGTTGTGTGTGTGTGTGGTGTTGCGTGCAAACTACCCTTGTGTGTGTGTTGTGGTGTGTGGGGTGTGGTGTGTGTGTGTGTGTTTTTTTGTGTGTGTGTGTGTGTGTGTGGTGTGTGTGTGTGTGGTGTGTGTTGTGTGGGTGCATGCGTGAGTGCCGCGCGTGCGTGTGTGTATGAGAAAGAAAGAAAAGAGAGAGAAAGAGAGAGAGAGAGAGAAGAGAGAAGAGAGAGAAGAGAGGTAGACAAAAGGGGGGGGGGGGGGGGCAGAAAATGTGAACATTTGTGACATTAGACTTTAGAAAGAGGAGGTAGGAAAAAAGGGGGAGGAGAAGGGGGAGGGGGGTTTGTGGGCAGTGGTTAGTGCTGGAGATGGGTGGGCTTGGGATGTATCTGTGTGTATTGTCTTCCCCTAATGTCATAAATAGCACTTGCTCTTGGATTTGGCAAAAAGGCTTTGTCCCTGTTTGACTGATAATTGTTTCCCAGAAACAAAGATGTAAATATAGGCTTTGTGTGTAAAAGGCCGGTGCTTTAAACAGCAGTTTGAGTTCAGTTTCCACTGTGTCAACGTACACCTTTCTTGACATTGTTGATCTTCTGTTTTGTCAACCCCAAAAATGTGTGAAGCACTATGCCATGTGTTTTTGTCCTGATGCCAGTGTATCCACTGAGAGAGCGCAAATTTAGCGGTGCTTTTTGTGTATGTTTTTTATAACCAGTTTTAAAACCCTTGGTGCTTTATTCAGTACAGCTTTTGCTGGCCATACCAAGTACTTACTTGACAAATAAGTGCTGGTCATTACTTTGGGATCTTTCAACACTGTTTTATGGGTCTGTTGGATCTACGGTCTTTAGCAGGGCTTTATATTACTTTCAGGGTATGCTATCAACGGCTTTTTCTTTTCACTTTTAAGATGGGTGTTTTCAGCACAGTTTTTTCTTGTAGCTTACATGCAGTATTTAATATAATATTGTTGTTTTGTCTTCATGTACGTGATTAGCCTCGGACCTAAGTTCTCAATTGAGTGACATAAAAATCACTTTTTAATGACGAATAAGTTCTTGATTCCCCTAGTTTCAACTTTGCCGTTTTCACGTGAGTGAATCACCGGTTTTTTTCGCGATCTCTGTTCTCAAATTCGTCAGATAATATTTTTACATTGCTCTGTTGGTTAACATTTGATTTCCTTCTACGCAGCATCGTTCCGTGGACATGGCTTTTTATCTGTACATCCAAAAAGAATCGGGCCCGGGGGAAAATGCACCTGAAACTCTTTTTATGTCCCGCGTCAAAAGAAATATTCGTCATTTTCCCCCATGGCTACACCCAAAATTGAAAGCCCAGTTTGGCGTTTGCAACTTTGTGTCCCCACAGGATATTCAAAATTTAATGTTAACAGAGCAATACAACTTGACTTCTAAAGTCTTTGTTCAAAAGATATTTCGGGTCCAGTTTTTAATTACATAAACAGAAGGGCATCTGTGAAGAAGATGCCTTTTTTTTACAAGGGGAACGCCACTTATCTAACTTATGGTTTAAAGCGGGTTTTTCATTCACATCACGTTATACAAATGAAGCGAGAACGAAAATAACCAACAACTAAGGTATCAGATTTAGAGTCTAGCTGATGTCAGGTGCTCTGCCAAACCAAGCATTGAAGTGAAGGTATTTAAGACAGAATATCTTGTCTTTTCTTCAATGCGCGTGCGTGCGTTTATTTACCACACACGCACGCACGCACGCACGCACCACGCACACACACACACACACCCCAAACAAACACACAACACACCCCACACCCACACACACACACACACACACACCCCACACACACACACGGGGTATGCACACGCACGTGTACACGCACGCCAACGCACGCACGCACGAAACGCACGAAACGCACGCACGCACGCACGCACGCACGCCCCGCACGCAGGGCACGCACGCACACACCACACACAACACACACACACACACACACAAAACACACACACGTACCTCTTTACAGATGTGCAGTATCCGATAAAAGTTGAATTGTACTTTTCATTGTCCCACAAAATCATTGTTACAGTCACCTTGGGCACATTTTTTAAAATGTATTGATCTTCCTCCCCCTTCCCCCCCCCCAAAAAAAAAAATAAAATAATAAAAAATAAAAAAATAAAAAAGAAAGGTTCAACGCATTCGAACACATTGAAAAATGGGAACCAGCAATCATGGGCAAAAATGCACTCACAAATGAAACATTTCTGGACGAAGATACAGGATTACATGGGTTATTAATCACTATACGTTTACCGGCAAGACGCTGGTAAGGGTATCACTTGAAAAGAATACATGCCATTTCTTTTGAATACATGTTTTTTTTAAGTAAGTGATGCATTACATAGAAAATCCCAGAATGTGTTTTTTCTATTCTGTTTGGTTTTATTTGGCCTGGATTTATTAAAAAAAAACCTTTTTTTGCTTAAAATTGATGCGATCAAATTTGGGGCCAGCTTTTGTTTGATAATCATTCCCAAAGAACTGGAAATCAGTTTTCCCGTCCCCACTTAAGATCTTCTTGAAGTCTGGGAACTATTCATAATGCCTGGCTGGATGTTTTTGTTTTCTTTTTCTTTTTTAGGGAAAGTAATATCTGTCACTGTTTATAATTCCTACTTTCATCAAATGTTGAGGGTGAAGATAATGTCATAATTATGTTGATTTGGAACCACCTGAATCTGATTTCCTTTATGCTTTGCACTGTTTTAGAATCCGTTCAGTCCCAGTTATGGAAAAATATAAATAAATAGATTTGAACTTCACTTACATTTGCTATAATCTTTGTATCATTTCATCAGCAAGTTTATTTTGTTAGTCTTGGTTGCTAGATTTGCCTTTTATTCATTGCAAAAACTCGTATATTCCAAACAGTTTACATTGATGATTTTACGTTTCAGAGAACGCATCATAACCGGAAAACTTCCCCCCCTCACCTAAAAACAGCTCTTAAAAGGGAATATTTTTTGGGGTCCATTTTTAAGAAGATATATTGTCAAACAACGATTCCACTTATACTTCTAGTGCCTCTTTTACAGGAACCTGGTTGCAATTTGTGAATTAATCTGCGAACACATTGTTACGTCAACGTAATTTATGACGTCAACTTGAAATGACATGGGTAACTACATACGAAAATAATAATATTAGACAAAGAAGGGAGCAAGAATTAACGGCCGAGGCTTTGGTGTCCAGCCTAATTTATTTTGTTTTAATCACATTTTCTCCGTGTGATTCTATGTGGAGAGGCTGACTTTCAAGTCAGTAGTACGACGAAGTTCATTGTGTATGTGGGATACTTTTGATGACGGTACCAGCGGAATATGTACAGGAAATTTTTTTGTTAAAAAATTTCACCCTTTGGCTTCACAAGGGGAGTATTGTGCATGTTTAGTCTGTTATTTTTTTCTTTTTTTTGTTTGTCGCCGAGGAAGGCATTTTGCCAAAAATTTTCTTGTCCTGTTTTGTGTCGTGCATTAAATCGTCGTTACTTCACACTTTGTTTTGTGTGTTCTTCTGCTTTTTTGTCGTGTTATAAAATTGTTGTGAATGCTGTGCCCGCCGAAGTGACTTAAAACTCCTGTAAGAAATTTATGTGCTCTAATTGTACCACCGCATGTGTGTGGGTGGCTGAATTTATTGATGTGAACACTGTAGTATCAATACAGGGAGAAGTTAATATTTGTTTTAGGTCAACGGTACGTCGAATCGAAGTTTATGGGGTTCTGTGGGACTTTGGTGAAATTGTGTTCCCCGGGGGATTCAATTGATTGCTGTGCCTTGTAATCTGCAGTTCTTCTATGGTTTACTGTGCTTTAGTTTATGAATCTGCGGTTCTTCTTCTGTGATTGCTGTTTTTGTGAACTCAGTTCTTCTATGGTTTACTGTGCTTTATGAATCTGCGTTCTTCTTCTGTGGATTGCTGTGTTTTGTGAATCTGCGGTTCTTCTCATGGTTACTGTGCCTTGTGAATTGTGGTTCTTCTTCTGATAGTTCGACAAAATTTTTATTGTGCTTCCCTTGTGTTGAGACCCTGTTTCTTCTTCGTGCTTGTTTTTGTGAACGGCTGTGTTTACCGGGTGGGGACCTTGGTTATCCTTTTTTCGTCTTATTTTAGTGCTGTAACTGTGGCTTGGTACTTGGAATGAATGCGTTGATTGTATATGTGAGACACTGTGACGGCGCCGGGGGAAATCTGTGAGTTATATCAAGATACGTAGTATGATACGCTGATAAAATATGATGTTTGAAGTTCTTATGTATTGATGTCTTGATTGACGTGCATTGACTGTATTCTATTAATGGCAGTTTTGATTTGGTAACGTATTGATGGTTCAGGCAGCATATAAAAAAAGAAAATCTTACACGGTGTTGCCTGGCTATCTATGTTCGTATGGTGTGGGTAGGTGTAGGGGAAAAGTCGTACACGCATCTAAACTTTTGAGAGCGAGAGTCAGACAACAAAACACGCACACACACCATCCGTAACATCTGGTGACCCCGCAGTTAAACTTGCTGTTGCTACTGAATTCAAATTGCCTTAGTGGTAGATTTGTTTTTTGGCCCTAAAATTTGCCCCAATTAGAAGTGATAGGTCACGTTCACAGACTTTCCCTTTTGAACAATCGATTGTGTTGTTTTGTTTTGTTGTATGACTGTTTTTGCTACTTTTTTTCCCCGTCTCCAACAATAAGGGGGTATCTCCTTTGTAAGTTTTCTGGAGATACGAGGGCCTAGTTCCTAGTTCTTCTTTCCTTTTGGGCTTTAATTTTTTTATCTTCAGTCATCTCTCTGATTATTTCTGTTTCTATCTTTTCTTAAGGGTTTGGGGTGTTCTTCTTCAGCATTCTAGGGTTCTTTTCTCTTGAATGAGTGAGTGTGTGAGTGGCTGCCCTGAACCAGTTTTTGAAAAAAAAATCATTAGTTTTTTTCATTTTGAATGCTTAGTGTGTAAAAACAACAACAACAACAACAACAATACATTGGATTATTTTGTTATTATCTCATGTCATTGCTTGATTTATACTTGTTGCGGGAAAATTTGGCATTGATTACCGATTGTTTTTTCCCTCCCCATTTTCCCTGAATTTCTGTTTCATTGTTTACTCTATCTTTTGTTGGTTGGGTTTGATAATACTTAATCCTTTTTAAGAGTAAATTGTCGTTAATGTTTGTTTGGGAAAAAAATCCTCTTTAGATTCATATTTTTTTTAGTGGACAGGGGTTTCAAAACTTTTTTTTTGCTTGTATAACAATTGTTTGGTACTTGATCCACTAGTGGTGGCGGGTTGACCAGGACATTATTTCATATTTTCATTATGGCACAGAAAGCTAAGGCAGAAAGCCCTGTTGTGTCCTCTGTGGACGAGGACAAAAGTTTTCGCTAAGTATTTACAGCGGGTAAGGTTTATGTGGTTTGGAGGGACCACTCTGTTGGACTATGTTGACAAATGTATTGCCCAGGACATGGAAAGAGAAGAAAGAATGCGATTGAAAGAATTTCAGTTGAAAGTACAGCAGGAAGAAGAGATAACTAAAAGAGAGCAATACAAGAGATAACTAAAAGAGAGCAGATACAAATACAAGAGCAAGAAGAAACAAAAAGAATGCAAGAGATAGAGGAAACTAAAAGAATACAGTTTCAAGTCACTTCTCAGCAGAGTGCAGTCTCAGGACAGGACAGTGAAAGCGGGGTTCGGGTTTTCCCGGGTAACCCCCCTCGCCCAACGTTTCCTAAGTTGCCCCCTTTTAAAGAAAGAACTATGATATAGACATTTACTTGTTTCTTTTTTGAAACCATGCTCGTTCCTTGGGATGCTGAGAGTTTGTGGTAACATACCTGCCCTGCATTGCTTGGGGGGTCCGCTTTAACTCTCTATCACAGTCTTGCTGAAAAAATTGTTGTCTTACGAGCTTTTGAAAGAGCTTGCTGAAAAAAATTCAATGTACTCCAGATGGTTTTCGTAAGCGTTTCCGTGAGGCTAAACCAAACCCCGAGGAACCTTTCGAGACCTTTGCAGTTGAACTTAGGCGTTTGTTTGACCGTTGGGTCTCTTTGTCAAAAAATTTGATAATCTTTTGAAGATCTGGTGGATCTTTACCTTGCGTGAGCATTTTTGGAGTGTGTCTCTAAGACTTGGCTACTTTTTTTGTGTGAGAGAGATTGAAAACTTTTGATGAAATGATCAAGTCTGCAGAGTCATACAAAACGTGCTCATCCAACTAAGGTGCTTCTAGGAAAGCGATGTAAACATTTTTGGGCTTCTGTTGGTACAAAACTCCGGGTCAATTTGATAGAAATCCGTATCCCGGTCAGTCTGATAGAACTCCGTACTGTGGTTCATCTGATAGAGGAAACAGATACTCAACTTTTCAAAACAGTGGCCACTACTCGGTTCCTGGGGTGATCGTGGAAGTAATTTTGGTGTAGCTGTTACTGTGGTCATCAAAAGTTTTGTTACTCTGCTGTTCGTGGAAATAATTTTGGGCGGTAGCCGTTATCGTGGTCGTGGCGCCCGTCATACCTATGGCAGTAAGAGTTTCCCGGGAAGTGCTTTTGATCAGCCTCTAGTTTTGTGTTTTTTTGTGTAAGAAGACAGGACATGTTGCTGTTAGTGTCCCATGGAAGTCAGGTAGAAACCCCTGAGAATTGTAACCTTAGCCACCCAAAATGAATGTCCTTTTGTGGTTAGTAACTCCCTTTTGTCGGGAACTCAGCCGACAGCAAACAGTCCATGTTTTGTTGTTCTGTTCTTGATACTCCTTTTGCTTGTCTAGCTGCTGGGTGAGTTCACAGGCAAATTGCATTTGGACGGTTCTGTGAATGGCACTTTGATTTGTTCGGGCGTGATACTGGTGCACCATTTGTGGCTTTCGCAGACGGTTAGTTTTCTGACAGTCAGATGTTAGAACCACATGAAGTGTGTTTCTTTTGGGGGTTTCGTGTAGATAGTTTCCACTGGCTACATTTCAGTCAGTGTCCTTATTTTGTGGGCGATTTGACTTGTTGTGTTTTGGATACCCCTGTCGCAGATCTCATTGGGGTAATGAAACCTGGAGTTTCTGTGAGCGGTGAGTTTAGTGATGTATCTGGTGAACCTTTCCTTTAGCCGCCGTTACGAGGGCTAAAGCAAGCATGTTGTGGACAAAAAGCCTTTGTGTCAGATCCCTAATGATCTGAACATTTCCCGTTCTGATCTTGTTCAGAAACAGAAGGTGATGCTCATTGAAGTCGTGCTTCCAGTCAGCATTTTCTGGTGAGGTGAGGGTTAGGTAAAACATGCCTTTTACTACTAATTTGTCTGATGAGGTTCTGTACGGGCATTTTGTCAAAAATGATATCTCTTTTGATCAGGTTGTTGTTCCTGTTGAACTTCGACCTACGTGTTATCTGGGGCGCATGATCTGATTTTGTCGGTCATTGTGGTTCTCGGCGTACTCTGCCCTTAGAATCCTTAACATTTCTTTTGGCCTGGGTGACTGTGGATTGAAAGCGAAGTATTTGCTTCCTGTGATGGGGGTGTCAGGAACATATAAAAGGGTAGAGTTTGTCCAGTCCCCCTTGCGTCTGTTCCAATCATCAGTACTCCATTTGATCGTGTGGCTGTTGATCTTTGGCCATTGTCCCCTCCTTGGGAACAAGGTCATCGTTACATCTTGACCATGATTGACATTGCTACCCTTTTTGAGCTGTTCCGTTGAAGGATATCTCCTCTGTCGCTGTGGCAGAAGCGTTGTTGGGGAAACTTTTCTCGTTAGATTTCCCAAGGGGATTCGGGCTGATCAGGGGACACAGTTCAAATCTGAGCTTATGAAGCAGTTTTATGCTTTATGTGGTGCAAAGGGGATACGCACATTTGCCGTTATCATCCATAAGCAATGGGCATGTCGAGAGATTTCACGGGACTTGAAAACCATGTTGAAAAAGATTGTCCGACTCACCCAAAGGCGTTCATCGATATTTGCCTGCACTGTGTTTGCGTGCAGAGAGTGCCCTCTGAAAGTACAGGTTTCTCTCCCTTTTAGTTGCTGTTTGGTCGGCAGGTTCGTGGGCCTGTTGCTTTACTACAGGAGTCGTGGACTCGATTAGATGCTCAGTATGTTGAGACCAAACCTCTTTATTCGTACTTGTTTGCACTCAAGAATGTCATTGCTGACTCATGTAAGTTAGCTATGGAGAATTCTGCTGATTCTGCTTTGAAGGGGGAAAAAAAATTTTGACAAGAAGGCCCGGAACGCCGTTTTCCAAGTTGATGACGAAGTTTTTAGTTTTGTTGCCGACTGACTATAACAAGTTGTTAGCCAGTTGGGCAGGGCCATTCCCAGTTGTCAAGTTTTGCATCCAGATTACAAGGTTTTTGTCCCCAAGGGGAAGGAAAAGATTTTCATGCGAATATGCTCAAAAAGTATATTCGTCGTGCTGTTGTTTATACTTCTGCTGGGGTTTACCTACAGTTGTTCTTTCACAAGGTACGCAGTGCCTTGGTCAGAGATAGCTCCTTGAGCTTATGAGAGGAACAGATTTCTCTTGGGGTGTTCTCCAAGAGTTGGTCTTTCTGTGGATCCCTCTCCGAGTCTGTTTGTACTGTTCATGAAGTGGTTTGTACAGTTTGGGGTCGTCCGGACGTGATGACGCTTTACCAATTCCCACTTTAGCTGTTCCAATGGCGTTTTTCCATGCCAGATGAAGATGTCCCGCTCAGTGCAGTTTGATTGTACTTTGTCTGACAGCGGTTTCAGGGAGTTTGTTGCAGTCTTTGATGATTTTCAGGACATTTTGACTCCCAGACCAGGTTCTTTCCAGGGGATGCACTATTAGAGATCCCTCTTACAACAAGTCCCTGTTAGAAAGAAGTGTTATGATATCCCCTTTTCTGCGAAAGAGGTTGTTGAAGAGAGATTGGTATCATGTTGGATCTTGGAATCATTTAACCATCCAATAGTCCGTATGCCCTCTCCAGTTGTGTTGGTCAGGAAGAAAGATGGGACGTGTAGATTTTGCATTGATTTCAGATCTTTGAACAAGATTACCGTCTTTGAGCAGAACCTATTCCTGATGTTGAGAGTCTTTTTGCAAGGTTAGCTGATGCCAGTTTTTCACAAAGATAGATCTTGCAAAAGGATACTGGCAGATCGTGGGTTTAAGCCCCAGGATCGTCCGAAGACGGCTTTTACAACACACTTGGGTCTATTCAGTTTGTCAGGATGCCTTTTGGACTTGTATCGGCTCCTGCAGGTTTGCACATATGATGCGTATGCTGGCATTAGATCAGTTTTCTGCCATCAGTTTTTTTGACGATATTCTTATGTACAGTAATGTCATCACTCATGGATGATCACCTTAAACATGTGAAGGGTGTGCTCACCCGTCTGAGTCTTTCAACCTCACAGCTCGTCCTTCGAAGATCGAGGCAGGCTTTCCTTCACTTGAGTTCCATGTCATTTGTTGGAGGTGGTACTATGCGTCCTGAAGGTAAAAGGTTGAAAAAGATTTTGAATATATCCACTCCCACTACTAGGAAGCAGGTCAGGTCTTTGTTGGGGCTGCTCAGTTTTTTTCAGGAGATATGTTTTCCCAGGTTTCGCTACTTGAGTGCTCCACTGTCGGATTTGATCAAAGAAACTGATCGTGCTGGAAGGTCTATTTCTGGACTCCTGAGTGTACTGAAGCTTTGAGGGAAAATTCGGGGAATCTTGTCTTCTGCACCTGTTTTGTTATTACCAGGTTGGGTAATTCTTTTGTTCTCAGGACTGATGCTAGTTCTGTTGGGTTTGGGTGCTTATTGCTTCAGAGAGTGATGATGTCCTTCACCCATCGTGTTCGCTAGTCGAAAGTTGCTGGATCGTGAGAAGGCGTACAGTACTATTGAGCGGGAATGTTTACCATTTGCTGGGTTTTAAAGTTTGTAAGGTTCCCTTTGGGGGGTCAGATTTTTCTTGCAGACAGATCATCGTCCGTTGACGTACCTGCGAACGTCAAACTTTAAGAACTCAAGAATTATGAGATGGCGTTGTCTTTGCAGGAGTTCTGGTTTGAAGTCCACCAGTTCCTGGTTCGGCGAATGTTTTCGCTGACCCTTCCCCCGCTCATGTGAGAATCAATATGCACTGGTTCAAAATGTCATCATGACCCGTGGTTTACCTGGGCTTCTTTAGATGCTTGTAAATTTCTTTTGTACCGCTTAACAGAGCGAGTATGCTGTCATGATCGAAATGTAATACGAGGTTTGGTTTCACATGCGGGTCGTCTTTAGCATAAACCAATTTTCCCTTTTGTACGATGTTAAGATAGTTTCTGAAGTTAGCACCAGGAATGTGCCAAAAGTGGAATCGCTTCCACAGAATGTTTATACTACTCAAAATCACCCAAAAGATGAAAACAAGTTTTTGGCACATGAGTTCCGGTAGCACTCTCCCGGTCACAGAAGCACCTTTACCTGGCTCTCCCCACTTCAGGCGTTCTGGCAGAACTCATCACCATCCTTTAGTAATAAGTATGTCAACGCTTCAGATTACAAATATTCGTTTGTGTTGAAACTAATACTCTGCATCTTAGGCGAAAAGACTGGTTCGTTTGTGTTTGGAATTGCCGAGAGTTATGGCTCCGCAAGTGGATTAAAGACAGCAAAGCAAAGGAAACAAAAAACTATCTCATCGCCCCTCTCAATACAGTTCTAAATGTCATACTCAAGGTCTTTTCATGGCGCAGAAAATATAAAAAGTTGTGGGAAAAAACGGAAATTGAGGCTTGTACTATTTTCTGAGACAACATGATGGCAGACTATACCAGGAACATGAAATTTTTTTTTTTTCCAAAATTTAGGTGAAGTCGCACAGAAATTTTGTAACATGGAAGTCCTTAAATCTTGCCTACAAGCTTTTTTGTTTCATTCTTTCGTATTTTTTTCATTGCATTTACGTTTGTGCATATACAGTGATGCTTTTAGAAAATGTTTTTCAATAAAGTTTATAAAATAGTTGTTTTTTGGGAATTCCTTTTGATCGGGGAAAATTAGTCAAATTCGAGGACGGGGTAACAGCTTGACATACATACGCAAACGACGTTGAATAACCAGGATTCCTTTAAATGACCCATTGTTAAAACATATTTTAGATCGACAGAAAATAAGCATTTTTTTTAAAAATGTATTTGCGGTTGATTACAATCTGAATGAACACGTTTAACAAAGGTCATATTTCTACATAAAAATATGGGGAAAAAATAAATTGTACACTATGAAAGGAAAAGTCTATCCGCACTCGGATATGAAAAAAAACACTGTCAAAACATATTTCCATCCAGTTAAAACACCACACAATATCTTATATATTTAAAAATTAAAAACATTGCACACAGCAATTTTTGGGAAAGTTTCATACCATGACAAATGAGAGAACATATGTTATCATACAGTGTAAAAGCAATGATTTAAAACTGAATAAAAAGAAACAAATTAAAGTTTGAAGCCATGTAATAAAGATTAAAATCAGTCGTACCCCTCAAGCACACAAATGTGATTTTTTTAAAGAGAAATTGCAGTGATATTGCACTGTAAAAAAAATCGGCTTCACCGGGTGTGTGGTGTGTGTGTGTGTGTGTGTGTGTGTTTTGTGTGTGTGTGTGGTTTGTGAATGGTGTGTGTTTGTGTGTGTGTGAATGTTTTGGTGCGTGCGTGTTGTGTGTGTGGTGTGGAATGTGTGTGTGTGCGTGTGCGCGCGCGTGTGTGTGTATGTGTGTGTGTTGTGTGTGTTGTGGTGTGTGGTGTGTGGTGGTGTGTTTTGTGTGTGTTGTGGTGTGTGTGTGTGTGTGGGGTGTGTTTGTAACGTCAACCAAAACCACCAAAGCAATAAACATATGGGGGCGAAAGGAAGCACAGCTCAAAGTGCGCGCGCGTGTGTGTGTGTGTGTGTGTGGTGTGGGGTGTGTGTGTGTGTGTGTGTGTGTGGGGTGTGTTGTGTGTGCGTGCGTGCTGCGGTTTTGTGCGTGCGTGCGTGCGTTGTGTAACGTCAACCAAATCCACCAAAGCAATAATAAATGGGGGGAAAGGGAAGCACAGCTTAAAGTACCATATTATCGACGATTGCTTGCATTAAACATCCGTTTCCTCTGACAGACGTTCAAGGTGTAACAACTTGACTTCAGAAAAGATCGTTTCGATAACATTAACTGCGTACTTAATGTAAACGAAGATGAAATAGTCAATCAAATCTCTACAATGCCTCTAGTTTTTCTGGTCACATTCTGGCCTTTTTGACCTTTGACTTATGATATTGTCTTTGTTGTGTTAAGATCTCTCACAAAAGAAAGCGTTGTACTAAATATGCTGCCAATTTGATCAAGACTCAAGGATTATCATTCTATATTTTCGTATTATGTGCCGCTTTGACTTGACCTTAAACCTGTGTCATTAACTCTCCCAAGTAATCATCCTCAACAATGACTCGGGGCCCTATTTGATGATCACAAAGGGAGGGTTGCAACTCTGTCGCTTTTAAAACACTTTTTTGTAGTATCATAATGTAACCTTCGCCTTGAAAGTTAACAAATTTTGTAAAGAAAATTGCTTAACAAAGGGCGTATGAAGTCTCTTACCTTTTCAAGATGGGTTTTTTCTGTCCGTTATCGATCCCTTACAGGTGACAAGTTTATCCTGATGCACGTATCTACTGATATGTAAGAGCACGGAAGCAAAGTGTTTACTTTGGATTTCTTTTTAGATTGCAGACGTAAAATTAAGGTACACAATTCAAAATACAAACAATTTTATTTATTTCTCATATTTCATAATTATTTCAGTATTCTATAATTATGCAGATTTAGTATAGCCCATATTTCTTTTTGTCACCGGAAGTGGAAGAGTTTGATTTGTGTATCTCCCAGATTTGGTACTTATAGCTCTATGAATTGATACTCTTTCGCTGAAAGTTAGTTGTATAGATATTCACGTGTAGCAAATCGTGACGGTGACGATCTTGAGCCATCTCCCCCCCCCCCCCTTTTTTTCCAATGGTAAAGAGGTGAGGGATAGGCTACAATGAAACCCCTGGTTACTACAATGCAAATAATACAGAAGGTAAACAATTCCACTCAACTAGAAAAGATGGACTTTTTGCTAAACATTACTGCCCCCCCCCCCCATCTTTCCCCATCCCCACTCCCACCTCACGCCCCCTTCTCCCCCATCCCCACAAAAGGTATGGGGAGGGGGGGGGGGGGGGTCATAGCAAAGCGACCCTCTCTAAAGTTGGACATATGTATCAGCATGAAATGACGTTGACAAAGTCAGTAACTGCCCAAAACAGGGCACCAAAAATGACTTGCTACATCCCAGACAGTAATATGACATGTGATTGACATTAGTAAAATGATATGATGTGACTTGGGGACTACATAACAGGACAGCCCTTTACAGTGGCAAGATATGACAAGTGATGTAATAAGTGCTACAATGTAAGTAAATCAAAGAATGACAGACACTGCATGACGTGAGATATGTAAAAGGATCTGATATGACAGCGAAATTATGGTCCGAGGTAGCATTCTCTGATCCGCATAAGTGCATAACACTTGACACGTTGGATTATGTCGAATGATATATTACATATTTGCATGTACATGACGTGCCAGGAATTATAACATGACAAAGAAATATGCCATATGCAATAACACTTAACATATAAACAAGACTTGTAAAGAGATACAACATGATACATGACTTGAATCGAAACGACGTCCTTCGATAAAGATATATGGCCTGACTTAACTGAACATGGAGGACTGAAAAGACACGACAGAAAACGTGAATGAAAATAGCAGTGGCATCTGATATTACAGAATGTATTACTTGTGACATATCATAGGATAGGGGTAATCCCGATCAGGTCAGCTGGAACCCCCCCGTAATAGGACCATGTTGCCTGGTACTTTTTTGTTCATGTGGACACATTGATTTCTTTAGCCTGGGAGGGCCACCCATTTTAAAAAAGGGACACTCCGAACATAATTTTAAAACTACCTGCTGCAGCAATTTTCCCAGAGAAGGCGAGGAGAGTCGACGTAAACAAGTAAACCTTGATCGGGGTTCCTAGGCAGTTCGATGTTGAAGCAATGCCTAAATCT
>CM031603.1:59500258-59517799 GCA_018398815.1 Conus ventricosus
ATTACATTGCACTTTCGTTATTTTAGGATAAAAATTTTCACTTGCTCTTTGAACGGTTCTCATCTTCCACAGCATAAATACTTTAAGCGATCTGCGACGCTAAAACTAAAATCCATTATTCTGCCGCTTCTGATATGTAGAGAACACCTTTCGAAAATATTGCTAATCTTGACTGATATTTGGTGCTCAATCAGCCTTGCTAATTCATGGTTGCTAACAACGTCAACTCTAACGAGATGTCAGAAATGCTGTACTTTGCTTCGGTGTCTGATGATTTAATAACCCGTTTGTATTCATTAAAAGTTAGTTCATATGACAATCTGTCTTTTAATGCCCCTTGAAAGTATGGTGCATGCGCTTTTAACAACTCAAAATCTAAGGGAATGGAAAAGCGATTTCATACGCAAACTTTACAGCTACATACTTTTTGCCGTCTTTAGTATCTCCAGCGCCTATTCTATGTTTTAGTGCTTCTTCATTTTCGATTCCTTGAAACGCAAGATCAGCCCTTTCATTCCCGGTTAGCCATAGATCAGAATAGGTTAAAAATATGTCTGCATTATGTAAAGAAAATATTTCTTGCCCCTCAAGTTTTATAGAAATTTTCTTAACGATTGCCCGCCCCAGATTCTGCACAACTGTCCTGTTTGGGTCTGTTGTTGAAGCGAGTTCTATTTTGAAAGTAAGCCGCGCAGAGCCTGGCACAATCACTTCATCCGCTCCTAGGTCTGGAAATTTAACAGTAAGAATTTGATCCGCATCAATAGTAGATGGATTATTTGGAACAGTAATATTCCGCTTATTTCCTTTCACGCCAAAGGGCTCTTTCAGTTTCTATGCGGGTCAAGAATCGAGCCATGTACTGTTGTGGCATTTTTATGAAGCAAAATAAAAAGTTAATTATTTAAAAACATGGCAGGAATTGAAGGCGAAGAAGATTATGATGTTTTTGATCTTGGAGACGACATGAGTGAAATGATCCCTTTGACACAGCATCGCTCAAACGCTCTCAATGCGGCGTGAATTAACAGAAAGTACGGTCGGAGCATTTTACAAAAGTTTAGGTCAAGAACCTCCCGAATTTATAGACCCAAATGATTTTGAATTAGAAGATGGTCATTTGTCTGTAAAAAACGACCAAGGGCAACTTGTTCGGCTTACAACTAAAAAAGACCCATCAAAGTTTTTAGCCGTGGTTCAATTAGAAATAGACTCCCTGCGAGCGTACAAAATCGCCTTGGCATTGCTAGACCAAAATTAGATAGGGATGCAGTTGCTAAACTTCAAAACACACTACAAGAACTCCGACAGATAACCAAATGCAAAACATGGAACTTAAAGAATTAAATCAATCAGCAGGCAAATTAATAAATGCAATAGAAGCAGAAACCAGTTTTTCAGAAGAAACAGCGTTAAAAAACAATTAATGATTCCCCATTGCCTATGCGAGAATTATTAGCCCTTGATCGTACTTTAAGAACCATCAAAGGCGAATTAACAAACAATTAGCAAAACTAGGTGAACTAGATAAGCATATAAAAAGAGAAAAAGAAAAACTCGTTGAGGCTGATGACGCCAACTTAGGGCCTGATATTAAAGAAAGAATAGCCCAAAGACTAAAAGATCTTGAACAAGAAAGATCAGCAAGACTAGAAGTGACAACTACTAACCGGGACCAATTACGAACTCAAGTGAATAGAATAAGAGAAACTATCGAAAAAATTTTATATGAAGACACGACACTAGCAGAACGAATACGAACACTGTTTAGAGAGCAAGGTGTCACATTAGCAAGCATTATAACAGCCTTAGGATTTGCAATAAGCACACTGGTGTTGGCTATTACAGGCGGCGGTGGAGGTCAAAGTCCAGTGCCTCCGCCGCCACCGCCATCGCCTCCACCTGATAAATCATGGGTAAAAAAACAGCTTGATCATCTTGCAAGTTTATTAAAAAAAATTAGCTGTAAAGCCGTGGACGCTTTACCAGGAATATTGGGGAGTATTGTCAGCTGGCTTTTGTCTACTGCAAGCAAAGTAGTTGGCTTTATGGCCGAGCACTTATGGTCATTAGTTCTTGTAATAGTTGGGTTACTATTTAGTAAGATAAAGACCAAGTAATCCTATGCCGGTTTAATCCAAGAACAAGCGCTGTCTTTTCATATTCATGGTCATCGCAGCTTTGCTGAGTCTTCAATGACTTTGGGGGTTGGACTTCGGGGATTAGATGACTTAATCTTGGGTGTTCTTTTATTGTTTGTAATATTACTGGCTCAGAATTTATGTCGTTTTTCCCAACCTTCTGTTCATTGCCTGCTATAAGAATTTCATTATTATAGTTTATTATTGTACCTATCTGGAGTCTGAGGTCAGAAGGCAGCATGTATAAACCAGTGCCAACAGCAAAGTCTACTTTCGATCTTGCGTATTGTAAAACATGTTGGTACCTTTGAATACTTGAAGGTAAATCAACTGTAGAATTAATGGCGTCCTCTAAATTTGCTAAGTATTGTTTTTGTGCGTCAAAGCCAGTAGAAGGATCAGTTATGCTCGATCTTGCCTGTGCTTGCGAACCTAGCAAACACCAAACGTAAGTACGAATAGAGTCGTTTATTCGTTCTATTCCCGCCCTGGTTAGGCCCTTAGAAGTGTCTAAGATAAATGTTGTCCATGCTGTTTTATGCTCTTGCTGTAGGGACCCGGCTCAACAGTTGTGCCAAAAAAGAAAGATTTGAAAGGAGGATGCCAGTCATAGTTATACTTTCTGTGCGTGCCCCGAAAATAAAGGTCGCCTAGGCCATGATTATGATCCAACTTTTGTCTAAAGCCTGTCTTGATGTTAATATTGAATTCGTTACAGATCCTTTCAAAAGCCTTCATGTCTATTCTGTTGCTGAGTGATTAAATGGTTTGTCATTTGGTAATGGCGCTTGCAGTTCAGTCAAAATACGCCTGAAGGTGTAATAAAATGAAATCTGTACACTGACCTCACCAAAGGATCATGGTGATTTAAATGATCGGCATACGACACTCCACACCCAGTTGATGCGCAAAACACAGCAAAGTTTAACTGGTTTCTGATAAAACTGCATCGGATGACTAAACCACGCTTTCTTGATGTGGTCGTTTTCAATAGGGGTTAAGATAGCTCTTCAATGGAGTACTCACCTTTTTATGAAAAGAGGCAGTCTGGGTCACAGCAATGTCAAGAGTATCAGTTGCTATATTTTTAAGATTGTAGTGCGGCCCAACAGAATATTTTGCACCAGTATATTTGAATGCACTCATTTTTATTTCGTTTAAAAAAAATGTTTGTAACAATAACAACACAAGACCGTCCTTCGTTTTTAGAACATGCTATTGATAACAATTGCGGGGCCAAAACGGTCGCGCTCCATGAAATATTTTACAAAGTCGTATGGTTTTAATATAAGTGAATCCAGGAAGAAATAATAAGGTTCAAAAAATTGATAAAACAGGGACCAAAGTTAGCGAGTTAACAATACCTGATGGTTATTACGGGTTTTGCTCACTAAAAGAAGCAATGAGTAACTTTGACATTACTCTCAAACTTAACAATGCAAATCTAAAAACAATGTTAACATTCAAGCCTGAAGAAGAAGGAGGTTACTATTTTGATAAAGAGCTAGCTAAAATGTTAGGCTTTACGGCTAACAATTATATATTTAGAGTTACACCAACCAAAACTACTTATGAGGGGAAAGTCCGCTCGATCTTGCATTACATTCATTACTCTATGTTCATTTGGATGAGCTGAGCACTGATGAAAACTTATATGACGGAAGGCCCTCAACTGTTTTAAGAGCTCTTCCGTCAGGGAAAGCTGCATATTGCGATTATGAAATTATACAATTCCCTAATTTACAGTTTAAAAGATTAGTTTGTGGGAGGGTCGGATCATTTAATATAAAAATCAAAGACAAAGCGGGAAAGTTGTGAAATGTGATAACCTGCACATTGTTTTGGAAATAAAATAATAAACTGTACTAAAAAATAATGTCGCGTGGGCCAGAAGAATCAGGAGTTACATTAGCGCCTGTGAGGTGTATAACTTTAGAATTAAAAGACCTTGCAGACGTTGCGGACTTTGAACAGAACGGCGAGATAGGCGCTTTGTATGGTTTTGAGTACACTAAAGATGGTGATTATAAACGAAAGAGGTTGCGACAGCAAAAAGTTTCCTAAACTAGAACAACTGCGCAATCTAGAGGCAAATAATGTTGGCCAGTATGAATATAAAATAGTTCGAAAACCTGACCTCAAATGGCACTTAGAACCATATTTAGAATGGGACATAAAATTTGAATTCATAAGCCCATTTACATATTTTAGCCGCCAAAAAAGTTTCAGAAAAGCATTCAACTCTGGCCCTTTACATGTAAGCCTTATGCCGGACGACAATAGTCGGAAAGAAATTGAAATAACGCCGTATGGGAAAAAGCAGTACATCCTCCACAGAAAAGAAACAGTTGTAAAAAAAGCTTCTACAAAATTACAGTTCTTTCCAAGCAGAAAATTAGGAGACACGTTCACAATGATATTTGAAATTTCTGTCTTTAAAGATGTGGAGAGGGATGGGGTTGTGGGCGTTAGTGATGACCTTATAAAAGGAATTAATATTAGCTGGCAAAACTTAGACGTTAAACGTCTTAACGTTGTTGTCGTCGTTCTTCACAATGGCGAGGATATTAAGATCATAACAACAAGCAACAAAATCAATGTTGACTTAAATAGAAACAATCTTACAGAACTGAATTGGATTAATCTTACACATTTAGGCCTCGTAGGGTTTTATTATACTGAACAAGTTTTGACGGAGAGTATGATAAAAATAATAACTGGATTAGATTAAATTCTGTTATAAAACTATGGGCAGTTAAACTTTATGACAAAAACTCCTCATTGCTCATTGATTTGTGGGCAGACTGGTTGTGGAAAAACAATATTTATCCTCGACCTGTTACAAACAGTTTATCGTTATAATTTTAATCATATTGTGGTTTTCTGTCCAACACTTAAATGGAACAAAGCATATCATGATAGAAGGTTTATATGGACAGATGATGACATATATTTAGTTGATCCCAGCAATAAACTGAGTGAGTGTTTAGAACAGTTTTATAGACTGTTTGAAGGAACGCAGACACTATTTATTATAGATGACTGTTCGGCAGAAAGAGACATAGTTAAAAAAAGAAATACTTTGTCAAAACTGGCTTTCAGTGGAAGACATGCTGGAATAAGTGTGTGGATTTTATGTCAAAAATATAACTCAGTTTTAAAAGACTTTAGAGAACAGTTAAAGACTGTAGTTCTATTTCACATGAAAGACAGAGACTCATTTGATGAATGTTTGCGTGAAAATGATGTTATTGAAAATGACCAGGAAAAACACAGGATTAAACAAAAACTGAAATCTGAAAAGTTTAGTAAATTAGTATTGAAAACGGATAACCCTACACAGTATGTTTGTTTGTAGATAATCGTTATTTTTTAGCTATTGAAGTCTTACTTGTCAGAGAACGTATAAATGCCAATCCTGGGTCACTTTCGCCCGAAAACTGGTTTGAGGGCGAAAGTGAGTCAGGATTGGCATTTATACGTTCTCTACTTTCAGATCGCCATCTCACAACCTGACGAAGTTTCACGATTGTCATTATTGTCGTTGTCAGAACAACAATGATCACTATTCCAGGTAGGCCCACACCAAATAATAAGCTTTCAAGAGGATCGATGAACTCTTTGTGAGATTTGTAAAACTCGCCCTCAACAGAAGTTACCACAGTCATATCAATCGATGGATCATAAACACACATAATTCGGTATCGAAAAGCTGCAACGAAGAACAGACCTATGATCACGATGTTGACCACAATGATAATAGTAGCCATTTTCTTTGTGCTTAGCATAGTTTGACATTTCAGAGGATTGTAAACACACAAGCATCTCTCTACAGCAATAATTGCAGAGAACACCATAGAAACATAAGGGAATTGTAAAAGAAAGACCAAGTTCAAGTTGCTCAAAAATGTGGCAATTGGACCAAATCTTTCTCTTGTGGTAAACTGGATATAAACTTGTTCACCATGGTGAAGCACTGCGTTGAACAGATGTAGTTCATCAGCCAGAGACAAAGCGAACAGGCACAGGTTGACACGATCTGTGATGTCCTGTTTGTAAAACACCACCATGTTGATGACGTTAGCCGGTCCACCAATTAGAAAAACTATAACCATCAAAGTGTTTTTCACTTGACGGATAACTGTTTCCACTTCTGCACTGACCAGGTTGTCAGGATTGTCCCAAGGTAAGAACTCCATCTCACTAAATACCACTCTGATGCAATCATCTTGTGGTGTTGAGATTTTCATAGCATGTAAATGTTCTGTGACGTTCTGTTGATTGGTAGGACTGTGTTTGATGTGAGATTGTAGAGATCTGTTCAACATTGTTGGTCTTCCAACCAGGCCAGAGGCCTTCTTCCCCAACTTTGTCAAACTGGAACGATATGTTTCATATCATACTCTGAGATACATACAGGTATGTATGTATTGACGGTGCTCACGTGACAACTGGTATACAGCATACACGCTGATTACTCAGTAGATGCACAGAATGATATATCCATCACATTAAGTCTGAACACTATCACAAAATGAACAAAACAAATTCCATCCATCAATTTTAAGCTCACAATGATATGATTAAAGTTTGATTATTCAAAAGAATAAATAAAAAAAAACACGTATGCTTAAACAGAAATATGCAGACATACGCAAGCATAAATGTATACTTATCACACACACACACACACACACACACACACACACACACACAAACACACACACACACACACACACACACACACACACACACACACACACACACACACACACACACATCACGTTGAATAAGATAAGGTGCAACGTGTCTGACTGACTGATCAGTCCGTCGTGTGCAGAAAAAGCTCTGCAAGAAGGTGGTCGCAAAAAGCCTACAGGCACTGAAGATACGGTGACCATGACTTACAATGACTCTGCAATCCTTAATTAATAATACCAATGGCAGAAGCGGCAGAGAGGTGTTCAAGCTGGATCTGGTCAAGGAGGAACAAAAGTGAACTTCATAAGGCTTAATTTCCCTACAAATATCAGGTGTCCCTGTGGCTCAGTGGTTAAAGCGCGAGTCATTAAGTGGAAAATGAGCATCTCCAGAGGGTCATGGGTTCGAATCCCAGCCATGGCTCGTCCAAGATGGGAAACAAAAAAAAAAAAAAGGGGCAGCAGAGGGACATCCGGAGTCATGAACCGGGTGTGGCCCAACCCCCCTAGAGTGTCAGGAGATAAGGGCCGAAACACTTGCTTGAAGGGGGCTTCTCTTCTGAGGACTCTCTGCTGCCACGCTCTCCACGAGTTTCTTTCTACTGATGCATGGGTAAACCATTGACTTCCGGGAATAGGCCGGAGGACATCCGGGAAAGACCGGAGGACACTGGGAAAGACCAGAACCAAGGGCTCTGTGGGCTGGCTCCCCACTTTGCCTTAAACATGTGGCTACGAAGAATAAAAGGAAAAGATGCTCCCAGGATTCACCGAAAGGGGAGAGAATGATGAATCCATCGGTGCTCAACCAATCACGACTGCAAATCCCAAACGGACTATGAACATGGACCAAATGGAATATCCATGTGTCTGTGGAAGCGTTTCGCTACCACCCGTGGCATGAAGATCCACCGAACAAAGATGGGATGTGTGAAGACTCATCTGAATGAGCAGCAGCGCACTGCATCAGCAGATAAGACGTCGGAAGACCAAGGCCAGGATTTAAACCACAGTGCCAAGGACATCCACGCTGTTGGTTCGGATGAGGAATTTGCACAGGCCCTCGATGCCAGGCGCCTGAAACTCAACCTGCCACGAGCAAACGAAGATTGGGAGAAACTGGATGCAAAAATCGTCCAAAGCCTCGATGCACTGATAGGGAAAAGCACCCTTGAACACAAACTAGCCACATATGGGGACATTGTGTATGCCACATGTAGAGACGCCTATGGAGTAAAACTACCCAAAGAGAAAACACCTCCAAAGAAATCCAGACGCCAAGAAAAGATGGACAAGATCAGAGTCCAAAAGAACAACCTCAAGAAGCAAATGAAGACCGCACTGCCAGCTGAAAAACAAGGCTTGGAAAAACTGTGGGAAGACCTGAAAGAAAAACACAGCGCCCTCAGCAAAGCGGAATCTGCGAGAAAGAGGAAGAGCAAAAAGAAGAAGACACAAGAGCGCTTCTTCAGAGACCCCTTCCAGTTTGCCAGAACACTGTTTGAGCAGCCAAAATCTGGGACCCTAAGTGTGGACAAAGGAGTTCTTGAGCAGCATCTGAGGAAAACATACTCTGACTCACAGAGCAAAGCACCACTCGACATTCAAGGTCTGGTGTGGCCAACCAACCCTGAGGAACAGTTCAATGGCAAGCCTCCAACGTTGGCGGAAATCAAGAAGGTGGTCGACAAAGCCAGAGCCAAATCATCACCAGGGCCAAACGGAATACCTTACCAGCTTTACAAGAAATGTCCCAAGGTGCTGGAGTGGCTCCACAGGTTGCTGCGATCGGCTTGGAGAAACCAGAAGATCAGCGGCCAGTGGATGACGGCAGATGGTGTGTACATCCCCAAAGAGCAAAACGCAAGTGACATCAGCCAGTTCAGGCCAATATCACTACTGAACGTCGAAGGGAAAATCTTCTTCTCTGTCATGGCAGCAAGGCTGACCAAGTACCTGATGGAAAACAAGTACTTGGATGTGTCAGTCCAGAAAGGTGGCATCCCAGGCGTGGCTGGCTGTGTAGAACACGCCACAATGATCTGGGACGCAATCCAAAAAGCAAAAACAGAAAAGAGAGACCTGGACGTAGTGTGGCTTGATCTGGCAAACGCATATGGATCTGTGCCCATGAGATGATACAGTTGGCTCTTGAGATGTACCATGTGCCAAAGAACATCCGCGACATGCTCAAGAAGTACTTCAATGGCTTCTCAATGCGGTTCTCTACCAAGGAGTACACAACAGATTGGATCAACTTGGAAGTGGGCATCGCAATGGGCTGTGCAATTTCCCCAATACTGTTCGTGCTGGCAATGGAACTCATCTTGAAAGCAGCAACAGACAACGCGAGACAAACAGACCTTGGCGATGGATACAAGATGCCTCCTCTCAAGGCCTTCATGGATGACACTACAGTGATTTCATCCAGAGAAGACGAGACACGTCATGTGCTGGAGAGGCTGGACGACATAGTTGCCTCATCCAGAATGCAGTTCAAGCCAAAGAAATCACGGAGTCTCTCACTGAGGAAAGGAAAAGTGGCCGAATCTGTGGTCTTCAGTGTTGCCAACCAGGCCATTCCAACAGTCACAGAAGAACCAGTCAAGAGCCTTGGAAGATGGTATGATGATACGCTGAAAGACACACAAAGAGCAAAAGAAACCAAGCAGATGGCGGAAGAAGGCTTGGAGACCATTGACCAGTGTGGGCTCCCTGGCAAATACAAGGTCTGGTGTCTGCAGTTCATGCTGATACCAAAGCTCCTGTGGCCTCTGATGATATACGACATCTTCACCAGCACAGTTGAGGCAATGGAAGCCAAAATCAACAAGTTCACAAGGAAATGGCTTGGTGTCCCACCCTGTCTGACTGACATCGCGCTGTACTGTCGCCAAGCAAAGCTGAAACTACCACTGAAATCCATCCTGGAGGAATACAAAGCAGGGAAGATCAGACTTCAAAGCATGCTGGAAGACTCAGGAGACAAGGTGGTAGAAGCAATCAAGCCCCAGCTGAAGACAGGCAGAAAATGGAAAGTTCAAGAGGCGATGGATTCTGCAAAAGAAAGTCTCAAGATCAGAGAAATAACAGGACACACACAGACCAACAGACAAGGACTGGGGGTGACCAAAACTGAATGGTGGTCAAAGGCCAAAGGAAAAGCCAAAAGAGACATGATGATTCAGGAGATGAGAAAAAAAGAAGACCAAAAAAGACTCCAAAAAGCAGTCCAGCAGAGCCAGCAAGGGCAATGGACAACGTGGGAGAATGCACTCCAAAGAAGTCTCACTTGGAATGACATTTGGCACATGGCCCCTCTCAGGATCAGCTTCATTCTCAGATCTGCATATGACCTTCTGCCCTCAAATGCAAACCTGGTGAAGTGGGGGAAAACAGACGATCCTGCATGCCCCCTCTGCCATGAAAAACAAACAGTGGAGCATGTTCTAAGCTCATGTAAAGTAGCCCTGGCTCAAGGAAGGTACACATGGAGGCACAACCAAGTGCTCAAAGAGATTGTACAAGTAGTCTGGGCTAGTACCAACACCACAAAAGGAGAATCAGGACTCAAAAGCACCCGCAACATTCTTCACGGCAGGAGGCAGCAAATCATGGCCAAGAACAACAGTGCCACTCGAAACATGCAGGCAGAGTCTGCTGGGCGGGGCAGATGACTGGGAGTGCACTGCAGACCTCCCAGAATGGAAGAGTCACCCAGAAATCATCAGCAAGAGTGGCATGAGACCAGACATAGTAGTCCACTCTAAGTCAACCAAGCAGCTGATCATGATCGAGCTCACGGTGCCATATGAAAACAGAATGGAGGCAGCTCAAATCTACAAGACTGAAAAGTATGCTGATCTGGCAAACAGCCTGAGGAGAGAAGGCTATCAGGTCAAAGTCCTCACTGCAGAAATTGGAGCTAGGGGATTTGTAGGAACGTCTGCATACAGCCTCATGAAACAGCTCTCAGTTGCAGGGAAGGAAAAAACCAGAGCCCTGAAAGCAATGGCAGAAGCGGCAGAGAGGTGTTCAAGCTGGATCTGGTCAAGGAGGAACAAAAGTGAACTTCATAAGGCTTAATTTCCCTACAAATATCAGGTGTCCCTGTGGCTCAGTGGTTAAAGCGCGAGTCATTAAGTGGAAAATGAGCATCTCCAGAGGGTCATGGGTTCGAATCCCAGCCATGGCTCGTCCCAAGATGGGAAACAAAAAAAAAAAAAAGGGGCAGCAGAGGGACATCCGGAGTCATGAACCGGGTGTGGCCCAACCCCCCTAGAGTGTCAGGAGATAAGGGCCGAAACACTTGCTTGAAGGGGCTTCTCTTCTGAGGACTCTCTGCTGCCACGCTCTCCACGAGTTTCTTTCTACTACCAGACAATACTATATACCTCTGTCAAAAGCAATTTCTTCAGGCAAGGCGGTCGAGTATTACCGTTTCCCAGGTGTCTGGGTCGACGACAACCCTTCAGTGCGGCCTTCAATATGGATTTTAAGCGCTTTTTCTGACCACCCTTTGAGACGATAAACTTCTTCCAGTTCACTGTAGAGTAGCCTCCTTCATAGACGCGTGTGGCAATCGTACATAGTGGGTAGCCCGTCTGGCTAAGGACACATCTTGCTGGTTTTCTAACTGTATCGTTATTAACCCAGCTTCTTTTATATTGAAGCTCAAGACGTCTCTTTTCATTTCTTTTCAAACACCCTCTTGTTGTTACGTTTTCTCACATAGGAATCAGTAAATCATGATACTGATATGGCTCAACAATTTTTTTTCCTGAGAAAGGTAAACACAGCCGCATGTGTTGCAAGTGATAACAGTAGTGTTTTCACAAGAATGGTTTTTACCTCGTGCAAAGGCGGGTTCTTCACATCCAATGTTAATAGGAGGCTACTTCTATGTTTTGTGTTTTTGCTGGCTGTTTTCTTTGACGAAAGATGCCTCATGTGTTGATTAGAAGTAGATACAGAGCAGTTTAATTTTATCTCTTTGAACTGCTTTGTCATATACAATGCTTTTTTCTCCATTTCTAGGTCCTATTCGGTTATCGGAGTTGTTCTCGCTTAAGCGTAATCCAGGAAAAAGTCTGCAAGTTCTACCGACATTCTTGCATTAATTTCATTATTTATTGTAAAATTGGGATTCTTTGAAAAGCGTTCAATTTTGGCGGTACATTGATCTCCTTTGTAGCTTGACATTCTGTACGTCTATGTCTGTAATGTCTATGTTGTTTTGGATTTTGATGGCTAGAAGCTCACCCACTGAATGAAGAGGGGAGCGGAAACATCTTTATCTTCTCCCCATATCAGAGCAAAGCCACGTCGATCGCCACTCTCGATTGTTGATGCAGCTTTCTACATGTCTTGTTATTGTGTACTCTAAATATATAAGATGTTTACCAGACCTGAAAATACCTAAGGCTTCCATGATGCACTTTGGGATGTGTCAGCTTTTGGGACATTCAAAGCGATTGGGAATCCTCCTTTCTTATTTTGTCGATATATTTTGTCAGATCATAGATAGCAGATGTTCAACCGGAGTTCAGCTTTATTTCTTCCTTTCACAAACAAAGCCTGCTTGATTTTGACTTGCACTTTTCGTTACTGCTTGTTAAAACTTGAGCACGTTCGACTAATTTTTGTCCCTTCAGTTGCACTGCTCTTTTTGCTCCCTGGCCGGGACTGGACATTAAGCGGAAAGGTGTGGAGAAGACTAGATAATTTCTACACTGTCTGTCTTTGCGGAGAGGAACGGGGAGGGAGGGAGGTCATTGCCCGCCTCCAGCCATGGCTCTGTGCAGTCAGCCCTATAGTGTCCCAGTTTCAGGCAACCAAGGTACACAACAGGACTGGCGCAATTCGCTCCCAAATGGTCGGACAGAAGACACCTTTCAATGAAGTATCAGCGTTTCATTTCACCATGGAAGATGTCAGCTGTTGTTTGGGCTACTTTGACTGTTCTTGGCAAGGAGATCTGGAAATGGAAATGATAATAGAACGCTAAAAGTCTCCGATCACGAGGGATTTCAGTCTCAGACTTAGAAAATTTTTAGTCTGGAATGAAGCACACCGTACTTCCCTTAAAAACGTTTCTTCTGTTCTAATTTTATATTCGTAACAGGATGTTCCAAATCTACATATTTGTCATCGCTTTTCCTGTCCATTTTATGCCTTTTTCCCCACAGAAGAAGTGCCATTTAATCAGGAGACTTGTATTACCTACAAGTGCATTCCTTTAACAGAAAGTCTGCCTTTATCTCCTCAAAAGTGGTAAATAAGCAAGAGACCATGGACTCGCCTGGACTGCTTCTCTACTGGAGCTAGTGCCACCAGTCCCTTATGCTGCTACACAGGAATCTACAGTTTCTGGATAAGGCCATTTCTCTTACAACGGCAAAGCTGGTTTTCTACCATAGGTTAGCTCAATAACTCCTTTTTTTCTTTTTTCAGTAACTCCTCCTGGTGGTGTGAGCCACGTGGCACATTACAACCACTCTGGCAACGTTCATGTTGAACACAGTCTTTTCGCCTAAGACTGCAGCGTATTAGTTTATACAACAAAACGAACATTTGTAATCTGAAGCGTTGACATACTTATTACTAAAGGATGGTGACGAATTCTGCCAGAACGCCTGAAGTGGGGAGAGCCAGGTAAAGGTGCTCCTGCTGACCTGAGAGTGCTACCGGAACTCATGTGCCAGAACCTTGTTTTCATCTTTCTGGGTGATCTTGAGCAGCAAAACTTTCATGTGGAAGCGATTCCACTTTTGGCATGGTGTGAATGACAAAATAAAATTGATCGAGTTCATCTTTGCTCTCCATCATTAATAAAGTCTATCAAAAGAACCTTCCATGGTGCCAACTTCGGCAACTCTCTTAACATCGCACGACAGAAAATCTGGTTTATGCTAAAGACGATCCGCATATGAAACAAACGTCGTATTACATTCAACCATGACAGCATACTCGCTCTGTTAAACGGTATAAACAAATTCACAAGCACCTAAAGAAGCCCAGGTAAACCATGGGTAACTGATGACATTTTGAACCAGTGCAACACAAGAAGGCGTTTGACACAGTCGACGAAAAGCAGACATCAAAGCATTCTGCCAGTGCTTGTTGGTGAGCCGAACATCAAAAACAAAATACAAGAAAGAAAGATAACCCAGTGGTTCTTAGCAAGCTGGAAAATCGAACGCAGTTCAAGAGAAGCAGAGAGAAATGGAATATATGCCAATGCTACAATACTGAAACAATTAAACAGCTTGTTACTCTGAAGAAGCAAACAGGAACATAGCAACGTGGGATTACAACTTTAGAGAGCAAAAGATGGGAAGAAGAAACTGAAATATGGACCGAGAACAGGCATGAAATATGCCATCACAGCCAAAGCTAAACATCAGTTTACTGTATTATGCTACTTGCATCAGCAGCACATATTAAAAAGGCTCTGCTTCTCCCAGAAAAAGCGACTGAAGCCATTCACACACTCAAAGGAGACAAGACACTGTGGAAGACAAGTTCTACAGTAGCAGAACCACTAAACATGGAAGGCCAGAAGTCATCAAGGAACTCATGAAAACTTGATGATGATGTAAAAACAATATAATAGTGATGAGTGTAATACTAAATGTCGGTTGTTAATTAGCGAAATCACGTATGAATATGTGTCTTGCTACGATTCTCCAGAGAACAGAAGCAGACAAAAATCGTGGATTGGAAACATAGAGAACAAGACTGGTTATAATGTTTCTAGTTTTCTTACTCCTGACTGAGGACAGAAGATGCACACAACACTAACAACACCGTGTAACGGTCAGGGCACCCAAAGATCTACTGTCATTGGGCAATGATGATAGAATAATTATGTTAAAACTAGTAACACATCTGGGAATTATCACAGCAGAAACAGATGAAATATTAGATGCGACAAGGGCCTCTTATGACGAGTTACACAAAGAAAGAAAAGTAAATGATGTAGATGTTAGCAGATGCGTTAGAAACTTACCGACTTGACGAGGCTGAATCCAAACAACTAGATGGACTAATAACCAGGTCAGAAGCTTTAGATGCACTGAAAAGAATGCAACATTTTAAGAGCATTGGTACCGTCCGGATAACTAATCTTTTTTCTAAACTTCTGAAACAGGATAGGATACTTTCTTCTTCAATCGTTAAATGAAAGTTTCACAAAAGTTTCACAAAAAGATAGCTGTATTCAGTACTCAGAGAGAAGGAATTATTACTTGAATAGTAAAGGGAGAAGATGTATGTCATTACTAAATGTAACATGTAGGATCAATATGTATGGCCCACCGATTAAAGCCCATCCTATATGAATTGCTAAACAAAGATCGGACAGTTTGTATTCCAAGACGTTGAACAGAAGACTACTTGATGACATTGTATGACATCATAGCTTACTTAGAAAAAGAACAATCTTCCGAGGTGATCAAATGTCAATAGATTCTGTGACAGCGTTTGACTGAAACAACTGGAAATACACAAATACGGCCCTTAATGCTCATGTTTTGGTGACGATATACGTAAATCGATGACATTTTATAGGAACAAAATGTTTCTTCACAGTAAATCGACAACTACCTCGAATTTTGAAACACTGAGACAGTGTCGTCAGGGACACCCTATTTCGCCTTTTTTGTCTTTTATTCAGATATTCCAGTTCACAACATGAGAGATGATAAAACTGTAGCAGATATTACTATTCTTGACACCATGTTTAAAACGCATCAAGCTACAGATGATACATCATTTACACTAAACGGATAGAGAAGATGCTATAAAAAAAATCTCTGGGGTTTTCAAAACTTTTAGAATTAAGATCTACTCAAAAAAAGGACTCTTAATGTGTGGCTATGTCAAAAGAAAGACTATGTGAACGCATACTTACAACAACAACAACAACAACAACAACAACAACAACAACAACAAACAAACAAACAAACAAACAAACAAAACCCCAAAAAACATGAAATGGAAACTTCACCAATGACTTGTCAGAAGTAGCTGAAATTAATACAAGGCAAGAATAAGCAGTAGCATAACAAAAAACTATTCACAATTTGGTGAACAGATTTCCAAATTTCTCGGAAGAACAGCCAGACTTAATCCTCTCCTCATACTATCAAAAGCCTCTCCTCATACCATCAAAACACATTTACAGACTATCCTTCCAATCCCCCGGAAAAGGAAATAAGACGGAGACAAAACACGTGTTTCAAGCTTCATTTTGAACAACACAATAGGAAAGATCAAACGAAAATATTCAATTCATAGAATCCTCAATGGCGGACTTGGTATTCCCGACATAGATGTTTTTACGCAGGTCTTATAAGTGGCGTGGACGAACATGATCTTCACAGGAACATCGAAGTGGGAAAAAATGTTATTCATGTAGTGTCCCCAGAGAGAATTGTTGGAGAGGTGTGGGCCTTTGGGATTACTTAATGTAAAACTAAGTGTAATAAACTGTGTAAGGATGTGTTTGCAGATTAATTCACAAATTGCAACCAGGTTCCAGTAAAAGAGGCACTAGAAGTATAAGTGGAATCGTTGTTTGACAGTATATCTTCTTTAAAAACTGGACACAAAAAATATATTCCTTGTAAGAGCTGTTGTAGATGAGGAGGGAAGTTTTCCGGTTATGATGCGTTCTCTGAAAACTAAACTATCAATGTAAACTGTTTAGAGTATACGATTTGTGCAATGAATAAAAGGCAATCTAGCAACCACGACTAACAAAATAAACTTGCTGATGAAATGATACAAACATTACAGCAAATGCAAGTGACGGCTCAAATCTAATTATTATGTTTTACCATAACTGGGACTGACAAACATTATAGCAAATGTAAGTGAAGGCTCAAATTTAATTATATTTTACCATAACTGGGACTGAAATAGGATTCTAAAACAAGTGAAAAGCATAAAGGAAATCATATTCAGGTGGTTCCAAATCAAACATAATTTTGATATTATCTTCACCATCAACATTTGATGAAAATAGGAATTATAAACAGTGACCGATATTACTTTCCGTAAAAAGAAAAAGAAAACAAAAACATTCAGCTAGGCATTATGAATAGTTCCGAGACTTCAAGAAGACCTTAAGTGAGGGACTGGAAAACTGTTTCCAGTTATTTGGGAATGATTATCAAACAAAAGCTGTCCACAACTTTGATCGCATCAATTTTTAAGCAAAAAGAGTATGTTTTTTTTATAAATCCAAATAAAACCAAACAGTATAGAAAAAAACACATTCTGGGATATCTATGTAATGCATTACTTAATTAAAAAAATACATGTATTCAAAAGAAATGGAGCATGTATTCTTTTCAAGTGATATCCTTACCAGCGTCTTGCCGGTAACGTATAGTGATTAATAACGATGTAATCCTGTATCTTCGTCCAGAAATGTTTCATTTTGTGAGTGCATTTTTGCCCATGATTGCCGTTTCCCATTTTTCAATGTGTTCAAATGCTTTGAACCTTTCTTTTTTATTTATTTATTTTATTTTTTTATTTATTTTTTTATTTTTTTTGGGGGGAGGGGGGAGCAAGATCAATACATGAAAAAATGTGCAAGGTGACTGTAACAATGATTTTGTGCGGACAATGAAAGTACAATTCAACTTTTATCGGATACTGGACATCTGTAAAGAAGAACAAGAATCAAG
>CM031603.1:59518799-59545268 GCA_018398815.1 Conus ventricosus
ACGAGTAAATATTGATACCAGTTATGTGAGTAGGTTCGATTGGACAATGTATGTATAGATGCATATATTTATTAACATATATTTTCACTGGTTTGTTTTCTTTTGTATTGTAACGGGTCACAGGCCTATACACAATTAAACCATTGTCAATTGTCAATTGTCAATTGTCTCTCTCTCTCTCTCTCTCTCTCTCTCTCTCTCTCTCTCTCTCTCTCCTCTCTCTCTCTCTCTCTCTCTCATTCATCCATCACCGTTTTATATGGAGAAATGGGCAGATACCCTTTGTATATAAGTACATTTGTGACAAGTATTAAGTACTGGTTGAAGATATTGAAGCTACCCCAGTCCTGTTTGAGCAGGCAAGCCTATGATATGATGCTTCTAGAAATGGAAAAACGTAAAGAGAACTGGGTTTATAAAGTAAAGAAAGTCCTTTCAGAACAGGGTTTTGGAATAGTGTGGATGACTCAGGAAGTAGGAAATGAGCAACAGTTCATTGCGGAATTTAAAGACAGGCTTATTTGTTCTTTTAAACATAATTGGCACTCAGATATGGAAAGTAAAGAAAAATATCGCTGGTTTTTCTCATTTAAGAATGTGTTTCATTCTGAAAAGTTTCTCAATGTCATAACAGATAAATGGCACAGAATGTGAACTTTAGGTTTTAATGCGAACAAAAGATGGTTTGAATGTGAAACATCCACAGAATCTCCTTGTCCTGCATGTAGACATATTATTGATGATGAAGAACACTTTCTGTTCCACTGTACTGCTTATAATGAAGTGCGGACAAATTGTTCATTTTTCCAGTTAGATATAGCGAAAAGACAAAATGTCGCTGGCGTGTTATCATCAGATGATGAACTTGTAATAAAATTATTTGCGAAATTCAACGCGGAAGCATTGAAAATTAGACAGATGAAGGATAGTGAAATTGAAGATGATACATTATAAGAGATATTTGAATGAATATTATCATTCATCGCATGTTGAAGAGATCAGTAAGATACAATGTCATCATTTGATTGAGTGAATGGTCGAGTCATTCTTAAGTTTTTGTTTTTGTTTTGTTTTCATGTTGATGAGATCAGTAAAACACAAGGTCATCATTTGATAGAGTGGATGGTCGAGTCAGCCTTAAGGTGTTTTTCTTGTTTTTTTGTGTTTTTTTTATAACCTTACTGCATTACTCCTGTGCGTGAGGTGAGGACATAACGAAATGTTACGAATTTATTTGTTTTTGTTAACTTTGGATTTGATGCACACTAGGAATGAAAGTGTACTATTTGTTTGCAGGAAAGGAAGAGGGAAATGTTTTTGTTCTGTTACCCTCCCCCCTTGTCAAAAGACCTCTTTGGTAATGACAACAAAATATCAAAGTGTCAAGTCTCTCTCTCTCTCTCTCTCTCTCTCTCTCTCTCTCTCTCTTCTCTCTCTCTCTCTCTCTCTCTCTCTCTCTCTCTCTCTTCTTACACATACACACACACATACACTCACTCGACACACGCACATACACTGTTCATAGACACATGCGAGCTCGATCCCGCAAGTACGTATGCTAACAACATATATGTCGTAAGTAAACACTTGAGCTATGCAGATCATTTCTTGATTCAGCGAATTTATGTGTAAGGACTGGAAACGTGTTTTGAAAAGGCGGGAGAATGCCAGTCTACTTTTTTTTAGGATACACGTACATATAACAACACTTTGCCATTGAAAAGTAGTGAAACATATGCACGTAGAGATAAATACCCATTACACTTTCACAGAGCTGCATACGACACTTTGTGAACAACTGTAGTCAACCTTGTATATACATTCGTACATATTATACACTTAGATACACATACATACATACACATATATAGAATTCAGATGTGAAGTGAAGTGATGGTAGTCCTTCGGATCCGAAGATGACGTTAGCGTTTCTGCAGCTCATCGATGTACGCGGAGGTGGCTCTGCAGCCCCAATCTGGAGGCGCAGAGTCTGGAACAGTGGGGGCACTGGAAGTCCGTTGTCGGGATCACTGCTGCTGCTGCTCTGTGGCGTTGATCCCTGGCGGCAGTCAGCTTTTGGCGTCGAGTACTTTCGAAGTTGGTAGTGGCTTTGTGAATTGTGGCCCGCCACAGAGGTCGGTCACTGGCGCACTCCTCTAGTTCTTTTGGTTTGAGTTCGCACCACTTGAGGTTTGATTTGACCGAGTCCTTGTACCGTTTCTTTGGGCGTCCTTGGTTTCTCTTGCCTTGCAAAAGCTCTCCATACAGCAGTCGCCTTGGCATACGGTGCTCTTCCATACGGATGACATGCCCCACCCATGGAAGCTGGGCCTTGATGAGCATGGACTCGATATTTGTAGTGTGAGCACGGTCCAGGACCTCGAGGTTGGAAACACGGTCCTGTCAATGGATTCTGAGTATGGAGCGAAGAGCTCGCATGTGGAAGTTCTCCAGCTTCTTGACGTGTCTGCGGTACAGTGTCCAAGATTCGCACCCATAGAGGAGAGAGGGCAAGACCACTGCATTGTAAACTCTCAGTTTTGTAGTCAGCCGAATGTTGTGTTGACTAAGCACTCTGTTGCGGAGTCTTCCCAGCGCCTGGCTTGCTTTGCTGATTCGGGCATCAACTTCCCTGTCCAGGGAGCCATCACAGGAGATGGTACTTCCTAGATATCTGAAATGTTCAACGTCCGCAAGCTGGGAGTCGTCAATGACGATGGTGGGTGCCGAGGGGTTGGTGTTTGGTGCGGGTTGGTGAAGCACTCAGTCTTGCCGAGGCTGATTGTCAGGCCGAAGAGCTTTGAAGCATCGGAGAAGCGGTCAAGCATCGTTTGCAGATCGGATTCTGCATGGGCCACCAGTGCGCAATCATCGGCAAAGAGGACTTCTTGAAGGAGATCTTTGATGCTCTTTGTCTTGGCAGTGAGGCGACGAAGGTCAAAGAGGGAGCCGTCCAGACGATAGCGGAAGTAGACTCCCTTCTCCAGGTCTTGGACAGCGTGGGACAGCATGCAGGTGAAGAATATGTTGAAGAGTACCGGAGCTAAGACACAGCCCTGCTTCACGCCATTGCTGATCTCGAAGGCTTCCGTCACGTTTCCACTGGAGAGGACCTGGCCGGTCATGCCATCATGGAAGAGCTTGATCATTTTCACAAACTTTGGCGGGCATCCAATGCGCTCGAGGACTGTCCAAAGAGCTTCCCTGTTGACCGTGTCAAAGGCCTTGGTCAGGTCAATGAAAACAGAGTATAGGGGCATGTTTTGTTCGATACACTTCTCCTGAAGCTGTCTGAAAGCAAAAATCATGTCGACAGTGCTTCTGCCGGGTCTGAAGCCGCACTGCGCTCGGGGGGGTTCTGCTCGGAAACAGTGATGACTCTGTTGAGGATGGCTCTGGCAAAGATCTTTCCAGCAATGGAGAGTAGCGAGATGCCTCTGTAGTTCCCACGTCGGCTTTGCTTCCCTTGTTCTTGTAGAGGGAGACAATCAGGGCGTCACGGAAGTCATCTGGCATCTTCTCCTCCTCCAGATACTCCGCAGGACATCGTAAAAGGCTTTTAGGGCGTTGGGGCCTGCCGCCTTGTAGATCTCAGCAGGTATTCCGTTCTTTCCTGATGCTCTACCGGAGCTCGTCTGGAGGATTGCTTTCTGGATCTGTATCGGCTGCTGAGGCATCTGGTTCAAGGCATCCGAGTCGACTGACGAGGGCCTGTTGAGCAGGTTGCTGAAGTGTTCTTGCCAGCGCTTGCTTAGTCCTTCTTGGTCCTTGATCAGGGTTGCGCCGTCGGAGGACAGTAGCGGGGAGCAGCCTGATGCTGAGGGTCCGAAGACTGTCTTCAACGAGCCAAAGAATTTCTTGGCGTTGTGAGAGTCGGCGTAGCCTTGGACTTCAGTCGCTTTGTCCTGCCACCACTGGTCCCGCATCAGACGTAGGTCGGTCTGCACTTTGGCCTGGAGAGTCTTGAATCTCTCGCGTTTGGAGACGGATGATGGGTCATTCTGCCACTCGATGTAAGACTTGTTCTTTGCATGGAGGGCTTCTTTGATCTTCTCATCGTTCTCGTCAAACCAGTCTTCATGGGCTCTGATTTTTGCTCCGAGGACCTCTTTTGCAGTCTCAGCGACCCCATGTCCTTAAAAGAGGACCATTTTTCTGTTCCATCTTCAGGGGTCAGACCGTCTTGGAGCTTTTCTTCAAGTAGTTGTTGGAACTGGGAGAGGCAGGTCGGGTCTTTCAGTCTGGCGACATTGTAGGAGGCCCTGACAGTCTTTGGTCGGTTTCTGTGTGGCGGTGGTATGTGCAGGGTCATTACAGCCCTGACCAGCCTGTGGTCAGTCCAGCATTCAGCACTCTCATGACGCGGGTCACCCGGACGTCCTTGATGTCGCGTTGGCGTACGATGATGAAATCAATCATGTGCCAGTGTTTCGACCTCGGGTGCATCCAGGTGGTCTTGAACTTGTCCGCCAACCTGAACAAGGTGTTGGTGATGCAGAGGCTGTGTTCCGCACACTTGCTGAGGAGGAGCAGGCCGTTGTCGTTGACCTTGCCTACTCCGTGTCTGCCGAGAACGCCTTCCCAGCTGCTATGGTCTCTTCCTACTCTGGCGTTGAAGTCCCCAAGGATGACAAGTTTGTCATTTTGAGGAGTTGACCTGATGGCCTGGTCAAGTTGTTCGTAGAACAGCTCTTTGGTGTCGTCTGGGCGATGATTGTGAGGTGTCTTGACTTGCTGAGGGGGATACGCAGTTTCACGAGGCGTTCATTGATGCCAACCGGGAGCACAGGTATGCTTTTGAGCAGGGCTGTCCTGATGGCGAATCCAACGCCATGGATCCTGTCTTCGGCTTGTCGCTTTCCCTTCCAAAAGAAAGTGTATCCACCTCCCTCTTCTCTTAGGGAGCCTTCATCAGCAAGTCGGGTTTCGCTGAGTGCAGCAATGTCTATTCGGTATCGCTGGAGTTCATTCGCGACAAGCGCTGTTCTTCTCTCCGGTCTCGACGTACTGGCTCTGTCCATTAATGTTCGAACGTTCCAGGCTCCTAAAAGGAGTTTTCTTTGCTTTTTCTTTAGCATTTTCGACAGCAAAATGGATGAGTCTGTCAACCGCGGTAAGCTGACCAGACTGTAAAGGGCAAGCATTTGTTCGGGGCACCTTTTCTAGCCCCTCCCCCATGCGGGGGTAGTCAACCTTGTATATACATTCGTACATATAATACACTTAGATACACATACACACATACACATATATAATATTCATATATGCACATACTAATGTACAAATGTACATAAAAGAAAGGAAACAAACATTACACTAATGAACAGTGTCACTATGGCAAGAACAATGGAGAATGAATTTGAGAAGCATTCATTTGAACAGGTGTGGCCGTGCATAATGCGTGTCATTTATAAAAAGTGGCCACAGTGTAGGATGCAGTCTGAGAACATCGATGGGGATAAAGAAAATAATTTCTTTTCTTCCTTATTCTGATTTCAATCTTTGGTGTACTTGATTCTTGTTCTTCTTTACAGATGTCCAGTATCCGATAAAAGTTGAATTGTACTTTCTTGTCCGCACAAAATCATTGTTACAGTCACCTTGCACATTTTTTCATGTATTGATCTTGCTCCCCCCCCCCCCAAAAAAAAATAAAAAATAAAATAATAAATAAATAAATAAAAAAGAAAGGTTCAAAGCATTCTAACACATTGAAAAATGGGAAACGGCAATCATGGCAAAAATGCACTCACAAAATGAAACATTTCTGGACGAAGATACAGGATTACATCGTTATTAATCACTATACGTTACCGGCAAGACGCTGGTAAGGATATCACTTGAAAAGAATACATTCTCCATTTCTTTTGAATACATGTAATTTTTTAAGTAAGTAATGCATTACATAGATATCCAGAATGTGTTTTTTTCTATACTGTTTGGTTTTATTTGGCCTGGATTTATAAAAAAACAACAACTCTTTTTGCTTAAAAATTGATGCGATCAAAGTTGTGGACAGCTTTGTTTGATAATCATTCCAAATAACTGGAATCGGTTTTCCGTCCCTCACTAAGACCTTCTTGAAGTCTCGGAACTATTCATAATGCCTAGCTGAATGTTTTTGTTTTCTTTTTCTTTTTACGGAAAGTAATATCGGTCACTGTTTATAATTCCTATTTTCATCAAATGTTGATGGTGAAGATAATATCATAATTATGTTTGATTTGGAACCACCTGAATCTAATTTCCTTTACGCTTTTTACTTGTTTTAGAATCCTATTTCAGTCCAGTTATGGTAAAATATAATAATTAGATTTGAGCCTTCACTTACATTTGCGATAATGTTTGTATCATTTCATCAGCAAGTTTATTTTGTTAGTCTTGGTTGCTAGATTGCCTTTTATGCACTGCACAACTCGTTTACTCTAAACAGTTTACATTGATAGTTTAGTTTTCAGAGAACGCATCATAACCGGAAAACTTCCCTCCTCACCTACAACAGCTCTTACAAGGAATATATTTTTGTGGTCCAGTTTTTAAAGAAGATATACTGTCAAACAACGATTCCACTTATACTTCTAGTGGCTCTTTTACAGGAACCTGGTTGCAATTTGTGAATTAATCTGCAAACACATCCTTGCACAGTTTATTACACTTAGTTTTAAATTAAGTAATCCCAAAGGCCCACACATCTCCAACAATTCTCTCTGGGGACACTACATGAATAGCATTTTTCTCCCACTTCGATGCTCCTGTGAAGATCATGTTCATCCATGCCACTTATAAGGCCTGCGTAAAAACATCTATGTCGGGAATACCTAGTCCGCCATTGAGGATTCTATGAATCGAATATTTTCGTTTGATCTTATCTATTTTGTTGTTCAAAATGAAGCTTGAAACATGTGTTTTGTCACCGTCTTATTCCCCTTTCGGGGGATTGGATGGATAGTCTGTAAATGTGTTTTGATAGTATGAGGAGAGGCTTTTGATAGTATGAGGAGAGGATTAAGTCTGGCTATTCTTCCGAGAAATTGGAAATCTGTTCACCAAATTTTGAATAGTTTTTGTTAAGCTACTGCTAATTCTTGCCTTGTATTAATTTCAGCTACTTCTGACAAGTCATTGGTGAAGTTTCCATTTCATGTGTGCGTGTGTGTGTGTGTGTGGTGTGTGTGTGTGTGTGTGGTGTGTGTGTGTGTGTGTGTGTGTGTGTGTGTGTGTGTGTGTGTGTGTGTGTGTGTGTGTGTGTGTGTGTGTGTGTGTGTGGTGTGGTGTGTGTGGTGTGTGTGTGCGTGTTTGGTTTTTGGTTTTATTGTTGTAAGTATGCGTTTACCGAGTCTTTCTTTTGACATACCCACACATTAAGAGTCCTTTTTTTGAGTAGATCTTAATTCTAAAAGTTTTGAAAACCCCAGTTTTTTTAAAGCATCTTCTCTATCCGTTCAGTGTAAATGATGTATCATCTGTAGCTTGATGCATTTTAAACATAGTGTGAAGAATAGTATTATCTGCTACAGTTTTATCATCTCTCATGTTGTGAACTGGAATATCTGAATAAAAGACAAAAAAGGCGAAATAGGGTGTCCCTGACGACACTGTCCCAGTGTTTCAAAATTCGAGATAGTTGTCGATTTACTGTGAAGCAAGATTTTGTTCCTATAAAATGTTATCGATTTACGTATATCGTCACCAAAACATGTGCATTAAGGGCCGTATTTGTGTATTTCCAGTTGTTTCAGTCAAACGCTGTCACAGAATCTATCGACATTTGATCACCTTGGAAGATTGTTCTTTTCTAAGTAAGCTATGATGTCATACAAAATCATCAAGTAGTCTTCCGTTCAACGTCTTGGAATAAAAAATGTCCGATCTTCGTTTAGCAATTCATATAGGATGGACTTTAATCGGTGGGCCATACATATTGATCCTACATGACACATTTAGTAATGACATACATCTTCTCCCTTTACTATTCAAGTAATAATTCCTTTTCTCTGAGTACTGAATACAGCTATCTTTTTGTGAAACTTTTGTGAAACTTTCATTTAACGATAAAAGAAGAAAGCATCCTATACTGTTTCAGAAGTTTAGAAAAAAGATTAGTTATCCGGACGGTACCAATGGTCTTATAATGTTGCATTCTTTTCAGTGCTTCTAAAGCTTCTGACCTGGTTATTAGTCCATCTAGTTGTTTGGATTCAGCCTCGTCACGTCGGTAAGTTTCTAACGCGTCTGTTAACATCCACATCATTTACTTTTCTTTCTTTGTGTAACTCGTCATAAGAGACCCTTGTCGCATCTAATATGTCACCTGTTTCTGCTGTGATAATTTCCTGATGTGTTACTAGTTTTAACATAATTATTCTATCATCATTGCCCAGTGACAGTAGCTCTTTGGGTGCCCTGACCGTTACACTGTGTTGTTAGTGTTGTGTGCACCTTCTGTCCTCAGTCAGGAGCAAGAAAACTAGAAACATTATAACCAGTCTTGTTCTCTATGTTCTCAATCCACGATTTTTGTCTGCTTCTGTTCTCTGGAGAATCGTAGCAAGACACATATTCATACGCGATTTCGCTAATCAACAACCGACAGTTAGTATTACGCTCATAACTATTATATTGTTTTTACATCATTATCATTCTCCTCCTCATCATCATCATCATCGTCATCATCATCATCATCCAGTCTTTATGAGTTCCTTGATGACTTCTGGCCTTCCATGTTTTGTGGTTCTGCTACTGTAGAACCTTGTCTTCCACAGTGCCTTGTCTCCTTTGAGTGTGTGAATGGCTTCAGTCGCTTTTTCTGGGAGAAGCAGAGCCTTTTTAATATGTGCTACAGATGCAAATAGCATACAGTAAACTGATGTGTATACAGTAAACTGATGTGTAGTTTTGGCTGTGATGGCGTATTTCACGTCTGTTCTCGGTCCATCTTTCAGTTACTTCTTCCTATCTTTCGCTCTCTAAAGTTGTAATCCTACGTTGCTATGTTCCTGTTTGCTTCTTCAGAGTAACAAGCTATTTAATTGTTTCAGTATTGTAGCATTGGCATATATTCCATTTATCTCTGCTTCTCTTGAATTGCGTTTGATTTTCCAGCTTCCTAAGTACCACTGGGTTATCTTTCTTTCTTGTATTTTGTGTTTGATTTTCGGCTAAACCAACGAGCACTGGAAGATTGCTTTGATGTCTGTTTTCGTCGACTGTTTCAAACGCCTTCTTGTATTGCACTGGTTCAAAATGTCATCAGTGACCCATGGTTTACCTGGGCTTCTTTTTGATGCTTGTAAATTTCTTTTGTACCGCTTAACAGAGCGAGTAAAGCTGTCATGGTCGAATGTAATACGAGGTTTGTTTCATATGCGGATCGTCTTTAGCATAAACCAGATTTTCTTTCGTACGATATTCAGATAGTTGCCGAAGTTGGCACCAGAGAAGGTTCTGTTGATAGACGTTTATTAATGATGGAGAGAGAAGTTGAACTCGATTAATTGTAATTTGTGATTCGCACCGTGCCAAAAAGTGGAATCGCTTCCACATGAATGTTATACTACTCAAGATCACCCAGAGATATGAAAACAAGTTTCTGGCACATGAGTTCCGGTAGCACTCTCAGGTCAGCAACAGCACCTTTACCTGGCTGTTCCCAACTTCAGGCGTTCTGGCAGAACTCATCACCATCCTTTAGTAATAAGTATGTCAACGCTTCAGATTACAAATGTTCGTTTTGTTGTATAACTAATACTCTGCAGTCTTAGGCGAAAAGACTGTGTTCGTTGTGTTTGGAATTGCACGAGAGTTATGGCCCCGCAAGTGATTAAAGACAGCAAAGCAAAGGAAATAAATAAAATCTATCTCATCGCCCCTCTCAATACAGTTCTAAATGTCATAGCTCAAGGTCATATCATGGCGCAGAAAATATAAAAAGTTGTGGAAAAGACGGAAATTGAGGCTTGTACTATTTTCTGAGACAACATGATGGCAGACTATACCAGGAACATGATTTGTTTTTTTCCAAATTCAGGTGAAAGTCGCACGGAAACTTTTGTAAGCATGGAAGTCCTTAAATCTTGCCTACAAGCTTTTTTTCATTCTTTCCTATTTTTTTCATTGCATTTACGTTTGTGCATACATAGTGATGCGTTTTAGAAAACGTTTTTCAATAAAGTTGATAAAATAGTTGCTTTTGGCAATTCCTTTGAGTCGGGGAAAATTAGTCAAACTCGAGGGACGGAGTAACAGCTTGACATACATGATTCACTTTAAATGACCCATTGTTATAAACATATTATAGATCGACAGACATAAGCATTTTTTTTATGATGTATTTGCGGTTGATTACAATCTGAATGAACGCGTTTAACAAAGGTTCATATTTCTACATAAAAATATGGAAAACATAAATTGTACACTATGAAAGGAAAAGTCTACCCGTACTCGGATATGAAGAATAAACACTGTCAAAACTATATTTTCATCCAGTTAAAACAACCACACAATATCTTATATATATAAACATTAAAATACAATGCACACAGCAATTTTGGAATGCTTTGCATACCATGACAAATGAGAGAACATATGTTATAATTACAGTGTAAAAGCAATGATTGAAACCTGAATAAAAAGAAACAAATTAAAGTTTGAAGCCATGTCATAAAGATTAAAATCAATCTGTACACTCAAGCACACACTGTGATTTTTAAAAAGAGAAATTGCAGTGATATTGCACTGTAAAAAAATCGGCTTCACCGTGTGTGTGTGGTGTGTGTGTGTGTGTGTGTGTGTGTGTGTGTGTGTGTGTGCTATGTGCGTGTGTGTGAATGTCGTGTGTGTGTGTGTGTGTGTGTGTGTGGGTGTTTTGTGTGTGTGTGAATGTGTGTGTGCGTGCGTGTGTGTGTGTGTGAATGTGTGTGTGTGCGTGCGCGCGCGCGTGTGTGTGTATGTGTGTGTGTTTGTGTGTGTTTTGTGTGTGTGTGTGTGTGTGTGTTTGTGTGTGTGTGTGTGTGTGTGTGTGTGTGTGTGTGTGTGTGTGTGTGTGTGTGTGTGTGTGTGTGTGTGTGCGTTCGTGCGTGCGTGCGTGCGGGGTGTGTTAACGTCAACCAAATCCACCAAAGCAATAAATAGTATGGGGGCGAAAGGGAAGCACAGCTCAAAGTACGATATTATCGACGATTGCTTGCAGTTATCATCCGTTTCCTCTGACATGACGTTCAAGGTGTAACAACTTGACGTCAGAAAAGATCGTTTCGATAACATTAACTGCGGTACTTAATGTAAACGAAGATGAAATAGTCAATCAAATCTCTACAATGCCTCTAGTTTTCTGGTCACATTCTGGCCTTTTTGACCTTTGACTTATGATATTGTCTTTGTGTGTGTTAAGATCTCTCACAAAAGTAAGCGTTGTACTAAATATGCTGCTAATTTGATGCAAGACTCAAGGATTATCATTCGTATAGTTTTCGTATTATGTGCCGCTTTGACTTGACTTAAACCTGTGTCATTAACTCTCCCAAGTAATCATCCTCTCACAATGGCTCGGCCATATTTGATGATCAGCAAAGCAGGATTGCAACTCTGTCGCTTTTAAAACATTTTTCGTAGTATCATAATGAAACCTTCGCCTTGAATGTTCAACAATTGTGTAAAGAAAATTGCTTAACAGGTCGTATGAATGTCTCTTACCTTTTCAAGATGGGTTTTTTTCTGTCCGTTATCGATCCCTTACAGGTGACAAGTTTATTCCTGATGCACGTATCTACTGATATGTAAGAGCAGCGGAAGCAAAGTGGTTACTTTGGATTACTTTTTTAGATTACATGACGTAAAAATAAGGTACACAATTCAAAATACAAACAAGTTTTATTTATTCTCAGTATTTCATAATTATGCAGTATTTTATAATTATGCAGATTTAGTATAGCCCATATTGCTTTTTTATCAGCCGGAAGTGGAAGAGTTTGATCTGTGTATCTCCCAGATTTGGTACTTATAGCTCGTATGAGATTGATACTCTTTCGCTGAAAGTTTGTTGTTTTGATATTCACGTGTAGCAAATCGTGACGGTGACGGATCTTGAGCCATCTCCCCCCCCCCCCCCCCCCCCTTCCTTTTTTTTTCCAATGGTAAAGAGGTGAGGGATAGGCTACAATGAAACCCCTGGTTACTACAATGCAAATAATACAGAAGGTAAACAAGTTCCACTCAACCTAGAAAAGATGGACTTTTTGCTAAACATTACTGCCCCCCCCCCCCCATCTTTCCCCATCCCCACTCCCACCTCAGCGCCCCCTTCTCCCCCATTCCCACAAAAGGTATGGTGAGGGGGGGGGGGGGGGCGTCATAGCAAAGCGATCGTCTCTACTGTTGGACATATGTATCAGGCATGAAATGACGTTGACATGTCAGTAACGGACAATACAGGACACCAAAAATGACTTGCTACATCCCATGACATGTAATATGACATGTGATATGACATTAGTAAAATAATATGATGTGACTTGCAACTACATAACATGACAGCCTTCACAGTGGCAAGATATGACAAGTGATGTAATAAGTGCTACAATGTAAAGTAAATCAGAAGAATGACATGACACTGCATGACGTGAGATATGTAATAGGATCTGATATGACAGCGAAATTATGGTCCGACGTAGGCACTCTCTGATCCGCATAAGTGACATAACACTTGACACGATGGATTATGTCGAATGATATATTACATAGAGCATGATACATGACGTGCCAGGAATTATAACATGACATGAAATATGCCATATGCAATAACACTTAACATATAAACAAGACTTGTAAAGAGATACAACATGATACATGACTTGAATCTGAAACGACGTCCTTCGATATGATATATGGCTGACTTAACTGAACATGGAGGACTGAATGACACGACAGACAACGTGAAGTGATACATAGCATGTGGCATCTGATATTACATAATGTATTACTTGTGACATATCATAGCATATGGGATACTCCCAGATCAGGTCAGCTGGAACCCCCTGTTAATAGGACCATGTTGCCTGGTACTTTGTGTTGCATGTGGACACATTGATTTCTTTAGCCTGGGAGGGCGGCCCATTTAAGAAAGGGGACACTCCGAACATAATTTTAAAACTGCTCTGCTGCTGCAGATCTTCCCAGAGAAGGCGAGGAGAGTCGACAGTAAACAAGTAAACCTTGAGTCGGAGTTCCTAAGGCAGTTCGATGTTGATAGCAATGTAACTCTTCATAAATAGACGGTAAACAGTAAACCTCGAGTCTGAGTTCCTAAGGCAGTTCGATGTTGATAGCAATGTAATTCTACATAAACAGACGGTAAAAAGTAAACCTTGAGTCTGAGTTCCTAAGGCAGTTCGATGTTGATAGCAATGTAACTCTTCATAAACAGACGGTAAACAGTAAACCTTGAGTCGGAGTTCCTAAGGCAGTTCGATGTTGATAGCAATGTAATTCTTCATAAACAGACGGTAAACAGTAAACCTTGAGTCGGAGTTCCTAAGGCAGTCGATGTTGATAGCAATGTAATTCTTCATAAACAGACGGTAAACAGTAAACCTTGAGTCGGAGTTCCTGAGGCAGTTCGATGTTGATAGCAATGTAACTGTTCATAAACAGACGGTAAACAGTAAACCTTGTGTCGGAGTTCCTAAGGCAGTACGACGTTGATAGCAATGTAATTCTTCATAAACAGACGGTAAACAGTAAACCTTGAATCGGAGTTCCTAAGGCAGTTCGATGTTGATAGCAGTGTAACTTCATGACGCTTGTGATGATATACATGCAGTGAAACTGAGGCCAAGCCGCATGCAGCCTTTCTTTTGTGATGCGTTACACGGTTGTTGCAAAGAAAGGATACCTGAGTCATAGGCGACAGGTAGTCCTTTGTATCCATTACCCAGTCTTGTGCCGAACGGACAGATCAAGAGCGTATCCATTCGTCGTTTATGACAAAAGGCTATTGCTATTATCATGACTGGAATTTCTAAGCGAGTCTTATCTGAAAGACGGATTCAATTTTTTTTCCAGGGATGCATTGAGACATATCAATACTATGTGGTTATCATTATTTGTCCGTTAAGGTTCCTCTTAACTGTTTGGCTGGGCAAGTCAAAAGTGAGTGGGCCACGGAATCATTCCAAGCATCATGGAATGCATGTGATTGTTATTTCCAGTGTCTTCTTCGAAATGATTACAATTGTGTCATATTCGGGTAAAACTGGTTATGTGTTTTTTTTTGCATAATTGTTTCTTGTCTGTCGCCGGTCAGGCGATGGCTATAGAGATATAAAAAAGGAACATGATCAAGTTTTAGTCCCCGAACAGGCAATGGCATATGCAGCACTTGAGCAATATATTTTTAATGTCTTTAGTGCCAACTTCTTCCCTCCCTTTCTTGGACCGCAGGATTGCAGTGTGACACCAGTTGAAGTCTAAAGCATTGACATGAAACATATCTAGGTTTTAATGTTGAATATGTAATAGAACAGAACCTCACAATATCCAAAGCCCTGGTTTAAAACTGATGCCCTGATTGGGATCAAGATCTCAAACAGGGAGGACGAAACGCCCAACTAGTCATCTGTCTGACTTGTTTCTGCTTCATATTCCGTGTCAAACAAGCACATATTCTCGCGTTAGGTTGAGGCTATATGTAATAAATGTCATGTATTTTCATGTTTACGTTTATAAGAGGCGCATGCATGTTGTGGCGCGCGCGCGCGGTGTGTATGTGTGTGTATGAGAGAGGGAAAGAGAGAGAGAGAGGGGAGAGAGAGAGAGAGAGAGAGAGGAGAGAGAGAGAGAGAAGAGGGAAGAGGCGAGGAGAGAGGAGGAGCGAGAGAGGAGGAGAGAAGCGTGTGCGATTAGCTAGTGCGTGCGCGCCAGCGTGTGTGTGCGTGTAGTGTGTGTTGTGTGTGGTGTGTGTGTGTGTGGTGGTGTGTGTGGTGTGTGTGTGTTGCGTATGTGTGTGCGTATTGTTTGGTGTGTACGTGTTGGGGTGAGAGGAGGCTGCGTGCGTATGTGTTCTTAGCACGAGAAAGGTTTTACCGATTATTGTTGTTTTCTTTAAGGAGATTCATTGATACTTTTACAATATGTTCATTAAGCTCAAAACGTTTCACATCAAACAAAAAACTACACACCACACACCATGTGATTAAAGAGTAATCAACAAATGCACACACACACAAGTACACACACACACACACACATCACAAGGATACAGCACACAACACACACCACACACGCGACGCACACACACACACCACACCACACACACACACACACACACACACACACACACACACACACACACACACACAAACACACACACAAACTAATCGCAGCGCCTGCGACGCACCACACACGCACACTGCACACGTACACACATACACGCAGCACACCACACACACACACACACACACACCACACACACACACCACACCACACACACACCAACACCACACACACAACGCACGCACGCACGCACCCATAACGCACGCACGCACGCACGCACGCACGCACGCACGCACGCACCACACACACCACACACACACACACACACACCACACACACACACACACACACACACACACACACACACACACACACACACACACACACACACACACACACTCTGTGTGTGTGTGTGTGTGTGTGTGTGTGTGTGTGTGTGTTTGTGTGTAATAGGTACGTCACAAAATCAATGATATTCCGTGCCTGTCGATTCCGATGCAGTTGTCATGATTGAATTTAAGCAGCGCTAAGTTTATTCTATAGTGGCATTAGTTTACAAATCCATCGTTTTCTTTCATACTGTCTTTTGACAGTAATACTACGTAAGGCGCTTTGACTGCGGCCTGGCACTTTGACTCCTGTCCTATGAGCTAGCGCAAGCGTGCAATACGTGAACAAAGAAAAAAGGTGCATTCCCACTAAATTCCATTCCATCCTTTGAACAAAGGTCGGCCATGACATGTGAATGACATGGTTGCGAAGCAAACATCAAAATGCAAAATGCGCTGCAGTGATACAGATAAACAACATCACAAAGGGCAAGGACTGAGTGCAGTTTGCTAAATATTCAAGTCTGTTACATACGCAAAAGTAGGACGAAACTTAATAAGAGATTGACAGCAGACTTTCAGAGAGGAAACCTCTCTAGGACAAATGTTTCCATTTTGAAATCCTTCATACGTTATAGCGTGACAATCCGCAACCAAGTCCTGACTCACTGATGCCCTTTTGGAGTGATATCTTACCCACACGTCTATGAGAAGTTTGTTCTGAACTGGAAATTTAATTGCAAAGTGAGACGTCAGCAGGCGGAAATCTAAACAGATCTTAAATAAATGTTAGCGAACCGCCCAGAGAAACGTGGACAAACGAGTCACAAGACAAAACACAACGCGTTTCGACCTTTTAGGTCTTCGTCAGGTGAGACACAAACGAATAAAATAACGAAAATTCACTTAGCTTTGATCGCTTCAGATCGCTTCACGTTTCTCTGGGCGGTTCGCAAACATTTATTGGAAATCTAAGCCTCGTGAAGTTCACTGTTGTTCTTTGTCGACCAATCATCTTTGATCTTTCTCTATCATACGTCGTGAAGTTCACTGTTGTTCTTTGTTGACCAATCATCTTTGATCTTTCTCTATCATACCCCATCATACCACAAACTGTGAGCTGTTTAAACATAGGCTGAGAACCACCCAGCCCCCATAATCCAACCTCAATGGCGAGGTATTTTGATTTGGAAGCCAGATTTCTTCAAGCTGCTGACACACGTCTCATTCCATTTCAGTGTTGTAGATATGGACTTGCACCATTCTGCTTCCACACGGCACATGGCACAGTAAGTTGTCACAATACTTCATATTAGTGAGCCTGAGTACATTGTCGTGTTTCATGTCGCTCTTCGCCCATTGTGAGAGATCCACGTCATCAACTCCATTCTGTAGCCCCATATTTAATGCTCTTCATACCACAGTTATTACCTAGCATGATCTGTAGCCTCCTGCCATACAGGACGTCGTCACTGGAAGTTCGTCTGGCGTACTGTTTCTACTGTCAGTGCTAATTGAATGTGCGTCGTCATTAAGCTTTTTTTTGTTAGTATGTCTCCAAGTGCACTTTCCATGAGTTAGCGCTACTTTGGATATGGTCCAGTGTTTCTTTGCTCTAACAGAGCAAGGTCCTCTAATTTAACCCTTTCAAAAGAGTTGAATTCGAGGATATATACAGGACTGAAAATGAAGTTGGTCCTTTGAGTTGCCATGTGCCATATTTCATTTTAGCCAAGAGACTTTTCGGACTGCTTTCTTCATTCTCTTGACATAAACATCTTTCTTAAACGTACCATGTATCACTTTGCTGTCATTTTTTTACCCGTATCTAGACTGTGGTTTTGTTACCCCCAGTTCATGTCATTTGGTTTGTGTGTGTCATGTTATTTTCTTGATTTTGACCTTTTCATTTGTCACATCCGCTGTCTTCCAAACAGTGTATTTATCACCAACATATAAACTGGCCTGTCTCAACCTTTCAACATTTGACACCGAGGCGTATGGCTAGTGATCTTGCTTTACCCACTTCGATCTCTTCAAGGATAGATTGTCAGCGGTACCTTAAGCTTTGTTTGGAGAGGGAGGGGGGGGGGGGCAGTTGAGTGCAACATGAATGAGACCAGGTGATAAACCAATACACATCCATGTGTACATGTTGATTTTGACTTCCATTGATTCCACTGAACTAGTACCGATATCGTACATCAAGAAAGATTAGATGAGCTTCGCTTTTAAAACGACTGCATACACTAGGCCTTGTAGACGACAGCGCGGGCTATACAAGTTCATTATTTGTAGGCTTTCTTCTGTCCTTTGTCTGGTTTCTTGTCCGCATTTTTTTTTTGGTCTTTCAACGAGTCATTCTACCATCTTTCAAGTCTTGGCTGGTTCTTCTGTCACTGGTGGAAAGGATCGGTAAAATGTAACTGTGAATGCAACAGTAACTGCAACAGTGAATGTAACTGTTTCAGATGCCTTTGGTCTCCAGAGGAAGTGGCTTGCTTCGAGGTTCCGTTGGTTTGAAGTACATCCTGACGAAGCAACTAAGTTGTATTTTTGTGTTTTTTTGTTAGTTTCATCGTGTAGAACGGACGGTTGTGTTCTTCACTAAGACTTTAAGTGACGCATTTGCTATCATTTTCTAAATTGTGATGAACCTGTACGGCATATGGCTGCATTTAAGATGACTTCATTGTCAACCCAAGCAGGACTGGAGAAACTGCACAATCACATTGACCCTGTCTGTTCAGTATCGTTTTGTTAACTTTTGATGAACCTCAAAGAGGAAAAAAGCATTGTGAAAAATTGGCTGTTGTGCCCACAGAGAACGTGTGACCATTGCATGTTACCACTTCGTCCACATTCTCCACAGCGCGTGACTAGTGTATGTCGCAACTTCGCCCACATTGACCCCCCCCCCCCCCCCGCACACACACACACACACACACACACACACACACACACACACACACACACACACACATACACACACACACACACACACACATGCTTCTCCTTTATTTTGTGCCTGTATTTGACGATCAAAACAGAAATTAATTCTTGTCACTTCAAGCTCTCTGTGCCCCACTATGTGCTTGGTGCACACAAGACTTCGTTTTTCGTCTCCTCCAATATCTTGAATCAAGCCGTCACTTTTAGGGGAAGTGGTAAGGGAAGAAGAAAAGGACCCAAGTGCAGCACCTGAGCCAGATATATGCCACTTCACAGCTGAGTGCTTTATCTAGTTGACAGGTTTTTCCCCTTTGTGTGTGTGTGGGCGTGTGTGTGGGGGTGTGTGTGTGGGGGGGGTGCCTTCGTGTGTGTGTGTGCTTGGATGCATGTGTGCGTGTTGCGTACGCAGGCGCGCGCGATACATATTTTGTGGTTTCGTAAAATAATCGATCTTGTTTTAGCCATTTAAACATGACCATCAAAGCGAGTTTCTGATTATAACTTTACTCCTGTTTGTAATACAGCAGACCATGCCATTTCATAAATGTGAAAATTGATAAATTGATGACAAAACTAGTGCATGGGTGGTTGAACTTTTATCGCAAAATAGAAAAAAACTACGAACGTGGATTTAAAAGCAGAATAACTGCACAGATCTTTCAACTGTTATAAGCGGAGAAAAGAAAACATGGCTGCTGCCCTAGATGGTAGGCCTACAGTTGTAAACACTTTCCTGCGACTTCAGAATATCGACACAAATGCTACTATTCAACAAAACGCAACAGAACATTCACAAGCTATGCAGAACTCAAGAAGTCCAGATGATTGCATCAAAATTGTGTTTAGTGAGATGGAGTACATACCTTGGGACAATCCGGATAATATCATCAGTGCAGAAACTGAGGCGATTGTTTGTCAGTTTAAAAACAACATGCTGGTGGTGCTGTTTCTGATTGGTGGACCAGCTAACGTCATTAACATGATGATTTTTCGCAAACATGGCCTCAAAGATCGCGTCAACCTGTGTCTGTTTGTTTTATCTCTGGCAGATGAGCTGACTCTGACCAACGCAGTTATCCACCATGGTGAACAGGTTTATTTTCAGTTCACTACCAGAGGAATGATTGGTCCTGTTTCCACAGTTTTAACCAACCTCAATCTGGGTTTTCTTTTACAATTCAGTTATACTTCTAGTGTGATGTCTGCCATTATCGCTATAGAGAGATGCCTTTGTGTGTTCAATCCTCTCAAATGTCAAACACTGCTCAGCACAAGAAAAATGGCTACTATTATCATAGGAGTGTTCATTGTGATCATGACTACGGTCTTCATGTGCAATTTCCGTTATCGTGTTGGGTGTATTTATGATCCTGTGACTGATATAACCATGGTGACGGATGTTCAGGGCACATTTTACAAGACTCACAAAGGATTCATCGATCCATTAGAAGCCTTGGTGTTAGGTGTAGGCCTACCCGGTGTTGTGATAATGACAGTGGTGACATCGACCATAATGACAATTGTGAAACTTCGTCAGATTGTTAGATGGCGAACTGAAAGTTCTTCATCAATCTCAACTCAAGAACGGGCTTTAACAAAGACTCTTGTCGCTAATTCTGTTTTCTTTCTGATCTGTTTCTTCCCCTACGCAGTAAATTGTGGAATTAGGCTCTTATCCTCGGAAATCAACATGGGACGACGTCACCACAATGCCTTCATGATGGGTTTGTGGATTGCAGAAATATTCTCTTACATCAATGCTACATTTAATTTCTTCGTGTATTTCTTCATGGGATCTCGTTTCAGGGAAACCTTTTGGGCTTTAGTTGGTAGAAAGCTACAGCCTGTAAAATAACATAAAAGAGAATTTCAATATCCAGATAATTACGCAGATGGGTATCGTGGCGTTTTTGTGTTTTCGAGATTTAGTGATTAAACTCACCGTAAAGTTTCCATGCTTATTCTATTTAAGGTAATTTTTGTGAGCTGGATCTCTCTCCTCTCTCTCTCCCTCTCTCTCTCTCTCTCTCTCTCTCTCAACACACACGCACACGCAAGCGTGCCCCCCCCCCCCCCCCAGATGGTATAAATTATTTTTTATTATTATTAGACATTTCGTTAGCGTGTGTGTGGTGTGTGTGTGTGTGTGTGTGTGTGTGTGTGTGTGTGTGTGTGTGTGTGTGTGTGTTGTATGCGTATACTTTTAATTCGGGTTGTACTATTCACACTGTTCTAACAAGCAGAAAAATGATTTATCAGAGAAGCCTATTTATGCGGTCTAGGAATGTATTGAAATGTTTTTACGGTATGCACTTGCTTGTACCTTTTTCCCCGCTTTTTAAGAGCTTTCAAATAACAACAGTATCTCGTGAGAGTAGACAAGCTTGGTGTAAATGATGATTATTGCCCAGTGTTTCTTTTGAGATGACAGAGAGAAGGAGCAATGAGACAGTCAATTAATCAATCATTCAGGATTCAGTGTGCTGTTTTCACTGCATTTTAACAGACCATGTACCCCATAATTATAGCAGCCCTGATATGGCCCTGCGCGGTCGGCTGGGCTATAAGCAACATTACCTTACCTTACCATAATTATAGATCGTATCTTACTATAATAGACACGGCAAGGTTCAGCCTCATTTTGATGTCCTTTTGTAGGGTGCCATTTATATGCAGATAGCTCCAAGATACTTAAAGAGGTCTACATATTCCAGTAACAGACTGTGCAGCTTTACATTGTGACAGCTGCGTGTTGTCTGGACCTGTGGACTGCACATCAGTTTTTCACTCTGCTGAATTCAGTTCTATATTGTCTGATGATGGGTTTCTTGAAGTTCTTGTTTTTCATTAAGCCTCCCATAAAACCAAGAACGTCAGTAAGATTCCAAATACAATGAGGCCGGTGTCAAGTTAATCAACAGCATTGAAGTCCATATGCACTTCCTACATTACACACACCATGAATTGTTGAAAAGATGTAAGAGAGGTTCTGTCATGATGCTTTTGAATGGTTGTTCTAAAGAAGTCAGCAATGCTGTGGTTCAGTATGACTGTGTTTCTTACATAGAATGACGCAGTGTGTTGATTGAATTCGTAGTTGAAACTGCATATTCATACAGTATGCCGCGTGCCTTCAAGGTAGATATAGAGAAAGTAAAAAGCAAAAGGAAATTTGGCCCATTTTTGGTGCATTTCGCACCCAATTTTCAGATAGATAACTGTGCCGATTTAACACTGTCATGCTTCCCAGAGTCGTGCCACACACGCACGCACTACCGCCAAAGCAAACTCCGCAAACGCGCGAAATCACTCCTTTCACCCAAGGCGCGTTAAATACATACACAACACCGAAAAGTTGTTTTTTTCCCTTCCCTCCTCTTACGGGAGAACAAATATACTTAGTACATACCATTCTCAAATTAACTTAACCACACCTCCTGCTCAATGGGGAGGCAACACAGAATAAACACAAACACACCTCCTCTCCACTAAGGAGGTAACACCAGGTACTGTTTTCCCTTCAATTGCAACGTTCATGAAACATGGGCGCTACTTCACTATCCATCATCACCGTATTTATATCATACACAATTACCTTATAACTTCAACACAGGAGTTCAATCACGCTACGTCACCATCCATCATCACCGTATTTATATCATATACCATTATCTTATAACCTCAACACAGGAGATCAATCACGTCACAATTCTCAACAGTTGAGGTTATACAGTAGAGTCATAACATCATGGCGAATGCGGCAGAGTCATTCTTCATCCACGTGGGGAAATGCGCCAAAGTCATTCTTTATCAACACAGGAGAATGCGCCAAAGACATTCTTCATCCTCCTTCGTGAGGAAGGGTACTGCGGGCGAGGTCCACCACCCGTCCCAGGCTGGGGTCAGGTCCGGCACGTCCGCCACTTTCAAACACGGCCACCCGTGGCCCGGCGTGAGACAGGCAACTTCAACGATGCATCAGCCTTGTATCGGTCTTCAATCGCCATAAACAAACAGTCCATGTGACTCCCGCGGCTGGCGTAGAGTAAGTGATTATAGAATTTTCTAGCAAAGTTAAATAGCGCTCGCAGCACTCCAAAGCAGTACTCACCCGGGCCACTATCCAACAAAACGACGCCGTACAATCACATGATCTTTTTCTCTCAATACCCAGTACCTCTGACGTTCAATCTTAAGACTGTTGATACACAAAACAACATGTGCACACGACACTTTCACACAAACTGTGCACATGACAAACACCATCGTCATGTGAGGTGCCATGTGCCATAGTTCATTTTAGCCAAGAGACTTTTCGGATTGCTTTCTTAACTCTCTTGACATAAACATCTTTCTTAAACGTCTGTAGTACCATGTATCACTTTGCTGTCATTTTTTTAACCCTTATCTAGACTTTGTTTTTGTTACCCTCAGCCCATGTCCGTTGGTTTGTGTGTGTCATGTTATTTTCTTGATTTTGACCTTTTCATTTGTCACATCCGCTGTCTTTCAAACAGTGTATTTACTACCAGCCTATAAACTGGCCTGTCTCAACATCTCAACATTTGATACCGAGGCGGTATGGTTAGTGATCTTGCTTTACCCACTTCGATCTCTTCAAGGATAGATTGTCAGCGGTACCTTAAGCTTTGTTTGGAGGGGGGGGGGGGGGGGGAGGGCAGTTGAGTGCAACATGAATGAGACCAGGTGATAAACCAATACACATCCATGTGTACATGTTGATTTTGACTTCCATTGATTCCACTGAACTAGTACCGATATCGTACATCAAGAAAGGCTAGGTGAGCTTCGCTTTTAAAACGACTGCATACACTAGGCCTTGTAGACGACAGCGCGGGCTATACAAGTTCATTATTTGTAGGCTTTCTTCTGTCCTTTGTCTGGTTTCTTGTCCGCATTTTTTTTTTGTCTTTCAGTGAGTCATTCTACCATCTTTCAAGTCTTGGCTGGTTCTTCTGTCACTGGTGGAAAGGATCGGTAAAATGTAACTGTGAATGCAACAGTAACTGCAACAGTGAATGTAACTGTTTCAGATGACTTTGGTCTCCAGAGGAAGTGGCTTCGAGGATCCTTTGGTTTAAGTACATCCCTGACGAAGCAACTAAGTTGTATTTTTGTAACTTTTTGTTAGTTTCATCGTCTTGGGAAGAACGGACATTTGTGTTCTTCATTAAGACTTTAGGTGACGCATTTGCTATTATTTTCCAAATTGTAATGAACCTGTACGGCATATGGCTACTTTTAAGATGACTTCATTGTCAACCCAAGCAGGACTGGAGAAACTGCACAATCACATTGACCCTGTCTGTTCAGTATCGTTTTGTTAACTTTTGATGAACCTCAGAGAGGAAAAAAGCATTGTGAAAAATTGGCTGTTGTGCCCACAGAGAACGTGTGACCATTGCATGTTACCACTTCGTCCACATTCTCCACAGAGAGTGCGTGAGTAGTGTATGTCGCTACTTCGCCACATTGACACCTCCGTCCCCCTCCCCGCCCCTCCCCCCCCCCCCCCACACACACACAAACATACACACACACATACTTCTCCTTTATAATTATGTGCCTGTATTTGGCGATCTGAACAGAAATTAATTCTTGTCACTTCAAGCTCTCTGTGCCCCACTATGTGCTTGGTGCACACAAGACTTCGTTTTTCGTCTCCTCCAATATCTTGAATCAAGCCGTCACTTTTAGGGGAAGTGGTAAGGGAAGAAGAAAAGGACCGGAGTGCGGCACCTGAGCCAGATATATGCCGCTTCACAGCTGAGTGCTTTATCTGGTTGGCAGTTTTTTCCCCTTTGTGTGTCTGTGTGTGTGTGCGTGCGTGCCTTCGTGTGTGTGTGTGTGTGCTTGGATGCATGTGTGCGTGTTGCGTGCGCAGGCGCGCGCGATACATATTTTGTGGTTTCGTAAAATAATCAATCTTGTTTTAGCCATTTAAACATGACCGTCAAAATGAGTTTCTGATTAACTTTACTTCTGTTGTAATACAGCAGACCATGCCATTTCATAAATGTGAAAATTGATAAATTGATGACAAAAACTAGTGCATGGGTGGTTGAACTTTTATCACAAAACAGAAAAACTACGAACGTGGATTTAAAAGTAGAATAACTGCACAGATCTTTCAACTGTTATAAGCGGAGAAAAGAAAACATGGCTGCTGCCCTAGATGGTAGGCCTACAGTTGTAAACATTTTCCTGAGCCTTCAGAATATCGACACAAATGCTACTATTCAACAAAACGCAACAGAACATTCACAAGCTATGCAGAACTCACCAAGTCCAGATGATTGCCTCAAAATTGTGTTTAGTGATATGGATTGCATACCTTGGGACAATCCGGAGAATATCATCAGTGCGGAAACTGAGGCGATTGTTTGTCAGTTTAAAAACAACATGCTGGTGGTGCTGTTTCTGATTGGTGGCCTAGCTAACGTCATTAACATGGTGGTTTTTCGCAAACATGGCCTCAAAGATCGCGTCAACCTGTGTCTGTTTGCTTTATCTCTGGCAGATGAGCTGTCTCTGACCAACGCAGTTATCCACCATGGTGAACAGGTGTATTTTCAGTTCACCACCAGAGAAATGTTTGGTCCTGTTTCCACAGCTTTAACCAACCTCAATCTGGGTTTTCTTTTACGATTCCAATACGTTTCTAGTGTGATGTCTGCCATTATCGCTATAGAGAGATGCCTTTGTGTATTCAATCCTCTCAAGTGTCAAACACTGCTCAGCACAAAGAAAATGGCTACTATTATCATAGTATTGTACATTGTGATCATGAATACGATCTTCATTGTCAATTTCCGTTATGGTGTTGGGTGTATTTATGATCCTGTGACAGATGTAACCATGGTGACGGATGTTGAGGCCACATTTTACAAGACTCACAAAGAATTCATCGAACCTTTAGAAGCCTTGACGTTTGGTATAGGCCTGCCCGGTGTTGTGATGATGACAGTCGCGACATCGACTATAATGACAATTGTGAAACTTCGTCAGGTTGTTTGATGGCAATCTGAAAGATCCTCATCAACTTCAGCACAAGAACTGGCTTTAACAAAGACTCTTGTCGCTAATTCTGTTTTCTTCCTGATCTATTTTTTTCCCTCTGCAGTAAATCGTGTAGTTAGGCTCTTATCCTCGGAAATCAACAGTGGACGACGTCACCACAATGCCTTCTTGATGGGTTTTGTGTATTGCGAAATATTCTCTTACATCAATGCTACATTTAATTTCTTCGTGTATTTCTTCATGTGTCTCGTTTCAGGGAAACCTTGTGGACTTTGTTTGGTAGAAAGCTACAGCCTGTAAAATAACATAAAAGAGAATTTCAATATCCAGAAAATTACTCAGATGGTATCGTGGCGTTTTGTGTTTTTCCAGATTTGGCAATTAAACTCACCGTAAAGTTTCCATGCTTATTCTATTTAAGGTAATTTCTGTTTGCTGGATCTCTCTCTCTCTCTCCTCCTCTCTCTCTCTCCTCTCTCTCTCTCTCTCTCTCTCTCCAGAGCCCCCTCCCACGACCATCATTGCTCGTTTCCAGAAATGGGGGAACCTGATGACTGATGAGAGATCAGCAAGGAAGAAAACAAAATGAAAGAGAAAGGCTTGACAGTGAGTCAGGATCTGACAAAACGACAGTCTCAGCAACTGAAAACTCTTAGAGATCAAGGGAAGATAGGTTTCTATGTTAGAGGTCAACTAAAAATCCGAGAAGATCAGCAGCGAAGGCCGGGTGAAACTAGAAAAACGGGATCACCGACGACGCGGGTGACCCCCTACGTCCAGCCAGTTACGTCAAGCATTCCAGTGGTTAGCAGCACCAACCAGCTACTCGGGAAAATGATATGACGAACGAACGCGACTCCGACAGCCCTCGCCGTGTCGA
>CM031603.1:59546268-59551268 GCA_018398815.1 Conus ventricosus
TGGTTTTAGTACTGTATTTGTATTTTATCGCTGTTATTGATGTTGATGTGATTGTTGTTACTGCTATACTTATGATAACTATTATCATTGTACTCACCACAATTACTCATTATAATTCTTATTGATGTTGTTATTCGTGTTTTTTTTAAGTAAACTATGCTGCCTGACTGCAGTCTAAATTCATCTCCAAAAGTGAGGGAGAGTAAGTGACCGAGTGAGGTGAGGATATTGAGAGAGGAGAGAGAGAGAGAGAGAGAGAGAGAGAGAGAGAGAGAGAGAGAGAGAGAGAGAGAGAGAGAGAGAGAGAGGACTCTTGAACAGCGACACCTTTTTTTAAGAACTACTGATTGTGTGTACACCTTTGTTCCAAGATGCTCATTACTTGGTTCTGTTGGTACTTAAGCCTGTGTGTGAAGGGAAATTGATGGTTTTGAATGTACAGTTTCATTATTGAAAATAAAGACGCAGGCATGGAATTGTTATATACATATTGTCAGTATAATTATTTTAGGTAGTATTCTTTATCACAGAGAGACGTGGCAATAAATGTTAGCTGAAACATTACTAGCACTATGAAGTTCGAAACAAAAGCACAAAATATCACCATATGTATACAGTGTAGGTTGAGAGTTAGTTGCAAGTACTAATTAGACTAAATAGATTTGTGTTTATATATCTGAGATCTTCAAATGATCACTAGCGAACGAAAGTATGCGGGTATCATGGAAGGGTTTCTTTTTCTTCAACTCGCTTAGATCATTGGAGGGTCACTTGGGTACAACACTGAAGAATTAGACTATCGCAAGGGACTTTAAACCGAAATTCAGCGTGTGAACACATACGTAAAATCATGAGATCATATCGCAAACTTTCAGAAGACAATGCCAGTTTCCCCGGTTGTACATACACATTTTCATGAAAAATTGAAAGGATCAGTGAAAAACTGAGCTACTGGTGTTCCACTGAATGAATAGGTACTCTGAAGAACAAGACAAAAGGAACAGAAATTAATTTGAATCCTCCGGTTCTGTCAGTTATCTACAAAAGCTTTGGTATACACAACTGTCATGCCTATCCATTCTCAAATATTTCCAGTCCAACTTTTTTTTGTCTCTCCCACCGTCTCCCTTCCTCAACAGTTTCCTTGAGGACTGTCACAACACGGGGTTGTGACGTAAGGGAAGGTGCACTGCTCTACAAAACTCGAGGTAGAAACCGAAGCCAACACGCAGTCACAGTTCACACAGCAGACCACAAGCGTTTTTAACAAACATATAATGGGAGTTTAATTATATTAATATGGATGGATGATTCTTTGGGCTATTGAGGCTTTTGCTTAACTTATCTCTATTCAATGTCCTTGTGGTCTTCTCGACGATGTTTGATCTTGAATACGTTGCTGGAACCTCGTCAGGCCCGTACACGCGAACCCAAAGCAGGAACAAAGTCCAGAATGAGAAGACAGGGAGCAGGTCCGGAGCCTGGAGTAAGAGAAACGAGAAAGCTGGAACACCGGAACCACCTGCAAGGAGGTGCCTAACTATACATAATGCCTCAATATCTTTTTTACTGATGCCCAAGGACAGCTAGGTGTTCGTGTGTAGTGTACATGCAAAACAGACAAATCGCACAGATGTTTACAAGTCTGGTGTGGTGTACCTGTTTTGCATGCGTCTGAGGCACTTGTTTTAGAATCCTATTTCAGTCCCAGTTATGGTAAAATATAATAATTAGATTTGAGCCTTCACTTACGTTTGCTATAATGTTTGTCAGTCCCAGTTATGGTAAAATATAATAATTAGATTTGAGCCTTCACTTACATTTGCTAAATGTTTGTATCATTTCATCAGCAAGTTTATTTTGTTAGTCGTGGTTGCTAGATTGCCTTTTATTCATTGCACCACTCGAATACTCTAAACAGTTTACATTGATAGTTTAGTTTTCAGAGAACGCATCATAACCAGAAAACTTCCCCCCTCACCTACAACAGCTCTTACAAGGAATATTTTTTGTGTCCAGTTTTTAAAGAAGATATGCTGTCAAACAACGATTCCACTTATACTTCTAGTGCCTCTTTTACAGGAACCTGGTTGCAATTTGTGAATTAATCTGCAAACACATCCTTGCACAGTTTATTACACTTAGTTTTAAATTAACTAATCCCAAAGGCCCACACCTCTCCTACAATTCTCTCTGGGACACTACATGAATAGCATTTTTATTCCCACTTCGATGTTCCTGTGAAGATCATGTTCATCCACGCCACTTATAAGGCCTGCGTAAAAACATCTATGTCGGGAATACCTAGTCCGCCATTGAGGATTCTATAAATTGAATATTTTCGTTTAATCTTACCTATTTTGTTGTTCAAAATGAAGCTTGAAACACGTGTTTTGTCTCCGTCTTATTTCCCTTTCCGGGGATTGGAAGGATAGTCTGTAAATGTGTTTTGATAGTATGAGGAGAGGATTAAGTCTGGCTGTTCTTCCGAGAAATTTGGAAATCTGTTCACCAAAAATTGAATAGTTTTTGTTAAGCTACTGCTTATTCTTGCCTTGTATTAATTTCAGCTACTTCTGACAAGTCACTGGCGAAGTTTCCATTTTATGTGTTGTTTTTTTGTTTGTTGTTTTTTTTGTTTGTTTGTTGTTGTTGTTGTTGTTGTTGTTGTAAGTGTGCGTTCACCGAGTCTTTCTTTTGACATAGCCACACATTAAGAGTTTTTTGTTGTTGAGTAGGAGTAGATCTTAATTCTAAACGTTTTGAAAACCCCAGAGTTTTTTTTTAATAGCATCTCCTCTATCCGTTTAGTGTAAATGATGTATCATCTGTAGCTTGATGCATTTTAAACATGGTGTCAAGAATAGTAATATCTGCTACAGTTTTATCATCTCTCACGTTGTGAACTGGAATATCTGAATAAAAGACAAAAAAGGCGAAACAGGGTGTCCCTGACGACACTGTCTCAGTGTTACAAAATTCGAGGTAGTTGTCGATTTACTGTGAAGTAAGATTTTGTTCCTATAAAATGTTGTCGATTTACGTATATCGTCACCAAAACATGAGCATGAAGGGCCGTATTTGTGTATTTCCAGTTGTTTCAGTCAAATGCTGTCACAGAATCTATCGACATTTGATCACCTCGGAAGATTGTTCTTTTTCTAAGTAAGCTATGATGTCATACAATGTCATCAAGTAGTCTTCTGTTCAACGTCTTGGAATAAAAACTGTCCGATCTTCGTTTAGCAATTCATATATGATGGCTTTAATCGGTGGGCCATCCATATTGATCCTACATATGACACATTTAGTAATGACATACATCTTCTTCCTTTACTATTCAAGTAATAATTCCTTCTCTCTGAGTACTGAATACAGCTATCTTTTTGTGAAACTTTTGAGAAACTTTCATTTAACGATTGACGAAGAAAGTATCCTATACTGTTTCAGAAGTTTAGAATCAAGATTAGTTATCCGGACGGTACCAATGCTCTTATAATGTTGCATTCTTTTCAGTGCTTCTAAAGCTTCTGACCTGGTTATGGATTCAGCCTCGTCAAGTCGGTAAGTTTCTAACGCATCTGCTAACATCTACATCATTTACTTTTCTTTCTTTGTGTAACTCGTCATAAGAGGCCCTTTTCGCATCTAATATTTCATCTGTTTCTGCTGTGATAATTCCCTGATGTGTTACTAGTTTTAACATAATTATTCTATCATCATTGCCCAGTGACAGTAGATCTTTGGGTGCCCTGACAGTTACACGGTGTTGTTAGTGTTGTGTGCATCTTCTGTCCTCAGTCAGGAGCAATAAAACTAGAAACATTATAACCAGTCTTGTTCTCTATGTTCCCGATCCACGATTTTTGTCTCCTTCTGTTCTCTGGAGAATCGTAGCAAGACACATATTCATACGTGATTTCGCTAATTAACAACCGACATTTAGTATTACACTCATCACTATTATATTGTTTTTATATCATCATCATCATCATCATCATCATCCTCATCAAGTTTTTATGAGTTCCTTGATAACTTCTGGCCTTCCATGTTTAGTGGTTCTGCTACTGTAGAACTTGTCTTCCACAGTGTCTTGTCTCCTTTGAGTGTGTGAATGGCTTCAGTCGCTTTTTCTTGGAGAAGCAGAGCCTTTTTAATATGTGCTGCTGATGCAAGTAGCATAATACAGTAAACTGATGTTTAGCTTTGGCTGTGATGGCATATTTCACGCCTGTTCTCGGTCCATATTTCAGTTTCTTCTTCCTATCTTTTGCTCTCTAAAGTTGTAATCCCACGTTGCTATGTTCCTGTTTGCTTCTTCAGAGTAACAAGCTGTTTAATTGTTTCAGTATTGTAGCATTGGCATATATTCCATTTCTCTCTGCTTCTCTTGAACTGCGTTCGAATTTCCAGCTTGCTAAGAACCACTGGGTTATCTTTCTTTCTGTATTTTGTGTTTGATGCTCGGCTCACCAACGAGCACTGGCAGAATGCTTTGATGTCTGCTTTTCGTCGACTGTTTCAAACGCCTTCTTGTGTTGCACTTGTTCAAAATGTCATCAGTTACCCATGGTTTACCTGGGCTTCTTTAGGTGCTTGTGAATTTGTTTATACCGTTTAACAGAGCGAGTATGTTGTCATGGTTGAATGTAATACGACGTTTGTTTCACATGCGGATCGTCTTTAGCATAAACCAGATTTTCTTTCGTACGATGTTAAGTTGGCACCATGGAAGGTTCTGTTGATAGACTTTATTAATGATGGAGAGCAAAGATGAACTCGATCAATTTTATTTTGTCATTTGCACCATGCCAAAAAGTGGAATCGCTTCCACGTGAAAGTTTTGCTGCTCAAGATCACCCAGAAAGATGAAAACAAGTTTCTGGCACATGAGTTCCGGTAGCACTCTCAGGTCAGCAGCAGCACCTTTAACTGGCTCTCCCCACTTCAGGCGTTCTGGCAGAATTCATCACCATCCTTTAGTAATAAGTATGTCAACG
>CM031603.1:59553768-59568813 GCA_018398815.1 Conus ventricosus
CGAAGAAGCAACTTTGTTCCACGATTGCTTCCAGACACAGGCTGCGTCGAAGAGTGTGGGCTTGTATTCTTTCACTGCTGTTCCGGCGCTGATATGTGCTATCAACTTGTGGACCATAGCTTTCCTGAAATGCAGTTTTAGGTTGCGGATCACACCAACATCAAGTGGTTGTAGTTTAGACGTGGCGTTTGCTGGTAGAAAGAGGACTTCAGTTGCTCTCAAGTTTGGAATTTGGTGCGATGAACAGTTGTCCATGACTAAGAGAACCTGCCGGTTTTGCATGAACATTTCTCTGTCAAAAGACAGCAGCCAATCGTAGAAAATGTATGCAATCCATCAAGCAAGCAAGCAAAATCAGACAGAGAGAGAGAGAGAGAGAGAGAGAGAGAGAGAGAGAGAGAGAGAGAGAGAGAGAGAGAGAGAGAAGGTGGGTGGGGAGAGGAAAGGTCGTCACAGAAAAAAATACATGTATCCATAAAAAACTTACCGTGATTCTGAGAACCATTTTAAGAGGTCTTTGTCTAACTCGGAGTACTTTGGTGCCCGGTCCTTTTTCTTTTGCAGGTCGGTCGTGCTCCCTTTCTCGTAAAGGCCTTTGTATTTCTCCTTGTCACTTAATATCTTTGACAGTGTGGGTAGAGGAACACCTAGTTCTTCAGCTATTGTTTTTTTTTCATTTTGAACGGATGTTGTTCAGCATACTGCATTAGTTCAAGTTTACGCTTGAGAGAGATGGCATTTCTTTTTTTCTTCTCTGCCATGATGATCGAAGTGAATCATGGGAATGGGCAGCCTTGACTGACGCTCAGAAGCACAGGCGGATACATTCTTTCTAGCCTACATGTACTTTGAAAAGAATAGTGAAGGAAAGAATGGAATTACGTTGCAAAACAACTCTCGCAATGACGTGCCTATGCAGTTCAGACAGTTCACCATCCTTTCTTAGAACCACTGCCGTTTTTTTCTTGGAAAGGTACGTTCCGTTTTCTTATATCCGAGTTTATATCGCGTGGGGAGCAAAATTATGCTTTCTTATAAGCGAGTTTTCTTATGCGAGAGTTTCCTTACAGCCGAGTTTTGGTAACATACCAAAAAAGGGTTGTGATGGGACAAAAAAATCCTTTCTTATAGGGTTTTATTCTTATAACTGTGTTTCTTATAGTGGGATTATACTGTAATATGACATGCGACATGACATTAGTAAAATAATATGATGTGACTTGCGACTACATAACAGGACAGCCTTCACAGTGGCAAGATATGAAAGTGATGTAATAAGTGCTACAATGTAAAGTATATCAGAAGAATGACATGACACTGCATGACGTGAGATATGTAATAGGATCTGATATGACAGCGAAATTATGGTCCGACGTAAGCACTCTCTGATCCGCATAAGTGGCATAACACTTGACACGATGGATTATGTCGAATGATATATTACATACAGCATGATACATGACGTGCCAGGAATTATAACATGACATGAAATATGCCATATGCAATAACACTTAACATATAAACAAGACTTGTAAATAGATACATGATACATGACTTGAATCTGAAACGACGTCCTTCGATATGATATATGGCTGACTTAACTGAACATGGAGGACTGAATGACACGACAGAAATCGTGAAGTGATACATAGCATGTGGCATCTGATATTACAGAATGTATTACGTGTGACATATCATAGGATATGGGATAATCCCAGATCAAGTCAGCTGGAACCCCCTGTTAATAGGACCATATTGCCTGGTACTTTGTGTTGCATGTGGACACATTGATTTCTTTAGCCTGGGAGGGTGGCCCATTTAAGAAAGGGGACACTCCGAACATAATTTTAAAACTACTCTGCTGCAGCAGATTTTCCCAGAGAAGGCGAGGAGAGTCGACAGTAAACAGTAAACCTTGAGTCGGAGTTCCTAAGGCAGTTCGATGTTGATGGCAACGTAACTCTTCATAAACAGACGGTAAACAGTAAACCTTGAGTCGGAGTTCCTAAGGCAGTACGATGTTGATAGCAATGTAACTCTTCATAAACAGACGGTAAAAAGTAAACCTTGAGTCGGAGTTCCTAAGGCAGTTCCATGTTGATAGCAATATTACTTCATAACGCTTGTGATGATTTACATGCAGTGAAACTGAGGCCAAGCCGCATGCAGCCTTTCTTTTCTGTTGCGTTACACGGTTGTTGCAAAGAAAGGATACCTGAGTCACAGGCGACAGGTAGTCCTTTGTATCCATTACCCAGTCTTGTGCCGAACAGACAGATCAAGAGCGTATCCATTCGTCGTTTATGTCAAAAGGCTATTGCTATTATTATGACTGCAATTTCTAAGCGAGTCTTATCTGAAAGACGGATTTAATTTTTTTTCCAGGGATGAATTGGAGACATATCAATACTATGTTGTTATCATTATTTGTCCGTTAAGGTTCCTCTTAACTGTTTGGCTGGGCAAGTCAAAAGTGAGTGGGTCACGGAATCATTCCAAGAATCATGGAATGCATGTGATTGTTATATCCAATGTCTTCTTCGAACTGATTACAATTGTTTCATATTCGGGGTAAAACTGGTTATGTTTTTTGGTGTGGTTTTTTTTGCATAATTGTTTCTCGTCTGTCGCCGGTCAGGCGATGGCTATAGAGATTTCAAAAAAAAAGGAACATGATCAAGTTTTAGTCAACGAACTGGCAATGGCATATGCAGCACTTGTTGAGCAAAATATTTTTAATGTCTTTAGTGCCAACTTCTTCCCTCGCCTTTCTTGGACCGCAGGTTTGCAGTGTGACACCAGTTGATATCTAAAGCATTGACATGAAACATATCTAGGTTTTAATGTTGAATATGTAATAGAACAGAACTTCACAATATCCAAAGCCCTGGTTTAAAACTGATGCCCTGATTGGGATCAAGATCTCAAACAGGGAGGAGAAAACGCCCAACTAGTCAACTGATTGACTTGTTTCTGCTTCATATTCCGTATCAAACAACACATATCCTCGCATTAGGTTGATGCTATATGTTATAAATCTCATGTATTTTCATGTCTACGTTTATAAGAGGCGCATGCACGTTGTGTGTGCGCGCGCGCGCGCGCGCGTGCGTGTATGTGTGTATGAGAGAGAGAAAAGAGAGGAGAGAGAGAGAGAGAGAGAGAGAGAGAGAGAGACAGAGAGACGCTTTTTTGATGATTTATTGCCTTCAGCTATAGGGGCCATTAAGGCAAGGGGGGTACACATACGACTGGACACATTGCATCATGAAAGTATAGGAAAAATACACATTGTATCATTAAAATAAAAGGAAACTAAATGATTAAATAAACAAAACAATCAGAACGTAAAGGATTTAAGGATCGCTCACATTGTCAGGATGGTACAGATATTTATATCAAACTACTCACACGTAAACGATCAAATCATATTAGAGGACTTCCGTACAGGACGTCCTTTCCTACGCTACCGTTCCCGTCCCTTTAGTTCCAAAACCCAGTTCCCAATCCCTTCTCTCACCTTGCACGAACAAACAAAAACAGTAAACGCAAGCTCACATTCTTCCATTCCTCCTCCCAACCTCACCCTCTAATCCGACAGATCCCCGACCGCCCGATCGCCCTCCCCCCCCACCCCCCCCACCCCACCCCCACCTTCCCTTCTCCACTCCCGACCTCGCTGTTCCAAACGCACGCAAGCTCATGTGCGCGCGCGCGCGCGCACGCACACACACACACACACACACACACACACACACACACACACACACACACACACACACACACACACACACACTGAGACTACATGGCCATCCACTAATTACAAAAGAACATACTAAGACAAAACAAGGAACATTAGATTACAGTACTGATGTCATTAAGTTCTATCTTCTTTTTTCTCGTCTTGGTAGCATCAGTTAAATACTTAGCAAGACCAATGATAGTTGCATCATTATCTGTTGCCAAAAGATTAATTAAACCACTTACTGTAGGCTCGACATGAGTCATGTTGAAAAAAGGATATTTTCGGCGAATATCTGACAAGAAGCAACAATGAAAAAGAAAGTGCACTTCATCTTCTTTGTTGTGACCGCACATTGGGCAGTCAACACTTCGTTCGCTGGTCATAAACCAGTGTTTTGCAGCGCCTAGACCATGCACTCTTAATCTAAACTTTACCAGATCTTCCCTCATCTTTTTATTCGTTATCAAAGTTAGATACCTCTCAGCTTCAAACGTGATTTTAAAAGAACGGTACCACTCATATTTATCGTTATCTTCAATTTCAGAATGCCAATTTTGTTTATAACATGAAACAATTCTGTCCTTAAATTCTGATATAAACCCCTCAGAGAACAGTAATATGCCGACTCTACCCCACTTGCTCCTCCACCAAGTTTTCGGGCGAAAGTGCCCTAGAATCAGCATATTACTGTTCTCTGACAAGTAAGACTTCAATAACCAAAAAATAACGATTATCTACAAACAAACATACTGTGCAGGGTTATCCGTTTTTAATACTAATTTACTAAACTTTTCAGATTTCAGTTTTTGTTTAATCCTATGTTTTTCCTGGTCATTTTCAATAACATCATTTTCGCGCAAACATTCTTCAAATGAGTCTCTGTCTTTCATGTGAAATAAAACTACAGTCTTTAACTGTTCTCTAAAGTCTTTTAAAACCGAGTTATATTTCTGGCATAAAATCCACACACTTATCCCAGCATGTCTTCCGCTGAAAGCTAGTTTCGACAAAGTGTTTCTCTTTTTAACTATGTCTCTTTCTGCTGAACAGTCATCTATAATAAATAGTGTCTGCGTTCCTTCAAACAGTCTATAAAACTGTTCTAAACACTCACTCAGTTTATTGCTAGGATTAACTAAATATATGTCATCATCTGTCCATATAAACCTTCTATCATGATATGCTTTGTTCCATTTAAGTGTTGGACAGAAAACGACAATATGATTAAAATTATAAACGATAAACTGTTTGTAACAGGTCGAGGATAAATATTGTTTTTCCACAACCAGTCTGCCCACAAATCAATGAGCAATGAGGAGTTTTTGTCATAAAGTTTAACTGCTCCATAGTTTTATAACAGAACTTAATCTAATCCAGTTATTATTTTTATCATACTCTCTGTCAAAACTTGTTCAGTATAATAAAACCCTACGAGGCCTAAATGTGTAAGATTAATCCAATTTAGTTCTGTAAGATTGTTTCTATTTAAGTCAACATTGATTTTGTTGCTTGTTGTTATGATCTTAATATCCTCGCCATTGTGAAGAACGACGATGGTAACGTTAAGGCGTTTAACGTCTAAGTTTTGCCAGCTAATATTAATTCCTTTTATAAGGTCATCACTAACGCCCACAACCCCATCCCTCTCCACATCTTTAAAGACAGAAATTTCAAATATCATTGTGAACGTGTCTCCTAATTTTCTGCTTGGAAAGAACTGTAATTTTGTAGAAGCTTTTTTTACAACTGTTTCTTTTCTGTGGAGGATGTACTGTTTTTTCCCATACGGCGTTATTTCAATTTCTTTCCGACTATTGTCGTCCGGCAATAAGACTTACATGTAAAGGGCCAGAGTTGAATGCTTTTCTGAAACTTTTTTGGCGGCTAAAATATGTAAATGGCTTATGAATTCAAATTTTATGTCCCATTCTAAATATGGTTCTAAGTGCCATTTGAGGTCAGGTTTCGAACTATTTTATATTCATACTGGCCAACAATTATTTGCCTCTAGATTGCGCAGTTGTTCTAGTTTAGGAAACTTTTTGCTGTCGCCAACCTCTTTGCGTTTATAATCACCATCTTTAGTGTACTCAAAACCATACAAAGCGCCTATCTCACCGTTCTGTTCAAAGTCCGCAACGTCTGCAAGGTCTTTTAATTCTAAAGTTATACACCTCACAGGAGCTAATGTAACTCCCGATTCTTCTGCCCACGCGACATTATTTTTTTTGTAGCGTATTATTTTATTTCTAAAACAATGTGTAGGTTATCGCATTTTACAACTTTTCCTGCTTTGTCTTTGATTTTTATATTAAATGATCCGACCCTCCCACAAACTAATCTTTTAAACTGTAAATTAGGGAATTGTATAATTTCATAATCGCAATATGCAGCTTTCCCTGATGGAAGAGCTCTTAAAACAGTTGAGGGCCTTCCGTCATTTTAGTTTTCATCAGTGCTCAGCTCATCCAAATGAACATAGAGTAAGGAATGTAATGCAAGGTCGAGCGGACTTTCCCCCTCATAAAGTATTTTGTTTTGGTGTAACTCTAAATCTATAATTGGAAGCTTGTAACGCTCTAACATGTTAGCTAGCTCTTTATCAAAATGTAACCTCCTTTCGTCAGCTTGATGTTAACATTGTTTTAGATTTGCAATGTTAGAGTTTTGAGAGTAATGTCAAAGTACTCATTGCTTCTTTAGTGAGCAAACCCGTAAGAACCATCAGGTATTGTTAACTGCTAACTTTGGCCCCTGTTTTTTAACTTTTCGCACCGTATTATCCCTTGGCTACGCTTTATTAAACCATAACGACTTTTGTAAAATATTTCATGCAGTGCAACCATTTTGGCTCCGCATTCCGTTATCAATAGCATGTTTCTAAAAACGAAAGACGGTCCCCTGGGTTGTTATTGAGTTACAATCATTTTTTAAACGAATTAAAAATGAGTGCAATTCAAAATATACTGGTGCAAAATATTCGTTGGGGCCGCCACTCTACAATCTTAAATATTGCAACTGATACTCTTGACATTGCTTGTGACCCAGACTGCCTCTTTTCATAAAAAGTAGTACGCCATTAAGCAGATATTCTTAACCCCCTATTGAAAAACGCCCACATCAAGAAAGCGTGGTTTAGTCATCCGATGCAGTTTTCTCAAACCAGTTAAACTTTGGCTGTTTTGCGCATCAACTGGGTGTGGACGAGGGCGTATGCTGATCATGTAAAATTCAACATAGCCTTTGGGGGAGGTCAGTGTACAGATTTCATTTCTAATTAACCTTAGACGTATTTTGGCTGAATTGCCAAGCGCCATTGTGCCACAATGACAAACCGTTTTAATATCCCACTCTGCAACAGAATAACATGAAGGCTTTGAAAGGATCTGTATCGAATTCAATATAACATCAGACAGACTTTAACAAAAGTTGGATCTTAATCATGCCTAAGGCGACCTTTATTTTCGGGGCAGCACAGAGTTATAACTATGAATTGGCACATCCCCTTTCAAAAAACTTTCTTTTTGGCCCAACTGTTCAGCCGGGACCTACCAGCAAGAGCAGAAAACACATGGACAATAAAAATAAATAACATTTATCTTAGACAACTTCCCTAAGGGCCTAACTAGAGCGGGTAATAGAAACAATAAACGACTCTATTCGTACTTACGTTTGGTGTTTGCTAGGTTCCGCAACACAGCGAGATCGAGAATAACTGATCTTCGACTGGCTTTATGACGCACAAAAACAATACATAGCAAATTAGAGGACGCCAATAATTCTACAGTTTGATTTACCTTCAAGTATTCAAAGGTACCAACATGTTTTACATACGCAAAGATCAAAGTACACACTTTGCTGTTGGCACGGGTTTATACATGCAGCCTCTGACATCAGAATCCAAGAGGTACAATAATAAAACTATAATAATGAAATCTTATAGCAGCAATGAACAGAAGGTTGGGGAAAAAAACGACATAAATTCTGAGCCAGTAATAGATTACAAACAATAAAAGAACGCCCAAGATTAAGTCATCTAATTTCCCAAGTCCAACCCCCAAAGTCATTGGAAGACTCAGCAAAGCCGCGACTCTGTTCGCGATGACCATAATATGAAAAGAACAGCGCTTAGTTCTTGGATTAACTGGCATAGGGATTACTGGTTCCTTTATCTTACTAAATAGTAACCCAACTATTTAACAAGAACTAATGTCCATCAATGCTCGCATAAACGAAGCCTACGACTTTGCTTGCAGGAGACAAAAGCAGCTGACAATACACCCCAATATTCCTGGAAAAAGCGTTACGGCTTTACCAGCAAATATTTTTAATAAATCGCAAGATGAATCAAGGCTGTTTTTTTACCCATGATTTTATCAGCAGGTGGAGCTAATGGCGTGAGGCACGAACTTTGGCCACCGCCGCCTGTAATACCAAACCAATGTACTTTATTGCAAATCCTAAGGCATTAAAACCTTGCTAAGTGACCTCCTTGCTCTCTAAACAGGGTGCGTATCGTGCTGCTATGTCGTGTCTTCATATAAAATGTTTTTCGGAGAGTTTGCTCTTAGCATTCACTTGAGTTCGGTAATTGGTCTCCGGTAGTAGTCCGCGCTTCTAGGCTTGCTGATCTTTCTTGGTCAAGAGTTTTAGTCTTTGTCTTATTCTTTTCTTTTAATACAGGCCTACGATGGAGAGTCGTCCAGCCGCAACGATTTTTCCCTGTTCGCTTTTTATATGCTCATCTAGTTCACCTATTTTGCTAAATTGTTTGTTAATTCCCGTTGATTGCTTCTCAAAGCATGAATCAAGGGCCGCGATTTTCTCGCATGGTAGCGGTGAGCGTGTATATCTTTAATTGCTTTTCTTCTGAAAAACTGGTTACTGCTTCTATTGCATTATTATTCCATCTGCCGATTGAATTTTATTCTTCAAGTCCATGTTTTGTATTTGGTTACTGTGGGATTCCTGCAGTGTGGTTTTGAAGTTTAAGAAACTGCCTCCGCCCTTAATTTCGCCTCGAACAAGACCAAGCGATGTGATCTTTCAACACTGAGTCTTTGTTATAATTGTACCATTGGGCTAAAAACTTTGATGGTCCGGGTAGTTAAGCCGAACAAGTTGCCTTGATCGTTTTTTACAGACAAATGCACATCTTTTAATTCCAAAATCAGTTGGGTCTATAATTCGAGTTTCTTTGCCTAAACTTTCGTAAAATGATTTAACCTTACTTTTGTTAATTCATGCGCATTGAGAGCTTGAGCGATGCTGTATTACAGGAATCATTTCACTTCATGTCGTCTCCAGGATCTAAAAACATCATAAATCTTCTGCACTTCAATTTCTTGCCATGTTTTAAATAATTAAACTATTTATTTTGTTTTATAAAAAGGTCGCGCAAGCATATGGCTCGATGCTTACCCGCATAGAAACTGAAAGAGCCCTTAGCGTGAAGGGAAATAAGCGAATATTTACTGTTTCCACAATAATCCATCTACTATTGATCAGATCAATTCTTACGTCAAATTTCAGACCTAGGAGCGGATGAATGATTGTGCCAGGCTCTGCACGTCTTTACTTTCAAATAAACTCGCTCAACAACAGACCCAAACAGGACAGTTTGCCAGAATCTGGGACGGGCAATCCGCTAAGAAAATTTCTATAAAACTTGAGGGCAAGAAATATTTTCTTTACACAATGCAGACAGATTTTGAACCTATCTGATCTTGTGCAACCGGAATGAAGGGCTGACTTTGCGTTTTCAAGGAATAGAAAATAATGAAGCGCTAAAACATAGACTACGCTGGAGATGCTAAAGACGGCAAAAAGCATGAAGCAGAAGTTTATGCTTTGAAATCGCTTTTCCATCCCTTAGATTATTTTGAGTTTGTTAAGAAGCGCATGCCCCAAAATATACTTCAAGGAGCATTAAAAAAAATTGGCATTATGAACTAACTTTTAATGAAATACAAACGTGTTTTCTATCTACAGACACCGCAGCAAAGTACAGCATATTCTGACATCACGTTAGAGTTTTTGATGATTGTTAGCAACCCTAATTTAGCAATGGCTAATTGAGCAACAATAGCAGTCGCAATTAGCAATATATTACAAAAGAGTGATTCATCATACAACATATCCTAGAAGCAGGGCAGACACTATATGGAACTTTAGTTTTAGCGTCTCAGCAAGATCGCTTAAATGTATTTTATGCTGTGTGAAGATGAAGAACCGTCAAAAGAGCAGTGAAAAGTTTTTTAATCCTAAAATAACGAAAGACAATGTCGATTGAGGTAGTCCCCCTAACCAAATATACGCGAGCGGCTTAAACCTATCAGCATTTTGATGAAATAAGAAAACTGTTTGGGGGCGGAGGTGTAGAAGTCCAACAGTTGACTTGTGACTAAGAGTTACAATCTTCATCAAGTTAGGCTTGATGATTATTTACACACAAATACGGTTTAATGGAATGACCTAAGGTCAACAGAGGATAATCATTGCATGGAAGCGGGAGAACTGTGAGAAGACGTAATAAACAATCAAATTGATAAAGAAGAATAAGCCGATCAAACCGCTTAATGAAACATTTGTTTTTTTAATATCTGAATGCGCTGCTGGAATATTGGAAATAACAGATTAAAAATGTAAGTATACTAAAATTATTTTTATTTTAAAGAAAGCATGTCTGTTTTTTTTTCCCCAGGTTTATCCAATGTGCCTACACGCCGCCAAGAGAAGAATAGTAAAAACCCCTAGCAAAAAACCTTCAGATAACAAACATTACGCAAAGCAGCAAGTACTAGAGCAAGACCTTTCACTACAGCAAAACCAAACGAAGTATTCTGCTGCCTTTAATGCTGTTCATAGGTTAATACTGGAGGCATTCGACGATAAGCCGATCAGCAGGAATCTAGTGTAGGCCTCTTACAACGGGCAAAAGGCGCACCCCCGCGCTTTACCTCTAGGAGGGTTGTCTTTAGCTCTCGTCGTGTTTCATTAGGCTGTACGTGCGGCTGGAAAAAAATTAAAAAACTAAACTACAATACCCAAAAGCACACAGCTATGGTTCAACTATAACAGGCTAAAACTTAGCTCGTTCAAACTGACAATAATTAAAGCGCTAGTTGACTCAAACATCACGGATGAAGAATTTAATCGATTTACAGGCCGATTTTGATGACTACAAAAACAAAAGAGTTTGATCTTCAAAGAAAGGCGAGACAAGTTTTTTCTCAACAGCCAGACGCCGAGCAGATAAAAAAGGAATGGCGTTAAAAAAGTAAACGAACATTAAACTCTGTTCTAAACAGCTCCCAGGTAACAACATCGAAGGGTGGTTTATACTTTAGTTTATGAGTCCAATCACAAAAAGACCGTTGATATTGATTCTGATTGAAGCCGTTGTATTTTTTTTAATTTAAATACATATGTGTGGCTTAAAAATTAACACATGGCTAAGATATATGAAGGCCCAGAGGAATGTTTGAAGGAAATGCTCAGAAAGACGTATTGTCAAAAGCCTGGGAATATATTGATTAGAAGTTATTAATCCAGAAAACGTGCGGGCAAGCTTGTACATCTATTTCTCAATTCCAAGTAAACTAACAATAGACCCGCCAGTTAAAGGTATGTTAGCTTTTTAATTGACTATATTAACAATAAATAAGAAAAATCTAGAAGTCTGGGTCTCAACTGATACAGCAGACTATTCTTTCTCATAAGACTTAAACACCCGTTGGGCAGAACGAACTGCTTGCACATTTGACGCTGCCCGCTGAAGAACTATAATGATAGGCTCTGGTTGTCAGAGGGCGAGTCTTAGAGATTAGATTAAAACAGGCTAAGTATGCGCCGATTGTACCAAGGCTACATTCCGAGCACCCTCGGGAAGTGGTTTTTAAAGAAGCCAGTTTTTAAACAGAAAAAATTCAGACAACAAATGATTCATGTGGTGTGTCGTGCAAGGCTGCATCAATGTCCCGCGAACACAGCAGAAAGATGACAAAACTATCGGCAATACGCAAAGAACTTAAACTTCAATAGAAATATCCTTTCCTGTTGAGTGTAGACCAAATTGATCAGTTTGAAAGAACAAACAACCCAATAACTGTTAAAATGTATACACATGGGAGGAGAAACAAATTTTGTCCAATTACCGTGTCCACAGACACATCCAACAATAGGCGAACCAGCCAAAAGACCATGTGGACTTACTCCTAATGTTTTCGCCAGCAGGGCTTGCCCCATTACACTTGATACGCACAAAGAGCAGATTAATTAGCGCATACTTCAAAGCATGAACATAATCAAGAATCCTCTGTAAAAATGTTTAACAAGAATTCCAACCGCTCACGCCGCGCTTGAACATATCAAACCAATTGTAACAGTGATCTGTAGACTGTAAGACCAGAACTAACTACAGCCCCTCCGCCAGGATCTAAAGTTAGTTTTTAAGAACTGGAAACGGCTGCAAACAAGTCCATACGTCGTTGACGCAGGCTTCGAGTCGCTTGTATTGTTCCTTATGAAGGGCCAGCCCACAAAAACTTCGAAAAAAAACCAGTCTTAAGAGTAATCATCAGATATTTCATTTGCCTTCATAGTGGTTAGGTCGGAATGCGTTTTATCAGAGCCGAATTATATCAAGGACAGATGCTGCAGAACATTCTTAAAATAACGCATGCACAAGTGCGTAACGCCTATTCTAAAAATCTAAAACGTTATCTGAAATTCGCATAATGGCGCCTGAAGACCAACAACAGTATGCCAGCCCCGCAGTGTTGGATTTGCGGTTTAGAGCTAACGCCACAGAAGTGTAAACCCCACAGAAAGACCATGATCACATTAGTGGGAAGTTTAGAGGTGCAGCGCACAGTAAATGCAATCTTCAACTAAAGTTTGATCCAAAGACATGGAAGCTGCTGTATTCTTTCACAACTTGCGAGGTTATGACTCTCACCTTATAATGCAAGCAGTAACCAGCGCCTTCAGGGTAGCATGCATTGCACAGTCATCAGAAAAGTACATGTGTTTCACTTTAAATAACATGTCTTTCTACGACTCTATGCAACACATGATGGGCTCATTAGAGGCACTGGCTATGTCCTTAAAGTCCTGCCCAATAACGGAAAAATATTTTGACTCAACTCTTGTTAGAAAGGGTGTTTACCCTTATGATACATGAACAGTTGGGAAAGGTTTGACGAAGATACACTTCCGCCTAAAGGCGCGTTCTTTTCTAGTCTTAGAGGAAAGGACATCAGCGACTCCGATTACCAGCATGCTCAAGATGCTTGGCAAAAGTTGATTGTAAAACGATGGGAGACTATCATGACTCCTATTTAATGGCAGATGTATGTTTGTTGGCGGACGTCTTTGAAAATTATAGAAAGACCTGCATAAAACATTACAGTTGGATCCTGCGCATTATATTTCTGCACCCGGGATGAGCTGGGACGCTTTCTTAAAGTTTACTGGAGTACAGATTGATTTATTGTCAGATTTACCAATGATTCAGATGATTGAAAACGGATTGCGTGGGGGAATTAGTATGGCGTCGCATCATTACTGTAAAGCAAACAACAAATACTTGGACGACTATGATCCGAGTAAAAGGTCTAACTATCTTATGTATTTAGATGCAAACAATCTGTATGGTTGGGCTATGGCGCAATCACTTCCATTACGCAACTTTAAAATGTACACAGGCGGTGATCCGAACAATATTCAAAAGGCATTAAAGTGGTTGGGCAGTTTAAACGCCTGATCAACAGCGTGGTTTCATTCTAGAAGTTGACTTAGAATATCCTCATGAACTCCATGACCTGCATAATGACTACCATTAGCTGCAGAAAGCCTAAAGATGAACCCAAGAGAGCGCCTAAACTTGTGCCTAATCTTCGGGGCAAAAAAAATTATGTCTGTCATTACAGACTTCTACAATTTTATTTAAGACACGGTTTGAAGTTAACAGCTGTTCATCGCATAATTGCTTTTGATCAAGAACAGTTCATGAAAACCATACATCATGAAGAACACTGATCTCAGAACTAAATCCACAGATGCTTCAGAAAAAGACTTTTTCAAGTTGATGAACAACAGCTGTTTTGGAAAGACTATGGAGAATCCGCACAAGCGCAAAGACGTCAGATTGGTCACCAAAGAGAACGAAGCAATTAAGCTAACTTCAAAACCAAATTATCAGGACTTCAGAAGATTTCATGATCAGCTTTTCGGCATAATGATGAAAAAAAAGAAAGTCAAATTAGACAAACCTGTATTTATTGGGTTTACCGTTTTAGAATTATCAAAGCTTTTGATGTTAGAATTTCTTTATGACTACTTTAAACCTTGTATCCAGAGTCCAGGTACTTTACACAGATACAGACAGTTTTGTTATAGATATTCTACTGAAGACATCTATAAAGACATGGAATTAGAAGTAGATAAAGGGCATGTGGGATGGTACGACACATCTGATTACCCTAAAGATTCGCCTTTGCATTCAATTACTAACAAGAAGGTTTAGGAAAGATGAAGGATGAATTATCTGGAAAGGTGATTAAGGAGTATGTTGGTTTAAGGTCGAAAATGTACAGTATTTCGAGCCAGGAGAAAATCATTAAGAAAGCAAGGGAATATCTCGCAGCGTTGTGCAGTCAAACATATCACATGGCAACTACAAAGAAGCGTTGTTTGACAATAAGGCTTTTCATCATGACAACGTAAAACTGCGATCTAATCTACATGAGATCAACACAACAGTTGTAACAAAGAAGTCGTTAGATAGAACAAACACAAAACGTGTGTTTGTTAATCCAGAGTTTTCATATGCAATTGGGCACTGGAGAACCGTAAATTAATTAAAGCGGAACTGTGCCTGGTGGATTATCTGCAGTTCTTCCTTCACAAAAGATCTTTGAGGGGCTGGCTGTTTTGTTGTGTCAGTTTCTCGTAAATAATACACGGGCGGATTCATTTTTACAATTCTTTTTATTTCGTACGGGTCAACACTCCAAACTGGATCTGTTGCCTGATGCGAGTGTCCCCCTTTTGCTTCCCCGGTAAATAAAGGTGCCTTACTTTCAACCAAATGGTAATAGTTTGCTGGTTGTACTGGAGTCTCCTTCAGCAACATTTATTGTTTTTCTTTTGATTGCTTGTACTGGTTTTAGCCCTTTAAATTCTTCATTATTCATTGCGCGCAAAACTGAGGGCAATCTTCTAACCCATTCTGTGTTGCGAGAATTGTCAATCAGCTCTCTGTGATACTGTAGGAGAAAAGTCGTAGGAAAGTTTTC
>CM031603.1:59573393-59585893 GCA_018398815.1 Conus ventricosus
TTCTGGGGCCCGCCGAGATCCTCTGGCAGACATGAGGGTGTCAACTACTTAGTCTGTCGGGCTGGACCGAACGCTCCGTGGAGCTCTCCGCTATCTAATGGCGGGACCCACACAAGGCTGTCCCCTCCCAATGTTTAGTTGGAGCTTATGTCCAAACAAACCCCGGCTGGCGACTGCCCACGACTTCGGTTTTTTTTTTTCTTTTCCGTGACAATTTCCCCCTTGCAAAAGACTATGCCAGCATTGTCTCAAAACAACGGTACAAAAAAGACAACAACCGAAATTTGCTGACAACACAGCTACACGTGCAAAATTTTGCAAAATAATTTACAACAACCGTTTACAAATTGTAAGATATATCATTAGTGGATATCACCCCAATGAGTTATCTTTGACGTGCGCTTTTGCCTCGTTTCAACTCATTTTATGATAACCTCTGTGCGCACCTATGCAATTCCCCTGCCTGCGATTTGCCACATCTTCTCTTCACAACTTTTATGAAAAGCACAATCTTTTTAATGATCACGATCCATGGCCCTCACTGAGGAATCTCCATCCTCACTTATCGCAAACAATGCATCACTACACAAGCGACTGTATGCTCCAAGCATAACTACATTTACATGAACAAGTCTCACAAAGAAAATATGAACAAGTCTCACACAGAAAGTATGAACCTTTAGCCAACGGGGAATGAACCCATTGCATCAACAAACTGTAATCAACACATTTATTAACAAAGTAGTATGCGCCCTGGATATGACTGACTTCCTCGAGTTGCAGCTTGCTAGACTAAAAAACCCGGTCAACTCCGACATTCTGTCGACCTGGAATGTATTTGCCCCTCGGTCCTGTAGGGCTGCAGTGCCATCGCCCAACGCAGAACCCTGCTGTTTTTCAGCTGGGGCCTCCTGCAGGAATTTGAGTGGTTGATGATCAGTCTCATCACCCAACTCTTTCCCATACAATATTTGTGAAATTTCTGCACGGCCCACACGACAGCCAAACACTCCTTCCTTTCCATTGCGTACCCTTCTTCACACTTCGTCAGCTTCCTGCTAGCATACCTCACAGGAAACTCGACCCCTTCATGCTCCTGCAACAATACTGCACCCATCCCACCACCTGATGCGTCCGTACGCAACAGAAAAGGTTTTGACAATCAGGTAGCTTCAAGATGGGACGGGAACCTAGTCTTTCCAGCACCGTCTGCAGTGCTTGCTCTGCAGCGTTCCCGACCACTCGACACTGCCGGTTTCCCCGTCTTGACCAAATCACTGAGAGGACTCGTGATTGCTGCGAAATTTGGTACAAACTCCCTGTAGAAACCAATAAAACCTAGCAGACCCTGACTTCTGTTTTGGTCTTGGTCTCTCTGAATTCATCATCTTCTCCCACCTTTCCCCTTTTTCCTGGCTGCTTTGTGTCGCCCCCGACAACAAAACCTAGGAACTCCAGGCTTGGAAAACCAATCTGGCACTTTGTTGGTCTGGCTGTGAGATTGGCTCATCTCAACCTCTCTAAAACTGCTCCTAGCTGCCTCATATGCCCCCCATGTCCAGATGCTATCAGAATGTCATCCAGAAATTCACTACGCCTTCCAAACCCGCAGTAACTTCCTCCTGTCTCCTAGTCTAGCCCTTCATACAGTGACACATCCCTGATATTTTCTTCTCCTGGAAACTCAGGCAACAAAATCTCACCTTCTTTTCTGCTGGGTCTCACGCTGAATATTTGCGGGAAAAAATTTGCATGGAAAAATTTGGTTTCCCATTCACCATCAATTCGTAATCCTGATCTAAACCCTTTTTTTAAAGATGGTGGAATGGTCCCCTTTCAATGCCCTCACAGCTTTGTGATCGTGGAGCAGTAACAGGACTGACTCCCACCTTGAGGATTTCTTCCCACCTTCCTGTCAATTGCTTCTTCCCGCACGACCCTAGCCTCCTGCAAACTTTCCCTTCAACCTTACATGTCTCATACTCTGCCACCTTTGGGAAAAGGCGAGATTGAGCCATCAGATCACAGCCACTCGCCTGAGTGGTGGTCAATTAAAGGGGATGTTTAAGAGGCGCCTCCCTCTTTACCCCTCTTGTGGCTGACCTTTGACACACTCACATGACTGCAGACCGCTTTATGTCTGCCATTGCTCCTGGCCAATGAAAATCATCAAAGATTCGTCAGGGTGTCCGTTTTTCCGGTGCCGAGATGGACCCTCCATGAAGCGACTCGTGACCCACTGGACATGACAGTGTCACGATATCATGCTGTACCTCTAACTGATTGTGTCACCTACCTGTCTTCCCCTTGGTAAAAACACTCGGTACAACAACCCCCTTTCAACCAGAAATTCTGTCTCAGCCTACTCTAAACCAACCCAGTTTTCTCTCCACCTCTTTGCTAACTCCCAAGACTTCATCACGAGCGAAGGGGTCCTTTGCTCCTGTCGCTGCCTAAACTCATCAGCGACACATCTATAGCCTGACTTCCTGCTGAGGAACGACTAACGGTTTATCTACCTTTTCCTCCCTCTTGCTCCGTGTTTGAACTGCTGCCCCTGTACAGTCAACAATCAGAGCCCCTGGATCCCTTGCACCGGAATAAACCAATATCAAATCCAAAATGGGTTTCTCCATCACCCAGCGCAGACAACTCGCCTGAAAGTAAGGGGTAACTACTTCTAATCTTAGCAACTGGGAACTGTACCTCACTGAGCCATCGATTAGAGTACAGGTCTGGTTGCCCTGTCAAATCCCCTCCTCGACCATCGTTTGTCTTACTACACCACATGAACAACCAGTGTCCCGTAACACTTTCAACACCCTCTGCTGGCCAATCCACCCTTCTTCCACTGGGTAATGTACCACTCAGCCAAGTGCCCTCCACTACCCTGACACTGACTGCTGTACCAGCACTAGCCATAGGTCGTAACTCCACCCTCTTCAATTGATCCCTTTGGTTCCACTGGCAGGTCGTTTCCCACTGGCACCCCTTATCAACCTCTTGCAAGGCTGACGCTTCTGAACCTCATCGACAATCCCTCGCACAAAGCCACTTCTTGTGACAAATGAAACCACCTAATGTCCCTTTGCCCCTTCCTTCTGCTCCCACCACTGTGTTTTGCAGACTTTGCAGAAACTTTCCCTCTAGTCCTCCTTGCACTCTTCTCACCTGTGCCTGCACCTGTTTCTCCTGCACCTTAGTCCCAAGACGTGCCTCTCTATATTCACCTCTGCAACGTCAGCAACTCCCCCTGCGGTCTCCTGGCTGTCTCTCTATCAAATGTATAGTTAACTCAGGGCGCAACCTGACAAAATCTGTTTCTTTTCATAACCACTCTTTCAACTCAGCGAACTCCCTTCTCGTACCACTCAACTCCTAACCACTTCTCAAAATAGTGCTCTAAACGTCACCAAACTGAGTGTACTTTCACCTCATTAATCTAGCAGACCGAAACTTCTTCCTGACCCCTCCTCTGTGAGGTCCAAATCCCTTCTTTAAAGACTCCCTTCACAGCACCAAAATCGATTGTTGTCCTGTCTGGAACGCAGTGAAAATCTGCAATGCCTTACCCGTCAATAGCGCTGACAAAATGATGACTGCCCACTCTTCGAAGGCCAACCACTGACTTACAAACGTTTCAAAAACGACCGATGTATGCATCAATCGAATCTGATCCTTCCGAGAACCCTTTGGCAACTTTGGTCGGGGGGCATAACTGCCGCACAGGGTCACTGGAAACTGAACTACCATCTCCAGTGTCTCTCCTCTGTATTTCTCACTTTTTCTAACTCTTAATTGAAACCTTTAATTTCCTGTTTCCTGCTTTATTCTTTCTGTTCCTTCCTGCGTTTCCCACTTCGTTCTGTCTCCTGCCCTGCCTTATTCTTTCTTCTCCTGCCGTTATCTTAACCTTTCCCGTTCTGCTAATTTCTACTGCGACACGGCGTCTATTCCGCTCGCTCATCTCTTTTCCATCCTTTTGTTGGTTTTCAACAAAACGAAAGCTCGCAACTTCTTTCTCCCGAGTAATGCCTAAATCACGAGCGACACCTCACAATTGTTCAATAGGGGTGTTTCTTTTCGTCCGCCATTATATCCTCTCTCTTTTTTTTTTTGAACAAGATTTAGTACGACAGCCAAACTGGTGGTTACCGACACGAGTGACGTAATAGCACAATCCTATGAAATGATAATATAGCTTGGGACAACGTAATTAGTTTTTATAAGACGCCTAGCGCCTGACCCAACTATGAGAGCGAATTATAGGCAATCTGTGCGAAATAAGTACTCTGGGGCTGAAATGCCAAGCCTAGTGTTAACTATCTTGGAAGCAATGCCAAGCCTAGTATTTAACTATCTTGGAAACATACAGTAAGACACTACCTTGTCTTAGGATTACAATACTTGAATCCCACCCAGCTTCCTCTCTGAGAAGTTGAACAATTATAATAAATGGGCCAGAATATCCTGCAGGCTCGCCAATAAATTGTCAACCTCGGGTATGTCAGTGGAGGAAGGACTAGCGCACAGCCCAAACACACTCACAGCTGCTTACAATCTCATTCATATATCATGCATTCGTCACATCAAACCACTAGTAAAGTCTATAACTTTACTACACATGATCATAGAACCAAACATCAATGCATATGGAGTCAAACAAAATAAAACATTCTCTCTCTCCTTGAACTTCACAAAACCATTTATCTAAATCATCATTAACTAACCCGGGTATAAATAGATTTCTACTTTACCTGGCCAGGTGATCTTAAACTATTCACGAATCACTGTCTTTTCTTTCCCTTTTTTTTTTTTGTTTCTTTTCACTGTCACTTTCACAAGCACAACACAACTGCTGGCACTGGTCAGGTTGGACTGCTGGCACTGGTCAAGTTGGACTGCTGGCACTGGTCAGGTTAGACCGCTGGCGTTGGTCAGGTTGGACTGCTGCTGAAAGTGGCGCTGCCAGGTATGAGGTCGAACCCACGGTTCAGATCGAGCAGTGACTATCTGACATCGATCTGTTCTCCTTTCTTTCTTCCTGCATTAACGCATTGCACTCTCTCTCTCTCTCTTCCAGTCTGCTCTATCAAATGGACATGGTTGCTTTTTCTTTTCTCTTTTTTTCCTTTTCTTTTTTCTTCTCTTCATCAGTTAGCAACTCTCTCTCTCCACATCTCTCCTTAGTCCTCCCTCTGCAGACCCTCTATGGTGCAGTGCTACAGCTCGGTTCTCTTCACCCCTCTCATCATCTGTCTGCTCTTCTCTCGTCAGAGCTTACACCCAGAACCTCTTCCTCTCTCTCTCTCTCTGTCTCTCTGTTCGTTCCTCCCGTTTTTACTCACGCATTCCTCTCTTATCCTAAAAACCCATCCGTCAAAGGCGAGTACCATTTGTCAGTATTTTCCCGCCTTATACTTGAGGTTGCCTCCCCTCTCATTCCATTGGACGTTCAAATCGTCAAAGTCACATCTACTGGCCTTGCTCTCTGTGGTGGTCAATGGGTCATTTAATTAATTAGCTTGATTTTACCCCCACTACACAGTACCTTCCCCCCTCTCCCTTTCCGGCGACGTCCGGTTTAAAATTGTGGGCACGGGCCCCTACAAATGGCTGGATGAGTCGGGCCCCAGGCGCCGAGATCCCGTCTGGGCAGACATCGAGGCGTCGGTCAAGCTACTTAGTCCGTCTGGCTGGACCGTACCGTCTCCGTGGAGCCTCTCCGCTATGCTTAATTGGCTGGACCCGACACATGAGGCTGTCGCCCTGGCGCCCAGAATTTTTTGAGTTGGAGCTTATGTCCAAACAAACCGCTGGCGACTGACCACGACTTCGGTTTTTTTCTTTTTCTGTCCGTGCAATTTCCCCCTTGCAAAAGACTATGCTCAGCATTGTCTCAAACAACGGTACAAAAAAGACAACAACCGAATTTGCTGACAACACAGCTACACTTTCAAATTTTGCAAAATAATTTACAACAACCGGTTTACAAATTGTAAGATATATCATTAGGGGAAATATCACCCCAATGAGTTTATCATTGACGTGCGCTTTTGCCTCGTTTAAAACTCATTTTATGATAACCTCTGTGCGCACCATGCAATTCCCCTGCCTGCGGATTTGCCAACATTTTTCTCTTCACAACTTTTATGAAAAGCACAATCTAATATGATCACGGGGGGGACCCCATGGCACCTCACTGAGGAATCTCCATCCTCACTTATCGCAAACAATGCATCCCCTACACAAGCGACTGTATGCTCCAAGCATAACTACATTTACATAACAAGTCTCACAAAGAAAATATGAACAAGTCTCACACAGAAAGTATGAACCATAGCCAACTGGAATGAACCCTATCCACTCAACATAACTGTAATCAACACATATTATTAACAAAGTAGCTAGGGCGCCCTGGATATGACTGACTTCCTCTGAGTTGCAAGCTTGCTAGACTAAAACGGTCAACTCCGACCTTCTGTCGACCTGGAATGTACTGCACTCGGTACCTGTGGGGGCGCAGTGCCATCGCCCAACGCAGAACCCTGCTGTTTTTCAGCGCGCCTCCTGCAGGAATTTGAGTGGTTGATGATCACCCTCAAACACGAACTTTTTCCCCATACAAAGTATTTGTGAAATTTCGCACGGCCACACACAGCCAAACACTCCTTCTCTACCATTGCGTACCCTTCTTCACACTTCGTCAGCTTCCTGCTAGAAATTACCTCACAGGAAACTCGACCCCTTCATGCTCCTGCAACAATACTGCACCTATCCCACCACCTGATGCGCCCCGTACGCAACAGAAACGGTTTTGACATATCAGGTAGCTTCAAGATGGGAGGGGAACCTAGTCTTTCCAGCACCGTCTGCAGTGCTTGCTCTGCAGCGTCTGACCACTCGACCACTGCCGGTTTCCCTGTCTTGACCAAACCCACTGAGAGGACTCGTGATTGCTGCGAATTTGGGGTACAAACTCCCTGTAAAAACCAATAAAACCTAGCAGACTCCTGACTTCTGTTTTGGTCTTTGGTCTCTCTGAATTCATCATCTTCTCCCACCTTTCCCTTTTCTGGCTGCTTTGGGGTCGCCTCCGACAACAAAACCTAGAACTCCAGGCTTGGAAAACCAATCTGGCACTTTGTTGGTCTGGCTGTGAGATTGGCTCATCTCAACCTCTCTAAAACTGCTCCTAGCTGCCTCATATGCTCCTCCCATGTCTCAGATGCTATCAGAATGCATCCATGAAATTCACTACGCCTTCCCAAAACCCGTCATAACTTCCTCCTGCCCTCCTACTGTCTAGCCCTTCATACATGACACATCCCTGTATGACTCTTCTCCTGGAAACTCAGGCAACAAAATCTCACCTTTTCTGCTGGGTCTAAACGCTGAATATTTTTGCGGAGAAAATTCGCATGGAAAAGTTTTGGTTTCCCATTCACATCAATTCGGTAATCCTGATCTACCTTTTCAATGATGGTGAATGGTCCTTCCAATGCATCAGCAGCTTGTTGTGATCCGTGGGAAGCAGAAACAGGATTTGATCTCCCACCTTGAGGTTTTGCTTCCTCCCTCCTGCATATTGCTTCTTCTGCACGACCCTAGCCTCCTGCAAACTTTCCTTGCAACCTTACATGTCTCATACCTTGCCCACCTTGGAACAGGGCGAGTTTGACCATTCGATCAACAGCCACTCTCCTGAGTGGTGTGTCAATTAAAGGGGGATTTTTAAGAGGCGCCTTCCTCTTTACCCCTCTTGTGGCTGACCTTTGACACACATCACATGACATGCAGAACCGTTTTAAATGTCTGCCTTTGCCCCTGGCCATGAAAATCATCAAAGATTCGGTCGGGCCTTTTTGGGCCGGGTCCCGAGATACCCGCCTGAGCGACTCGTGCCCCTTTGACATGACATGTCACGATAACATGCTGGTACCTTCTAACTGAGTTGTCACCTTACCTGTCTTCCCCTTGGTAAACACCGGTACAACAACCCGCCTTTCACCAAAAATTTCTGTCTCACCTCCTCTAACCACCTTTTCTCTCCACCTCTTGCTAACTCCCAAACTTCACGAGCGAAGGGTCTTTTTCCGCGCTGCCCTAAACTATCAGGCGACACATCTATGCCTGACTTCCTTGCTGGAACGACAAAACGGTTTATCAACCTTTTCCTCCTTCTTGCTCCGTGTTTGAACTGCTGCCCCTGTAGCAGTCAAAAACTCAGGATCCCCTGGATCCCTTTCACCCGGAATATTCCCAATGATCAAATCATAAAGGGTTTCTTCCATCACCCCGCGCAACAACTCGCCTGAGAAGTAAGGGGTACGTACTTCTATCTTAGCAACTGGGAACTCCCTCACAGTGCCATCGATTAAGTACAGGTCTGGATTTGCCCGTCAAATCCCCTTCCCGACCAGCGTTGTTCTTACTACACCACATGAAAAAACCAGTGTCCCGTAACACTTTTCACCCTCTGCTGGCCAATCCACCCTTCTTCCACTGGTAATGAACCACTCAGCCCAGTGCCCTCCATCCCTGACACTGACTGCTGTCCAGCACTAGCCATAGGCGTACTCCACCCTCTTTAGATTGGATCCCGTTTGGTTCCACTGCAGGTCGTTTCCCTGGCGACCCTTATCAACCTCTTGCAAGGGTGCTGCCTTCTGAACCTCAGCGACAATCCCTCGCCACATGCCCCTTCTTGTACAAATGAAACAAACCCAATGCCCTTTGCCCTTCCTTCTGCCCCACCACTGGGTTTGCAAATTTGCAGAAAACTCCTCTAGTCTCCTTGCACTCTTTTCCCCCTGTGCCTGGCACCCCTTTTTTTTCCCCGCACCTTAGTGCCCAAACGTGCCTCTCTATACACCTCTGCTAACTTCAGCAACTCCCCTGCTGTCTCTGGCTGTCTCTCTTCAAATGTATAGTTAACCAGGGCCGCAACCTGACAAAATCTGTTCTTTCATAACCAGCTCTTTCAACTCAGCGAACTCCCTTTTCGTACCACTCAACTCTAACCACTTCTCAAAATTGATCTAAACGTGCCCAAACTGAGTGTACGTTTCACCTGCTGGGAATCTAGCTGACCGAAACTTCTTCCTGAACCCTCCTCTGTGAGGGCAAATCCCTTTATTAAAGACTCCCTTTACAGCACCAAAATCAGATGTTGGTCTGCTGGTAACGCAGTGAAAATCTGCAATGCCTTACCCGTCAATAGCGCTGACAAAATGACTGCCCACTCTTCTGAAGGCCAACCCTGACTAGTAGCAACGTTTCAAAACGACCGATGTATGCATCAATCGAATCTGATCCTTCCGAGAACTTTGGCAACTTGGTCGGGGGCATAACTGCGCACAGGGTCACTGGAAACTGAACTACCCTCATCAGTGGTCTCCCTCGTATTTTCCACTTTTTCTAACTCTAAATTTAACCTTTAATCTTTCTGTTTTCCTGCTTTATTCTTTCCCGTTTCCTGCGTTTCCCCTTTTTCTTTCGTCTCCTTCGCCTGCCTTATCTTTCTGTCTCCTGCGTTTCCTTAACCTTTTCCCGTTCTGCTATTTCTACTGGACACGGCGTCTTTCCGCTCGCTCTCTCTTTTCCATCTTTTGTTGGTTTTCAACGAATGCTCGCAACTCTTCTCCCGAGGTAGCCTAAATCACGAGCGACACTCACAAGTTGTTCAATTTGGGGTGTTCTTTCGTCCGCCCTTATATCCTCTCCTTTTTTTTTTTTGAACAAGATTTTAGTACGACAGCCAAACTGGTGGTTACCGACACGAGTGACGTAATAGCACAATCCTAGAATGATAATATAGCTTGGGACAACGTAATTAGTTTTTATAAGACGCCTAGCGCCTGACCCAACTATGAAGCGAATTATAGGCAATCTGTGCGAAATAAGTACTCTGGGGCTGAAATGCCAAAGCCTAGTGTTAACTATCTTGGAAGCAATGCCAAGCCTAGTATTTAACTATCTTGGAAACATACAGTAAGACACTACCTTGTCTTAGGATTACAATACTTTAATCCCACCCAGCTTCCTCTCTGAGAAGTTGAAAAAATTATAATAAATGGGCCAGAATATCCTGGCAGGCTCGCCAATAAATTGTCAACCTCGGGGTTGTCAGTGGGAGGAAGGACTAGCGCACAGCCCAAACACACTCACACTGCTTACAATCTCATTCAATATCATGCATTCGTCACATCAAAACCACTAGTAAAGTCTATAACTTTACTACACATGATCATAGAACCAAACATCAATGCATATGGAGTCAAACAAAATAAAACATTTTTCTCTCTCCTTGGGAAATTCACAAAACCATTTATCTAAATCATCATTAACTAACCCCCGGGTATAAATAGATTTCTACTTTACCTTTGGGCCCGGTGATCTTAAACTATTCACGAATCACATTTCTTTTCTTTCCCTTTTTTCTTTGTTTTTTTTTCACTGTCACTTTCACAAGCACAACACAACGCTGGCACTGGTCAGGTAGGACTGCTGGCACTGGTCAAGTTGGGCTGCTGGCACTGGTCAGGTTAGACCGCTGGCGTTGGTCAGGTTGGACTGCTGCTGAAAGTGGCGCTGCCAGGTATGAGGTCGAACCCCGGTTCAGATCGAGCAGTGACTATCAGACATCGATCTGTTCTCCTTTCTTTCTTCCTGCATTAACGCATTGCACTCTCTCTCTCTCTCTTCCAGTCTGCTCTATCAAATGACATGTTGCTTTTCTTTCTCTTTTTTTTTCCTTTTCTTTTTCTTCTCTTCATCATTAGCAACTCTCTCTCTCCACATCTCTCCTTAGTCCCCCCTCTGCAGACCCTCTATGGTGCTAGTGCTACAGCTCGGTTCCTTCCACCCCTCTCATCATCTGTCTGCCTCTTCTCTCGTCAGAGCTTACAAACCCCGAACCTCTTCCTCTCTCTCTCCTCTCTCTGTCTCTCTGTTCGTTCCTCCCGTTTTTAAATCACGCATTCCCTCTTATCCTAAAACCCATCCGTCAAAGGGCGAGTACCATTGGTCAGTATTTTCCCGCCTTATACTTGAGGTTGCCTCCCCTCTCATTCCATTGGACGTTCAAATCGTCAAAGTCACATCTACTGCCTTGCTCTCTGTGGTGGTCAATGGGTCATTTAATTAATTAGCTTGATTTTACCCCCCACTACACAGTACCTTCCCCCTCTCCCTTTCCGGCGACGTCCGGCTTAATTGTGGGCACTGGTCCTACAAATTGGCTGGATGAGTCTGGCCCAGGCGCCGAGATCCGTCTGGGCAGACATCGAGGCGTCGGTCAAGCTACTTAGTCTGTCTGGCTGGACCGTACCGTCTCCGTGGAGCCTCTCCGCTATGCTTAATTGGCTGACCCGACACATGAGGCTGTCCGCCTGGCGCCCAGAATGTTTGAGTTGGAGCTTATGTCCAAACAAACCGGCTGGCGACTGACCACGACTTCGGTTTTTTTCTTTTCTGTCCGTGACAATCATCTAGTACTGAACCATCCGTAAAAACTTTCAAGTGATCTTTATACACATTTTCCAAATGGCAATTTACATCGCTTTTAAGAAGGTTTGGAGAATCGTTTTTACTTAGTACAGTGTAATATGTATCAAATCTAGCTTTAATTTGTTCCCATTTGGGAATGGGTGTGCAGAACGGGCTCGAGGCGATTTTAGTTTGATTTATATTTGATTCTTTCAATAGAGTAGAAGTATATGTCTGAATGGATAAAGTTGATTTTATGCCTCTAGCTCTTTTTGCAAAATCTGTTTCTGAATTTAAGGTTACTTCTCAGCACAAAAAGTATTTTGTGAAGAGTTCTTAAAACAGATTTAGATGCAGACGCTTTTCGAAACTCATTGAGAGGCAAAACTCCGATTTCATGGTATGTTCCCATGTTACATGTATGTATAGGAACTCCAAGTGCCAGTTTATAACGATTTGCAGTCTATACTTTGTAGTTTATTGAGCAAGTGTTGTGGGGCGCCAAAGAATACTTCTTGGGCATAAATTAGTCTAGACCGCACAAGCGCAGAAGATAGTAATGTTAAGGTATCTTTGTCTTGTCCCCACTTTTGTTTTTCTCATATGTGCAAACTGATGAAAAAAAATTGTTCTAAACAGGTTAACATATTTTTGTAACAAACACCAAGTAATTCCAATTAATCAAGCTGGTTTTCAAAAAGGAAGATCATCAGTAGAGCACTTAGTAAAACTAACGACTCAAGTTAAACAACAATTTGTGAGACGGAAAAGCATCCTCGCAACTTTCTTTGATATAAAAAAGCATATGAACAAGTATGGCACAAACGGCTCATGTATAAACTCAAAAACATTGGTATAAGTGGAACAATGTATAACTATATCAAAGTTTTTTTTTGGAAAATAGAGTGATTCAAACAAGAAGAGAGCATACATATTCTAGCACTAGATCATTAGAAATGGGACTTCCACAGGATCAGTACTATCTCCGATTTTATTCAATATTTTAACTG
>CM031603.1:59598393-59606859 GCA_018398815.1 Conus ventricosus
TGTCCTAAAGTGGCGACTGTACTAGTATTCTCTGTCAGTTTTCTATTATGTGTTGTAGCTATGGTAGACCTTTTTTTTTTTTTTGGTCCGCATACTACGTGTAATACCAGTGGTGTGCGCATTTTCTGTCCCTTTATTGTATGTTGTAGCTATAGTATACATAGTTTCTGTCAGTGTTTGATAATATGTTGTAGCAATAGAGCAGCTCTTTTTGTCAAGATATTACCATTATTTTGTGCTGTAATATCATAAGAGTACCTCTTTCCTATCAGTGTACTAAAATGCAAGAACAGTATGCATTATATTCTCTTGCTGTATTATGACGTGTTGTGGCAATAGTGGATCTATTTTTGCCCGTGCCCTACAATGTATTGCACTAACGGTATACCTGTTTCATGTCAGTGTATTAGAATGGGCTGTTGCACAGGTGCAGAGGAATTCTATCGGTGTATTGCTGTGTCTTGTTTTAGAAACAGTAGCCTATACCGATTTCTGTCAAGGCAATGATATACCTACATGGGTTTTATTTCAGTGAAGCTTCAGGTGCTGTGGCACAGGTGGTAGTGGACCCTACTTCTATTTTGTCCATACAGTTTTCTGTAGACTCAGAGGGCAAGCTGCAAGAAATGAAACAGGACAGTGGCCGCTCTTCTTGTGAAGGTGTTTCTTCAACGTTTTTGTTGTATGAATAATTTTTTTCTCTCCACATTTGGTGTAAAGGGAGCATCCAAAAAGTGGACACCGGTCGATGAATCAGAGAACAATGATGTGGCTGACGCTGCACGTGCTTGTATGTTTGAAGCTTGTGGACGTTGTCAGTGACAGGGAGGAAAGCGTAAGTGAACGGGTTACAGGCCGTGCAGCCAGTGTGCTAACATCAGGCGGGAGTCCCCGTGGGGATGTCCAGGACTCTTTTACAAACAGGTTCTCCGCCTTCCAGGATTGTTGTGCCAGCATTGTCTCTTTTTTGTCACTCTGCTTTGGTCTTTCTTCTCTGCTATCTACTGGTTTTTCTTTTTCTTTTCTGCCTTTTGTGGACCATTCTCCTGTTTCAGTTCTGAAAATCTTTATGATTGTATATATATATGTTATATGTTTGTAAAGTCACTATCTGTCAGTGTTAAAACTATGTTTCTGGTGATTTTCTCAACGAAAACCCCTTCGAGGCAATAGCACTGTCAACCTCGGTGATGTCGATGGAGGAAGGACTAGCGCACAGCCCAAACACACTCACAGCTTGCTTACGAACTCATTCATATATCATGCATTCGTCACATCAAACCACTAGTAAAGTCTATAACTTTACTACACATGTTCATAGAACGAACCATCAATGCATATGGAATCAAACAAAATGAAACATTCTCTCTTTCCTGAACTTCACAAAATCATTTGTCTAAAACATCATTAACTAACCCGGGTATAAACAGATTTCTACTTTACCTGGCCAGGTGATCTTAACTATTCACGAATCACTGTCTTTTCTTTTCTTTTCTTTTTCTTTTCACTGTCACTTTCACAAGCACGACACAACTGCTGGATCTGGTTTTGGTCTGATGGCGCCTGTCAGGTGAGACTGTTGGCACTGGCTTGGTCTGCTGGCGCCTGGTCAGGTGAGACTGTTGGCACTGGCGTTGGTCTGTCGATGAAAGTGGCGCTGGCCAAGTACGAGGTCGAACCCCAGTGAAGATAGAACAGTGACTATCAACATCGATCTGTTCTCCTTTCTTTCTTCCTGCATTAACGCATTGCACTCTCTCTCTCTCTCTTCTAGTCTGCTCTTATCAAATGGACATGGTTGCTTTTCTTTTCTTTTTTCTTCTTTCTTTTCCTCTTCATTAGTTAGCAACTCTCTCCACATCTCTCCTAAGTCCTTCCTCTGCAGACTATCTCGTGCTAATGCCCCACTTGGTTCTCTCCTCTCCTCCCCTCATCTCTCTGCTCTTCTCTCCTCAGAGATTACACTCAGACCTCTCTCTCTCTGTCTCTCTGTTCGTTCTCCTCTCGTTCTCCTGTTCTCTCACTCCCACATCCTTCTTATTCTGTTCCGATCTGTCCAAAAAAGGCGAGTACCATTGGTCAGTATTTTTACTGCCTCGTACTCGAAGTTATCTCCCTCTAATTCCATTGGATGTTCAAATCATGCCAGTCATGCCTACACGCCTTACTCTCTGTGGTGGTCAATTGGTCATTTAATTGATTAGCTAGATTTCACCCCCACCACACACTACCTTCTCCCTCTCCCTTTCCTGCTTTAACCTGCGACGTCCGACTAACAATGGCGCTGGTTCACAAATTGGCTAGATGACCCTGAGCCAGGCGCTACGACTCGTCTCGCTAGACATCGAGGCGTCGGTCAAAGCCGCTTAGTCGTCTGGCTGGACAACCGTCTCTGTGGACCCCTCTCCCCTATGCTTAATTGGCTAGATTCCGAACCATGGGCCCGTCTACGTGGCGCCCCCCAATATTTGAGTTAGAGCTTATGTCCAAAAAACCCCGGGGACCACGACTTGGTTGTTCTATTTTTTGACCGTGACAATTTCCCCCTTGCAAAAGACTATGCCCCGCATCGTCTCAAACCACGGTACAAAAAATCAACAACCGAATTGCTGACACAGCTACACGTGCAAAGTTTGAAAAAATACTTTACAACCACGGTTTAAAAATTTATAAAATATATCATTAGTGAATACCCTCCAATGAGTTATCATTGACGTGCGCTCTTGCGTTATTTCAATTCATTTTATAACGACCTCTGTGCGCACTTATGCAATTCCCCTACTCGGATTTGCCATATCTTCTCTTACAATTTTTATGAAAAGTACAATATAATATGATCACGATCCATGACACTTCACTGAGGAATCTCCATCCTCACTTATTGAAAATAATGCATCACTACACAAGCGACTGTATGCTCCAAGCATAACTACATCCACATGAACAAGTCTCAGAAAGAAAATATGAACAAGTCTCACAAAAAATATGAACCATAGCCAACTGGGAATGAACCCATATCCAAATCAACATAACTGTAATCAACACATATTATAAACAAAGCACCCCGGATATGACTGACTTCCTCTGAGTTGCAGCTTGCTAGACCACACGGCTTAAATAGCCCAGCTCCGAATTCTGTCGACCGGAATGTACTGCACTCGATACCTGTAGGCTGCAATGCCATTCCCCAAACGCAGCACTCTGCTGTTTTTCAACTGCGCCTCCCGCAGGAATTTGAGTGGTTGATGATCAGTCTCTATCACGAAATCTTTTCCATACAAGTATTTGTGGAACTTCTGCACGGCCCACACGACGGCTAAAAAACTCCTTCTCCACCGTTGCGTACCCTTCTTCACACTTTGTCAACTTCCTGCTAGCATACCTCACAGGAAACTCGACCCCTTCATGCTCCTGCAACAATACTGGGACCTATCCAACCACCTGATGCATCTGTCCGCAACAAAAATGGTTTGGACATATCTGGTAGCTTCAAGATGGGACGGAACCTAGTCTTTCCAACAAACCCTCTGCAGTGCTTGCTCGCAGCGTCTGACCACTCGACCACGCCGGTTTCCCTGCCTTGACCAAATCACTGAGAGGACCGTGATTGCTGCGAAATTTGGTACAAACTCCCCATAGAAAACCCCAAAAAAACCTAGCAACCCGACTTCTGTTTTGGTCTTTGGTCTCTCTGAATTCATCATCTTCTCCACCTTTCCCCCTTTTCTGGCGCTTTGTGTCACCTCCGACAACAAAACCTAGGAACTCCTACTGTCTAGCCCTTCATACAGTGACACATCCCTGTATGACTCTTCTGGAAACTTAGGCACACAATCCCCCTTCTTCTGCTGGGTCTCTTCAAACCTCATCAATATTTGCTGCTGCGCCTAAAGTGCTGAGTCTCACGCTGAATATATTTGCGGAGAAAATTCGCATGGAAAAGTTTTTGATTTCCATTCACATTGATTCGGGGAATCCCGACCGACCTTTTTAGTGATGTGAATGGGTCCTTTTCCCAAGCATCAGCACTTGTTGTGACCCGGGGGAAGCAGTACCAGGACTTGATTCCCACCTTTAGGATTGCTTCCTCACCTCCTGTCATATTGCTTCTTTTGACCGACCCTAGCCCTGCAAACCTTCCCCTTTCAACCTTACATGTCTCATACCTGTGCCCACCTTTTGGGAACAGGGCGAGATAGGGCCAATCAAATCAATAGCCACCCTCCTGAATGGTGTGTCAATTAAAGGGGATGTTTAAGAGGCGCCTTCCTCTTCACCCCTCTTGTGGCTGACCCTTTTACACACGTCACATGACATGCAGAACCGCTTTATGTCTGCCATTGCCCCTGGCCAAAGAAAATCATCAAAGACTCGGGCAGCCGTTTTACCGGTGCCGAGATGACTCGCCATGAGCGACTCGTGACCCACTGACATGACAGTGTCACGATAACATGCTGGTACCTCTAACTGAGTGGTCACCTTACCTGTCTTCCCCTTGGTGAACACTCGGTACAACAGCCCGCCTTTCACAAAGAAATTCTGTCTCACCTCCTCTAACCTCCTGTTTCTCTCCACCTCTTGCCACTCCCAAGACTTCACGAGCGAAGGGTCTTGTTCCTGCGCTGCCCTAAACTCATCAGGCGACACATCTATGCCCGACTTCCTTGCTGGAACGACTAACGGTTTATCACCCTTTTCCCTTCTTGCTCCTTGTTTGAACTGCTGCCCCTGTAGCAGTCAACAACTCAGGATCCCCTGGATCCCTTGCCCCTGGGATATTTCCAATGATCAAATCATGAAGGGGTTTCTCCATCACCAACGCAGACAACTCGCCTGAGAAGTAAGGGGTACGTACTTCTATCTTAGCAACTGGAAACTCCCTCACAGTGCCATCGATTAGAGTACAGGTCTGGATTTGCCCTGTCAAATCCCCTTTCTCGACCAGCGTTGTTCGTACTACCCCGCATGAACAACCAGTGTCTCGTAACACTTTCACCCTCTGCTGGCCAATCCACCCTTCTTCCACTGGTAACGAACCACTCAGCCTAGTGCCCTCCATCCCTGACACTGACTGCTGTCCAGTGCTAGCCATAGGCCGCACTCCACCCTCTTCAGACTGAATCCCTTTTGGTTCCACTGCAGGTCGTTTCCCTTGACGACCCTTATCCACCTCTTGCAAGGCTGCTGCCTTCTGGAACCTCATGCGACAATCCCTCGCCACATGTCCCTTCTTGTGACAATGAAACACCTAATGTCCCTTTGCCCTTCCTTCTGCCCCACCACTGGGTTTGCAGACTTTGCAGGAAACTCCCCTAGTCTCCTTGCACTCTTCCTCACCTGTACCTAGCACCTGTTTCTCCTGCACCTTAGTGCCCAAACGTGCCTCTCTATACACCTCTGCGAACTTCAGCAACTCTCCTGCTGTCTCTGGCTGTCTCTCTTTCAAATGTATGGTTAACTCAGGGCCGCAACCTGACAAAATCTGTTCCTTCATAACTAGCTCTTTCAATTCAGCGAACTCCTTTTTCGTACCACTCAACTCTAACCATTTATCAAAATAGTGATCTAAACGTGCACCAAAACTGAGTGTACGTTTCCCCTGCTTGCAATCTAGCTGAACGAAATTTCTTCCTGAACCCCTCCTCTGTGAGGTCAAATCCTTTCATCAACGATTCCTTCACAGCGCCGAAATCAGACTGTTGTTCTGCTGGTAACGCAGTGAAAATCTGTAATGCCTTACCCGTCAGTAACGCCGACAAAATGACTGCCCACTCTTCTGGGGGCCAACCCTGACTGGTCGCAAACGTTTCGAAACGACTGATGTATGCATCAATCGAATCGGTTCCTTCAGAGAATTTTGGCAACTTGGGTCGGGGAGCATAGCTGCGCACAGAGTCACTGGAAACTGAACTCCCATCCTCGGTGGTCTCCTTTGTATTCTCACTTTCTCTAACTCTAATTGAACCTTTAATCTTTCCGTTTCCTGCTTCATTCTTTCTGTCTCCTGCGCTTCCCTTAGTCTTTCTGTTTCCTGCGCTTCCCTTATTCTTTCTGTCTCCTGCTTCATTCTTTCTGTGTTTCCTGCGTTTCCCTTATTCTTTCTGTTTCCTGCGCTTCCTGATTAGCCTGAATCCTTAACCTTTCTGTTTTCTTCCTTTTCTACCGCGACACGTCGTCTTTCCGCGCGTTCATCTCTTTCCATCTTTTGTTGGTTTTCAACGAATGCACGCAACTCATCTCCTGAGTAACCTAGATCACGAGCGACGCTCACAAGTTGTTCAATAGGGGTGTTCTTTTCTTCCGCCATTGTATCTCTTTTTTTTTTCTTTTTTTTTGAACAAGATTTTAATACTACGACAGCCAAACTGGTGGTTACCGACACGAGTGACGTAATAGCACAATCCTATGAATGATAATATTAGCTTGGGACAACGTAATTAGTTTTTATAAGACGCCCAGCGCCTGACCCAATCTATGAGAGCGAATTATAGGCAATCTGTGCGAAATGAGTACTCTGGGGCTGAAATGCCAAGCCTAGTATTATCTATCTTGGAAGCAATGCCAAGCCTAGTATTTAACTATCTTGGGAACATACAGTAAGACAACCCCTTGTCTTAGGATTACAATACTTGAATCCCACCCAGCTTCCTCTCTGAAAGTTGAACAATTATAATAAATGGGCCAGAATATCCTGGCAGGCTCGCCATAAATTGTCAACCTCGGGTGATGTCGATGGAGGAAGGACTAGCGCACAGCCCAAACACACTCACAGCTTGCTTGCGATCTCATTCTATATATCATGCATTCGTCACATCAAACCACTAGTAAAGTCTATAACTTTACTACACATGTTCATAGAACGAACCATCAATGCATATGGAATCAAACAAAATGAAACATTCTCTCTTTCCTGAACTTCACAAAATCATTTGTCTAAAACATCATTAACTAACCCGGGTATAAACAGATTTCTACTTTACCTGGCCAGGTGATCTTAACTATTCACGAATCACTGTCTTTTCTTTTCTTTTCTTTTCTTTTCACTGTCACTTTCACAAGCACGACACAACTGCTGGATCTGGTTTTGGTCTGATGGCGCCTGGTCAGGTGAGACTGTTGGCACTGGTCTTGGTCTGCTGGCGCCTGGTCAGGTGAGACTGTTGGCACTGGCGTTGGTCTGTCGATGAAAGTGGCGCTGGCCAAGTACGAGGTCGAACCCCAGTGAAGATAGAACAGTGACTATCAACATCGATCTGTTCTCCTTTCTTTCTTCCTGCATTAACGCATTGCACTCTCTCTCTCTCTCTCTCTTCTAGTCTGCTCTTATCAAATGGACATGGTTGCTTTTCTTTTCTTTTTTTCTTCTTCTTTTCCTCTTCATTAGTTAGCAACTCTCTCCACATCTCTCCTAAGTCCTTCTCTGCAGACTATCTCGTGCTAATGCCCCACTTGGTTCTCTCCTCTCCTCCCCTCATCTCTCTGCTCTTCTCTCCTCAGAGATTACACTCAGACCTCTCTCTCTCTGTCTCTCTGTTCGTTCTCCTCTCGTTCTCCTGTTCTCTCACTCTCACATCCTTCTTATCCCGTTCCGATCTGTCCAAAAAAGGCGAGTACCATTGGTCAGTATTTTTACTGCCTCGTACTCGAAGTTATCTCCCTCTAATTCCATTGGATGTTCAAATCATGCCAGTCATGCCTACACGCCTTACTCTCTGTGGTGGTCAATTGGTCATTTAATTGATTAGCTAGATTTCACCCCCACCACACACTACCTTCTCCCTCTCCCTTTCCTGCTTTAACCTGCGACGTCCGACTAACAATGGCGCTGGTTCACAAATTGGCTAGATGAGCCTGAGCCAGGCGCTACGACTCGTCTCGCTAGACATCGAGGCGTCGGTCAAAGCCGCTTAGTCGTCTGGCTGGACAGACCGTCTCTGTGGAGCCTCTCCCCTATGCTTAATTGGCTAGATCCGAACCATGGGGCCCGTCTACGTGGCGCCCACAATATTTGAGTTAGAGCTTATGTCCAAACAACCCGGACCACGACTTGGTTGTTCTATTTTTTGACCGTGACAAGCACTAAAACAGTTGCACCGGAAAGGAGTCACTGTACAGGATATGCACCCCACTTTCAGAGTTTCTGTGACTTCAACTTCTGTGTTTGCCCTCTGGAATGACAGGAAGACTTTCCAGCGTAAATTCAAGGTCCGCTCAGTGAATGTCAGAAACAGGTGATCTCAGTTCATTCAGATTAGTAGATCAAGGTCGTTTCCATAATTACGCTCTGTAAAAGGCAACTGAAAAGGGTTTCAGTCTTTTTGCTTTTTTGTTCCCGTTACAAGTGTCATTTAGTTCAGTTTTTTCTCATTTGCTATGATGATTTTGTTAGTTGAGATGCTCTTGTATTTGATATGCAATAAAGTTACCTTGCCTTTGCCTGATGCAGAAATGGTTCTGATGCTTTTC
>CM031603.1:59607859-59625359 GCA_018398815.1 Conus ventricosus
TTGACGTATTCTAGATGTGCGCCACCAGCAATGCGAAACGCATGAATATTTTATTTGACGTAGAGTAGATGAAGTCTTACATACGCTGAGTTGACACAAACATTTCGGATGATTCCAGCTTTCTATTATCTTGGCAACAGTGCACACTTCATAATTCTGTGAAACATTTGATGTTGGAAACGTCATCCGATAGGTCTAAGGCTTTTGGATTGTCAGTTTGAAGTGACTTGTTGATAATGTAATAGAAATAAGGCTGTTTGAATTGTCAGTTTGAAGTGGCTTGTGGATAATGTAATAGAATAAGGCTGTTTGAATTGTCAGTTTGAAGTGGCTTGTGGATAATATAATAGGAATAAGGCTGTTGAATTGTCAGTTTGAAGTGGCTTGTGGATAATATGATAGGCCTAAGACTGTTTGAATTGTCAGCTTGAAGTGGTTTGTTCATAATGCAACAGGAATAAGGTTGTTTGAATTGTCTGTTTGAAGTGTCTTGCTGATAATGTAATAGGAATATGGCTGTTTGAATGTCAGCTTGAAGTGGCTTGTTGACAATGTAACAGGCCTAAGGCTGTTTGAATTGTGGGTTTGAAGTAGCTTCACTTGCTTCATTCATCATAAATCATAAATGCCTCTGCGTTTGCTATATTTGGCAAAGTATATAAATATTATAAGTTTGTTTCATATACTAGTAAAATGTTTATCTGCATCTCAACCTTGAAGAACGTGCATTAAGGGGTCCAATTTTGACCGAAAAATGACTTTAAATTTATCGCTTTGTTTGGATTCGGTATATTTACCTTGCAGTTCATTGCTGTAGCAAAGCAATTACGTACATGCGGCCAAGATTTCAAAGAAAAAGACTTTTGTTAATTGAAACTATTGCTGAAAATGTTCATTGAATAAGTCTATTCATGGACTCGCTGAGTCGGTGACATTTTCACTCATGGAATGGCTGGAAAGGTCTTGACGATTGTCATCGTTCTGCCAGGACTGATCGCATTATTGCATGTCCTTGCTTAGAAAACACCAATGTCAAATCTTGACCACAGACGCATACACGCACTGACGAGCAGGGAAACTGAAAGACTGTGAAGGTTATGACAAGAAGACATGAACTGGGAGATGGGGAAAAAAATGCACACATAAGCGATCAGACTAACAAGCAAACAAAGGTAGCAACAACCAAACTCTTTAAATTCAGACGCAAGAAAAGTAACTAGCCTTTTTTTCTCCTTCAGCTAATACTTGTTGCCCGTGGTGATCATACAGAAAGCACAGATTCATGTAACCGGTTGTGACTGACTGAATATTTGGTTGATCGACAGATGAGTGCTGTAACGGGCTTTATTGCTTGTTTGTCTGATTAGTGCTGTAACTATGTGCTATAGGACTAATGTGCGCATTATCTCTGGTGACCATAGCAGAAAAAAATGTTTCGCTTCCCTTCCCTTTCAATTGATAAATCTCGATTATTTTGTATAAAATCTTTAACAAAAAAATGAATGCCCCAGAACCTGTAAAATTATGATATATATGCCTACATCACTGAAGTCAGAAAATGTAATGTGTTTTATTTGTTACGACTATATTGGACCGGAAAGCCCATGTTTTCTCTAACTGATATTTCGCACAATTGATTTTGGCGCCATTTTTAATTCTCCGCTAGTCAAACCTTGAGTATTTCTTGACATCGCGCAAAATGTGAGTATAACTGTAAAATAAAAAACACATACACAAAATAAAGTCTGTAAGCTCTTATGCCGTATATAGCAAGCGTAGGGTATTTTCTGGACAAGCTTGCGACTGTCCGAAATGACAACACGAGATGCCCACCTCTTTTGAAGAGTCGCCTTCTTCGTTTCACTCTTTGTCATTGTCGGAGTTTTTGGCTAGATCATCATTCTTCGAAATTCAGATTTTCCTATCCAAATGTAGCTAATGACTCCGTTTCTAGGATAACTACAACTGAATCATATCTAGTAGCTGTTTCTACAGGATATTTTCTAATCGAAAATTATATTAAAGCTCATCTCGGCAGCCGGGTGGGAAGGGGAGCCAGTTGTCTCTTGAACCAATTTTCAAAGTCCTACGCTCAGACTCAGTCTTGGAAAATCACGTTTAAATGCGTGGAAAAGTGAAAAGTGCCGGTTATTCATTCGTTATAAAAGTATTTTATGCTTTCTTTTTTTTTTTCAGTTCATTATTGCAACGTGGAAAAATTCGGTAGAAGCTCATTAAAGTACGTTCATTCTCTGACATTATTCCCCAGTAATTCAATACAGCCAGAAACTTCCCAAAAGTACATACTTATTTGATCCATTGGGTTCTGAGGCTTTCATCAATAGTTCATCTGTTTGAACTCTTTGAACGGATGGCGAACTAACCAACACGGAAGCTGCGGCAGAACGCACAAGTCATATTTCTGGCAGTTCCAGCCCCGCGAGGCCCGTGTTGTCTGCAGCACCGTGTTGGCGTCTTTGCAATCCGGTTTTCTGCTGTATATGAGCTGTTAAACTGACATGTTGGGTTTCTACAGTTCAGAAAGAGAAATAAAAGGGAAGAAACTCTGTTTCGTTCACACTGCGCTCTTCTTCTTGACTGGCTGTTGTCCCTTGGTTCTCGAACCTAACTCCGTCTGTCGGTCATCCTTTGTATTCCCTACCACTCCACGACACCACAGTGCCACCTGTGCTTAAAGATGCTTTGCAAAAACTGCATGGCTGACCGGCTGATGTAGAGCCAGGCTGAAAGAATACATGAATGAACCAGTCTGTCAATCAATCGATCAGTCAATCAATCAGGCTGATTCGCTTGTATCAATGAATCAGTGACTTGGATGACGATGAGTCTGCAAAGTGTTGCTGTTGCTTTGCTTGCTTTCCAGATGGGGATGTTTAACCTGCCCGTGCTCGCAGTCTTCAAGTAGACTATTATGGCACACAGGTTGCATGCATTGTGCATTTTCGTGTAGCCGGTACTCACCCGTCTTAGGACATGAGCATCGGGATCTTAGAGTCCGTGTATGATCTTTAGTGCATGTGACACAGACTAGACCTCGGTTTATAGTCCCATCCGAACGACTATATGGGGGATGGAGTCAGAACCAATGTTAACTCCGAGGGAAAAATCCCCCTGTACCGAAATTCGAACCCGCAACCCCAGGATCACGAGTCCGGCGCTCTACCAACTGAGCTATCGGGTGTTGTAACAACTGAAGCTGTTTTGATCATTGTTGTTATGATTGTCTGGTTGTCTTGTTCTTGTTGTTGTTCTTGTTCTTGTTCTCTTTTTTTCAATATTCTTTTCGTGTGGTTCTTCTTGTTCTCTCTTTTAGTTTTTTACTTGTTTGTTTGTTTTTCTCTAGCCACTAACGTGCAAATCTCGTCATGGTCGATGACCGATTTACTAGTCGCAGTCCACTGACTCTTTCATGTTAAGATATAGATAGATAAATGAATATATAAACAGATGAATGGACAGAAATATATATATATATATTATATATATATAAATAATATAGGAAAGTATATAGATAAACATAATAATGGGGATTTTTGCTATAAGAATCTAACAAATAATATCAAACTGGATAATGAAATAGAGTCAGGAACAAATACATAAGACGAACATGGGTATGTGGGCATAAGGAAATCAACGCAGGAAACTTTTAATCAGCTGGCACAGCATTTGAACTTGAGGGTAAAGCAGACAGAGATTATAGACGAAAACTGGGGGAAAAAACAAAGCGTACAAAACTGAAACGTCTGCAACATTTGACTAGGAGGGGACCATCGATCCTTTTGAAGGAGATGGAAAATTTAGATTGCTCTTCTCCGAGCGGCCTTTCGCCCGCTGGATCGGGACTCATCAGGGAGACACGGCTGGTTGTGTCTGCGCTCCCGGCGTCAAATAGAGACACACCACAGTCCATAAAACTGTGGTGTTCTCACCACCATGGGTGCAAAAAAGAATCCAATAGCACCCCCAGAGCAGCCAGTCCAAATCTCAAGTCCAAATCTTTGCCAGACAGTTCAGTTGTTGGCCTGCGCTTGTTTTTTCCCCCACTATTAGATTGTTCGTCTATGTATTTGTCTGACTTTATTCAAGTTTAAAAGGCTCTGCCAGTCTTGAATAAAAGTTACTCTGTGTTAGGTTTCCTTATGGGAGCAAACATACCCCACTTGTTTACTGTTTATTGTTTACTGTTCCCTACCTCATTTCATTTCCGATTTTGCTTTGATTAAATTGAGGTTATTTGTCTTTGTTTCTGTCCGTCTGTGTGTTTGTCTTTTGATCTCCCTTGCATCTTTGGGTGGATCCTCAGGCGTAGGCTCAAAGACTGTCCCCTACATTTTATATTATTTGCATAATGTCTTTAGTTTTACAGCAACTTTTTTTCCTCCCCACACTTTCGTTTGGTTGCATTTACTACTCTTCGCTGGCTGCTCTGGGGTGCTATTGGATTTTTTTTTTGCACCCATGGTGGTGAGAACACCACAGTATTATGGACTGTGGTGTGTCTCTATTTGACGCCGGGAGCGCAGACACAACCAGCCGTGTCTCCCTGATGAGTCCCGATCCAGCGGGCGAAAGGCCTCGGAGCAGGCAATACAGATATATCTGCCTTCAAAAGGGATTGCGATGGTTCCCTTATGCAGCTAGAGAAGAGTTTTCGTATCTGTAACATTTTTTTTTTATTTCATTTTCCCAGTTTCTCCATTTCAAACTCCCCTCCCTCCCTCAAGTCCAAATCTTTGCCAGACAGTTCAGTTGTTGGCCTGCGCTTGTTTTCCCCCACTATTAGATTGTTCGTCTATGTATTTGTCTGACTTTATTCAAGTTTAAAAAGGCTGTGCCAGTCTTGAATAAAAGTTACTCTGTGTTAGGTTTCCTTATGGGAGCAAAACATACCCCACTTGTTTACTGTTTATATATATATATAGTTAAAACAAGTTAAAAGAGGAATCTTAAAACTATCTACAAATTTGTTTCGAGCGTGTTGCGCTGTCATCAGGATGGTTTTTGGTTTGCCCACCGCCGATGTTATATAGCGTGTGGGCTCCCGTTTGCGGTTGTTTGCACGTGCGGGTTGGCTGCACGTGTTTTTTGGGGGCTTTCAGGTTTTTGTTTTGGGTGTGTTTTACTGGATGTTTTTGTCAAGGAGTTGAGAGTTGAGCACTTAAAAAATTTTCTTAATCGCTCCTCACGTTGAGCACTGTGGCCTGAGAGGTTTTAAAATGGAGGAAATTAATTTTAGACAATCTACAAAAAATATACCGTTCTCCAACCGTCAATCCTACGTAAAAAGATTAATAGAACAAACTGAAAAAATTCATACGCAATATGAGATGAAAGCATTTTTCTTCCTGAACCCGACAGCAAAAACAGAAGACAAAAACACCTACGGCTTCAAATCATGGCGATCACCACCAGCCATAGACGAATCAAATCTTCGAGAACAAAATGAAAGAATGATAGCCAACATTGAATTAAAAAAAATCCAACAACGATTTCCAAACATCATTAAAAAAAAACAAATAAAACAAATACAAAATGACAAAAGGATATTTGTGAAGGCTCATAAAACCAGTAACTATTACAAAATGGAACCAAATGAATACTCTCAACTCCTTGACAAAAACATCCAGTAAAACTTTTTTTTTAAGCTGACAAAAGAACACACGATAGCATCCGTGCTGAAGAAAAAAGAACTCGCACATCGCATAGACCTAAGTGACAGGGTAAAAGCGACAGCAAAAAAGAAGCCTTTATAACACTCAAAGACCATAAACCTAACTTCCATAGCAATCCAACATGCAGACTAATAAATCTATCAAAATCTGAATTAGGCTAAAATAAGTAAGAAAATCCTAGAAAAAGTAATAAAAAACGTAAAATCAAACTCTGAATTCAACCTCTGGAAGAACACATACGAAGTTATTCAATGGTTCAAAAACTTGACAAACAAAGGAACACAGTATTTATCACATTTGACATAGTAGACTTCTACCCATCCATAGACGAGGAACTACTCACCAAAGCTCTAAAATTTGCTAGTAACCATACAGACATAACAGGGTCAGAAATGGAAATCATCCTCCATACCAAGAAAACGTTATTACACAGCCAAAATGAAACCTGGATCAAGAAACGAACAGAAACATCAACATTTGACGTAACCATGGATCATATGATGGTGCAGAAATATGCGAACTGGTTGGACTGTTCATGCTATCCAACATCAAGAAGCAACTTGGAAAGCAAGTCGGATTATACAGAGACGACGGCCTTGCAGCACTAGCTAACAACCCAAGAACCATTGAAAACAAGAAAAAAAACTATGCAAAATCTTCCAAAATCGTAACTTAAAAAAAACTATTGAAGCAAACAAAAAGGTAGTGAACTACTTAGACATAACACTTGACCTCAACAACAACATATATAAGCCATATAAGAAACCCAATGATACACCCATTTATGTAACACCAAAAGCAACCATCCACCATCTGTATTAAAGACCATACCCAATGGCATAAACAAGAGACTATCCAACCTGTCATGCAACGAAAGAGTATTCAATAACGCAGCAGTAGAATATCAAGAAGCACTTCAAAGAAGTGGCTACAACTACAAATTACAATACAACCCAGACAACAACATGAACAAAAGTAAGAAGAACAGGAAAAGGAAAATCATATGGTACAACCCTCCATACGACTGAAAACTCAAAACAGCATAGGGAAAGAATTTTTCAAAATCTTAACAACATCGTTCCCAAAAGAGCACAAATTGTCCAAAATATTCAACAAAAACACCGTGAAACTATCATATTAATGTATGCCCAACCTCAAAAACCTAATTGATGCATCCAACAAAACAAAAACCAATTCAGCAAAGAAGGTTGAAGAAAGGTAAATCTTGCAACTGCACTAAAAAATAACAGTGCCCCTTAAACAACAAATGCCTCTACAACAATATTGTATATTAAGCCACTGTGACATCAGAGAATGAAAAGAAACATATATAGGGATTACTGAAAACCATTTCAAAACCAGATATGCAAACCACAGTCATTCAATAAAGTAAAATACAAAAAACCAAACAGAACTGAGCAAATACATTTGGAAACTCAAAGATACAAAACAAACTATAATATATCCTGGAAAATAATAAAAAGAGCATCACAATACAACAACATTTCAAAAAGATGCAATTTATGTCTAACTGAAAAATGGTTAAACCCGTATGACTGCCTTTAGTCAGTCAGCTGACGCAGAAATAAAAGTGCTTTCCATGTGCCTATGGGCAGTCCCCTGACGTCATGCATTTTTCTTGAATTTTCATTCGTTACTATTTCTATCAACAGACTCAAATAGAGTTTGCGTAGAAAGCCTTATATGTCTGTAGTCTTAAAATAATATGTAAATGACCACACGTGGGGGAAAGCCCATTTAAATTTCTCATCACTGACTGGATGACAGCCAGCACTTCGTGTCTCACTTGCAAAGATGGCGGCGCAACCTTCGGCAAGCCCAGCGACCAAATCAACGTATTTACACAGCTGAGCAGGCTCTGCTGATGATTTTTGACAAACACAATAATCTTTTATTCAACGACTAACTCGAGCATGAAGGTGAGATGATGATAGTGGTGGAATTGCCGACCATATTCGTCAGTTATTGAGTAGGGCTCTGTGACCTCAGTGTGTGTTCAGCTGACAGCGTCAGTCGAACGAGCCAGCCAAGTGTGTACTCTGCACCGCGTGCTGGTGTCCAGAGTGATGTGAAAATCAGTGCGAGAGCGGATCATGGCCTGCTCGCGGCGTGACACAGTGCAGACAGAAAGGTAGGGAAGATGAGGGGTGAAAGAGAGGGTTGAAGTCCAGCAAGGGGACGTGTGGGGAGAGGGGGGGGGGGGGGCGTGGTCGTGGACTGGTCAGTCTGCATCGAGTGTGAGCGTCTTGATAGACTTCCAAACTGTTTTACTTTCATTTACAGGTGTAGTGTGACAATACAAACTTTATTTTCAACTTTTTTGCTGTGTGTTCTTGTTTGGATGTGGTAAATACATATGTTTTTGATCGTGCAAAAAAATCTATCCAAATCTAAAAGCCTAAATACTTTTTTATTATCAAAATTAAAAACAAAAGAAGCCCAGATTCAAAATCTTCATTCAATTTCTTCAAAATGATATAGATTTCATTTTTCTATCTTTTGTAGTTTCTGAGCTAGAATTTTTTGTTAATTATGACCCCCAAATCATGAGATGTCCCTGGCACCTGGGAACACCTTTGTTTGTACTATTGTGAGGCACTGAACGGGTAAATAAACATGTTGAGTTAGAAAAGAAACTCAACATGGCTAAGATATATGAAGGTCCAGATGAATTGTTTGAAGCAATGCTCGAGAAAGAGAGTTTGTCAAGAGCACTGATTGAGATTGATTTAGAAGTTATTAATCGAAAAAACGTGCGGGCAAGTGTTGTACATGCTATTTCTCAAGTTCCAAGTAAACTAACAATACAACCGCCAGTTAAATTAATGCTAAAAGTTTTAATCGACTATATAACAATAAATGAAGAAAATCTAGAAGTCTGGGTCTCAACCAAACAGCAGACTATTCTTTCCTCTAATGACTTAACACCTGGTTGGGCAGACCAACTGCTTACACAGTTTGATGAAGCCTCCGAGGAAGCTAAAATGAGAGGCTCTGGCTGGTCAGAGGTAAAGTCTTAGAGATCAGATTAAAACAGGCTAAGTATGAGCCGATTGTTGGCAAGGCTTACATTCCGCTGTGCATCCCGTTGCTAAAAACGCAGAGAGGATTAAGAACTTAAAGGTGACTTGATTAAGAACTTAAAGGTGACTTGATTAAGAACTTGAGGTGACTTAAGTAGAAACTTAGAACAACTTGATAGCGACTTGAATAAGAACCTAGGGTGACTTGATGAAACGTAAAAAAACACATTCTTTTTCTTGGGGAGACAACTCCTCTTCTCTTATTCTGAAGGGCTGCTTTCCTTTGTGTGAGCCCTTCATTATCAGCTTATTAGCTTATCACAAAATTGCAGAGCTGGGGCGCCGCATTTGTCACTTTACTAGTAGGCGCCCAGCCAACGCAAATCAGCCCGTGTCAAATTACACAAAATTGCATAGCCAGGCGGCGCCGCGTACCAGTGAATATATATTCCCGCGGGAGTTTTCCAAAAATCTAAATTTAGGCATATTCTTAGAGGGCTAAATTTAGATTTTTGGAAAACTCCCGCGGGAGTAAACTAAACTAAATTTAGCTGGGGCTTGCAAATCTATGTCAAACGGGTTGGCCTGCACGTTTGACATAGTTAGAGGGCTTGCAAATTATGTCAAACTGGTTGGCCTGCACGTTTGACATAGTTACGTGAGCCACTACATCCTCCAGCCCTCTTGCTGTTAAGAAGTATAGGACTCATTTACATTAACAGTTATAGCAACAGTTTATATAAACCCAACACATTGAAAGCTTTCACAATTCTATGGTGACCAGTGTAAATGTTGATAAAGTTGTTTTTTATTTAAGTAGAATATTTTTAAAGGCCAAACAACAACTGTATCTTACATTACTCTTTAGTCACTAGTTTGTTCAATATTTATATTAAATACTTTAGCATATTAAATATGAAAATATAGCTTTTAACAATTAATACTATGCAAACCACACTTAGCAACCCTAAACACTAAAACAGAAATAGTAAACAACTGCAGGCACAAGTGGAAATCGTTGTTGGTGAACACACCCCAAGCAATAACCTGAAATTAAAAATAGAAAAAAAACAAAAACACGTGCAATCTACCTGCACGTGAAAAAAAAACAATAACTGGGCCCCACACGCTATAAAACACCGGCGGTGGGTGACCCAAGTAATCATCCTGACGAGAGCCCAGCTTGAAACAACGTTGTAGATGATTTTAGACTTCGTTTTTATTCTTTAACTGTAAACAAATTATATATATATATATATATATATATATATATATATATATATATATATATCAACCAATCAATCAAAAGTAAACAAGCAAATTGGCAAACACAGAAACTGCTAATTTGATGACCACACTAAGAGTTAAAGGTCGGCTTGTAGACTTGTTTGTATGAGGCTTTCAGGGCCAAAACACCGTTGCTTCTGTCGTCGTCTTTTGTTCAGTCCACTCGTTCAACGGTCTTGCGACCCGACTTTCTTCTTCTCTTTTATGAGAACGAGCGCCACGCTTCCGTCACCTTTGGGACCATCCCAGTGCAATGTGGACTCCAGATTCCAAATCAGAATGATTCATTGTGGAGACAACCGGGGAGATAGGAAAGGGGTCAGGTGGAAGGGGGGATGGAAGATAAAGATGTTAAGGAGCAGAGAGGCGGGCGAAGGGGTCGGGGGCATGGATGGTGCGGTGAGCGTGGAGGTGGGGATGGGACTGTTTTGATGTTGTTTACTCATTCAAACACACATGACAGTGATGGATGTAAAGGGACTCGTCACGCACGGGCTTGGCTTGTAGCGCTCAGGTAAGACGTTTAAAAAGCGATTCATGATGTACAACACACACCCACACACACACACACATACGCTCGCACGCACGCACGTACACACGCACAAACGCCACACACACACACACACACACACACACACACACACACACACACACACACACACACACACACACACACACACACACACACGCACGCACGCACGCACGCACGCACGCATGCACACACTCGCTCCCGCGTACACACGCGTAGGCACGAACACTCACAGGCGCACGCACACACACACACACACACACACACACACACACACACACACACACACACACACACACACACACACACACACACATCATCATCATCATATCATCATCATCATCATCATTAACAACAATACACCAGCACATTCAAGGACACACACGCGCGCGCGCGCGCGCGCACTGCATGCATGCACAGCTCACATTACTGTCGGTTTGGTAGATTAAAAAGACGATGATAAAGTGGAGGCAAAAAGACTCAAGAGGAAGGAGACAGAAAAGGAAAAGAAGAAGAGGAGGAGGAGGAGGAGGAGGAGGAAGCACAGAAGAGGAGGAAAACGACGATGTGGTAGAAAGAAGAAAAATTATATGAAGAATGAGAACGACAAAACAAATGGAAGAAGAACTATCGTCTGTCTCCTGTCACCTAAAGTGTAAGAGAGAGAGAGAGAGAGAGAGAGAGAGAGAGAGAGAGAGAGAGAGAGAGAGAGAGAGAGAGAGAGAGAGAGAGATCTTTTCTTTTCTTTTCTTTTTTCCCCCTCCATTACAGCTGTTAAACAATACCATCAACAGAATTCTTTCATCATCATCATCATCATCATCATCATTATCATCATCATCATCCTCATCCTCATCCTCATCATCATCATCATCATCATCATATTTCGTTGTTTCAACACAAGCCAGTAACGTGTCTTTCTGTAGAACAGACCTACCAAACAAAATTCCTTAGCATCGCGAAGCAGGGTTCGGAAACCAACAGAACTTAATACCCCCTTCTCCACCTCACCCGACCCGCACCACATCATCTTAAAACTGAAAAGAGAATTGGGTGTAGTGGGGAGTATCTTGACTACATATCGCACCGGATTCTTTTATTTTTTAATATCTTTATTGCTATTTATTTGTTACTTTATTTATAAATACGTCTCGTTCTTTTTATTTCCCTCATCACGCCGTCACCGTCATCAGCAGCCGTGGCAGCAGTCGCAGAACTGGTTTAAGGTGCTGGTGGTGCTTGGCAGTGGTGTCGTTAACGTAAGAGAGAGAGAGAGAGAGAGAGAGAGAGAGAGAGAGAGAGAGAGAGAGAATGTTGCTTATAGCCCAGCCGAGCGCAAAGGGTCATAATCATGGCCGTCACCGCCCTACGTCAACTCTCAAGTCATACTAAAAGAAAATGCACATCATACATTAAAACACACGTTCTAAAAACACACCGGAAATATAATTAAAAATCTTTCTTGTGTAAAATCTTGGATCAGATGAGAAATGTTGATTTTTTTTTCCTCCAGAAATTTGAAGACCACATCAGGTGTACAATATCTCTGAACAAGGTTTTCATGGAGTCTGCTGTAAAGTGTTTATGTCTCGCATAAAGGACATGTTTCATCTGCGCGTGGCACAGGGTTCGATTATAGCTGTATTAAGAGCTGCTTACTGTTCTTGCCGCTGTATTACGAGCTGCTTACTGTTCTTGCAGCTGTATTAGAAGCTGCTTATTGTTCTTGTCCAGAAGGTCATGTTTTTATCAGTGTGTTTGTTGGTCTGTTTGCATACCTGTCAGCATGACTGGGCAAAGAAACTGGTGGAGACAGCTGTCACGAAAGAGGGCGGAATGATGGTGAAAAGGTCAAATACTCCGCGAGAAACAAGAGACATGCAGAGAAAACCGGGTTTCTGACTTTTACCGGTGAAACGAGGTGCCAAAAATCAGAATAAGTAAACGGCAGGCCTGTTATCTCTGCTTCATGTTACTCTTAGAGAGTAATTAGAGTGTTGCTAGCTTAATACCGGAGACAAATTGAATAATTTTATTGCGTTTTCAGCATCCAGAGGAATTATCATTATCATCATTATTTTCATTGGTATCAAAAGTAGTAGTAGTGGTTGTGTTTGTAGTCACAGCAGCATAGTAGGAGTAGTAGGAAGAGCAATGGTATTAGTTGTAGAAGAAGACTTTGGGTCGAGTGTGGTGTGACGGGGAGGGAAGAGGTGACTATTAAAGGGAACTAAACGTGTACAGTCCTTTTATACAGTACAACGTTTAATTCCCTTAGAATACGTAGACGTGACAAACGCAGCAACGATTCGTAGAAAAACAACAAACCCAAAAATGTTTGGCTAGCAGATCCTCCCCCCCCCCCCCACCCCCCAACCCCCACCCCCCCCCCCCCCCCCCCACCCACCACCACCACCCCTTTTTAGAGTAATGATACAGAACTCGTCAATGATCTGTCTTGGACAGTGTCTTGTTCAGAAGTTCCGTATCATGTAAGTGTGACCATGGTAACACAGAGGGCTCTTTCGCTATGAAGAGTATGTTCGCGTTCTGAAAATTCTGTGATGGCAATTTCCTCGTTTCTGACACCCACTGTGTCTTTTCTTTTTTCTTTTTTCTTTTTTCAACTTCGCTGTTGCATTTTGTCTTTCTACCCTCCTTTGCCCTGTCTTTGTTTTAGCAAACCTTGCGCATTTCTCTCCCACAGAACGGGATAGTATGCCTGCATTCTTCTTGTGATTTTGCCTCCAAATACTGACAATGTAGACTCTGTCCAGAGTGATTACCAGTTGTCCATTGAATATTCTTTTTATTCATTTGGTCTGTAAAAGAGTGTTAATGTTTCCACTGTATTTTCGTCATTTTTGTCTTCTATTCTTCTAATCTGGAGCAAAATTGAGAAAGAGAGGGGTTATTTACCGCCAAGGACATAGGCAAACAAAGTACAGGACAAGACACAATGCATTTCGACCTCTTGGGTCTTCTTCAGGCAAAACCAAATAACATTTAGGATAGTGTAAACGAAGAACGAGAAACCACTTATCTTCTCATGTTCGCCGCACGACCCAAAGTGGCCGCCGGACGGAAACGAGATGAGCCGAAGATGAAGGATGCGTGACGTTCTCATCCGGTCTCGTTTTGTCAGCCTTAATTAAAAATGTCAATAGTTGAGTGATCACGTCATGTATTTCGTGTACATTTGCGCACAGACTGTTTTCTGATGTTGTGTTTCTCAGGATTGACTTCTTATTTATTATGTAAATTTATGGAAAGTAGGAGCCTATATGTTGGCGAATCTTAGCATGCGTCTATGTACTTGAGAAACACATTGAATGATTTAATTCTTGGTTCTTGATTTTGTAATCCCCCACTTCCATCCCCTTCATACACACACACACACACACACACACACACACACACACACACACACACACACACACACACACATACGCACGCGCGCACACACACACACACACACACACACACACACAGACACACACACTCTCTCTCTCTCTCTATCTCTCTGTGTCTCTCGCTTTCTCTCTCTCTCTCTCTCTCTCTCTCTCTCTCTCTCTCTCTCTCTCTCTCTCTCTCTTCTCTCTCTCTCTCTCTCTCTCTCTCACGCGTCCCTCCCGATCCCCCGTCTCAAGCCACCTCACGCTAATTCTCAATCGCGCCCCTCCCTCCCCCCCCCCCCCCCCCCCATGTCATAACTTAAATAAGAAAATAATATTTGTGTCAAAAAGTACACACACACACACACACACACACACACACACACACACACACACACACACACACACAGTCTCTCTCTCTCTCTCTCTCTCTCTCTCTCTCTCTCTCTCTCTCTCTCTCAATCTCTCTCTCCTCTCTCTTAGCATGTATGTGTGTGTGCATGCGTGCGCGCGCACAGAGAGAGAGAGAGAGAGAGAGAGAGAGAGGAGAGAGAGAGAGAGAGAGAGAGAGAGAGAGAGAGAGAGAGAGACCCTGTCTGCTTTAACTGGCCTGGCCGCAGGTATGTGATGGGAATACATTTGTACACAAATTAAAAATATGAAATGATTTTGAAGGTTTGTTTGAGGACTGTTATGTAGCACCTTGATGCATATTTGTGTGTCTATGACCTAACAGATAAATCATCTAAGTCTGACCCCGAGTCAGAATCATGTGCGTGCGTATGCGTGCGCGCGCGCGCAAGAATGTGTGCACACGAGCGCACGCGCACACGAGCGCGCGCGCACACGAGCGCGCGCTTGTGTGTAGGCGTGTATATGTGTATTTGTGTGTAAAGTTGTGTGTCTGTCTGTGTGTCTGTGTATGTATGTGCTTCTATCTGTGTGTGTGTTTGTGTGCGAGCGTGCGCGCGCGCCTTCACACACACACACACACACACACACACACACACACACACACACACACACACACACACACACACCACAGGGATACATGTGCAAGAATGACATTCACTCTTATTAAAAGTCGGAAACAGCGATGGGTTTGTCCCATCCACAAAATTTAGAGGAACACGTCTATTATGCCAACTGGCATTTCATGGTAAAAAGGTGAACAGTCGTGCCCAGGGCCTTTCCTACCAGCATGCCGGCCCATGAGTTCTTTGTTGATCACAATGTAGCACAGGCGTTAAAGCTCCCGGTGACAAAGAAAAACGTCCTTTCGAGGGAAAAGGTGGAGTTAGAAGAGGGGAGAAAGGTGTGACTATACAGAGAGAGAGAGAGAGAGAGAGAGAGAGAGAGAGAGAGAGAGAGAGAGAGAGAGAGAGAGAGAGAGAGAAAGGAGGAGGAGGAGGAGAGAGAGAGAGAGAGAGAGAGAGAGAGAGAGAGAGAGAGAGAGAGAGAGAGAGAGAGACAGAGAGAGAGAGAGTACAATTACGACTGCAGCTGCTTCTACCACTGCTGCTGTTACATGTAATACTGCTGCTGTTTCTAATACTACTATCATTACTACTTCTTCTAGATCTACTACTACCGCAACTGCCACTAGTAGTTATTTTCTGCCGCTGCTGCTGCTGCTATCGCCACCTTCAAAAAGCTATAAGACGATTTACACACTTCTGAGTAATATGTAAAGACTTGGATCATCACGCAACCTTTGGCACGCAATGGGTTAAAAAAAAGAAAAACAACAACATGACCTTTGGCATGCCATAGGCTAAAACATCGTGTGACTTTCATCGTGTAATGGTCTAAAACAATTCACATTTCTGGCGTGCAATGGGTTAAAACAACACAAAACATTTGTCAAGTAATGGTTAAGACAACGCCGAACTTTTCGGATGCAATGCATTAAACAAAACGGATTGGCATGTAATGGGTTAAGACAACAGAGTACTCTTAGCAAGCAGTAGGTTTGGACAACACTTTTGGCATGCACCAGGGTAAGACGACTCAAAAAGGTCTACGACACAGTTCCTAAGAGTTCTGGGGTAGATCCTTGGCTGGTCAGGGGATCTTCACGGTTACTTTGTTCTTCGTCATTTGGCACAGGATAGAGAGAAATTACTACTTCAGTCGGCCATTCGAATGTCCGGCCTTCACTGTACAGCATAAACCGTAAGTTTCCCTGTTTGGAATATTTTGTCTAGCCACCATTCTTTGGCCCTCAATCCCAGACCAGGACAAATACACTCCTTGGAATTCGTCATTCCGTGACTTTTTCTTTCTACTTAAAACCGAAGGCTCTTTTTTATTTCTTTGGAAGTGTGACCATTTGGAAAAAGACACGGAGACCAATCACAACGGGCTTTAACAACACCACAGGCCGTGGCTACAGGCGCATAATGCTGTCTGTCGCTGTCCGACTTGGTTCGTCACACCTTCCACCGATTACCTGAACCGACAAGGTCAATGACTTGGTGTACAGCTGGCTGCCTAAAGTTACTGGCAGGTCTAATGTTACAACAGGGCTCTCGGTTTGTGCCTACCTGTACTCTCACGCGCGGACAGAATTAAAGCATACACGCATTAGCCGCACATCTGGGCGCAGTGTGTGCGTGCGTTAGTATTTAGGCCTATGTGTATATGATACTCAAGTATTCTGTGCTATCTGTGAGAATTAAGCTGAAACAAAGTTCGGCGACAGATGTGTAGAGTGTACCACCCCTGTCTGCTGCTAACATATGAGGCACGGTCAGTGGATTTGTTGATCACCGTGAGGACCGAAAAGAACTGCCCCCACTCTAGTCGATTGAGCGGGACATAACGGGTAGGAGAGGGTGGGAATGGGGAATAGAGAAGGATGGGGAGAGCAGGAAGGGTGAGGGAAGGAGGGCGGGCAGGTTTGCCCGACTGGAAGTTAAGTCAACGTGCGTCACACAATGAATTTACTTCGATGGCAAAGGGCCAGATTCTGCCTTCGATTGGAGTCCACAGATACCAAAGGTCAGGTTCCATTTCGCCCGTTCCCCTTTCATCCTCTTTGATTTTATGTTCAGAAAGAATCAACGGCACAGGAAAGAGAACAAAGGAGATTATGAAACGGGAGGGGCGGGCCCGCTATTGCGGGGACCCGCTATTGCGCAAGCGCAATAGCGGGCCCGCTACACTGTCGCGCAATAGCGGGCCCGCGCAATAGCGGGCCCACGCAATCGCGCAATAGCGGGCTGACGCCAAACGGGAGACGGATACGTGCTATGCGCAAAACGCTACTCTCAAAGCCGCATCCGGCATCTAACAGTAATCAGCCATCACAAAATCACAAATAGATAAATAGAGAGATAAATAGATACATGTAGGTATAAATACATAAACAAAATTCTGCACAGCCTAGCTCTTGGAATATTTTGTGCTTGACTGAAGCAGTTCCAACTCACTGATCTGATCATCTACATACTTAACCTTTATTTGTTTATTCATTTATTTAGCAACGGAAATTCGCCCCCCTCGTTTACTTGTCGTCGATTCTTCATGTAAAAAAGCAAGAAAAAAAAA
>CM031603.1:59633429-59643429 GCA_018398815.1 Conus ventricosus
GAAAGGTACGGCCACCCGTGAACTTGCGATGAATAGCACGGCGTGGAATTAGAGAGAGAGAGAGAGAGAAAGCAAACCGAATTGAGCTGAACTATACCAAGGTGCAACCGCACCACAACCACACTAAGGACGGTACACGACAACAGCAACGACAATAAACAAATAAGTAATTCCGCCACCCTGGTGGGTCGAACGTCGTAGGCCTCGTGACAAACTCGTGACAGTGGGAGTGTGGACGTGCTGCGTGCGCATGTGCGTGTGAGTGTGTGTGTGTGTGTGTGTGTGTGTGTGTGTGTGTGTGTGTGTGTGTGTGTGTGTGTGTGTATGTGTGTGCGCGCGCGCGCGTGTGTGTGTGTGTGTGTGTGTTGTGTGTGTGTGTGTGTGTGTGTGTGTGTGCGTGCGTGCGTGCGTGCGTGCGTGCGTGCGTGCGTGTGTGTGTGTGTGTCTGTGTGTGTGTGTTCGCACGCGCGCGAATTGTGCGCGCAGGTACGTGTGGTGTGTGTGCGTGCGTGCGTGCGTGCGTGCGTGCGTGCGTGCGTGCGCGTGTGTGTGTGTGTGTGTGTGTGTGTGTGTGTGTGTGTGTGTGTGTGTGTGTGTGTTCGCACGCGCGCGAATTGTGCGCGTTCGTCTGTTACTGTGCGCGTGCATGCATGCGTGCGTATGAACATGCGTGTGTGCACGCTCGTTTTCGTTCTTGTATGCAGTTATGCGTGCTTGCTCTACGTGGAAGTCGAAAGAAAAGCTGAACAAAAACGACTTGTTCAGAAGCCCTGCAGTTTCCCCCATTTTTAGCAATGGAGGCAAAACTGAAGTGGATTCTGCTTCTCTAGCCGCACAGCGCACTGGCTGTGGGAATTAGCCGTCGCTTGTTTACCAGATAGACTTACAGCGTCGGTTATAGAGCTGGCGGAGCCGTTTATTGTTCAGTCCGTCATGTCGTTCAGACCACCACAGGCCCCTTGACTTTCCAAACCCGGCTCTTACGTCACTGTGGTTTTGTTATTTTGCACACACACCCTTTCCTCCTCCTCCCCCCCATCACACCCATGCCCCTCCCTCCCACCCGTCCCTCTTCCCTCTCCCGACTCACCCACTCCTCACCTCCCCCCCCCCCCCCCCCCCCCCCTCCTTTGTTCAAAGTCTGCTCTCTGGCTTCTTCGTTTCTACTCATTTGCGTTGGATATTGGCCGAACGGTTTTGAGTGTTCTGTCGGTTGGATGCAATCGATCCCGCGTTCAATTCCCCGTGTGAACGATGCTTTTTTTTCTTACCCCTTTTCTTTCCTTTTCTCTTTCAATTCTTTTCTATCATCGGACTTTCTGCTGGATGGGTGGGTTAGGTGCTAGGTCTTAAAGGTCTGTCACACAGAAAAAAAAACAGATGAAATGCGCATATACCACTTACAAATTTTTGGCAGATTTTCTGGTACGCGCTGATACGTGGAAAAAATGAGAAATTTTTGGGGTCTTTGCGTCAAATTGTGACAGATGTATCAGGAAAAAAACCCTGATAAAGCACTGACAAATCACGACTGACAGACGACGCTCCACGTGTATCAGCGAATACCGCCCAAATGCCCAAATTTTTTGTTGCAGGACACGCAAATCCACTGATTGCGGGCGTATCCTCCGCGTGTAACCCGCGTATACTCCACGCATTCGCGAAGAAAGACGGATGCTCCACTGATGAAACACGGAAGCTCCGCGCACGCTTCTCGATTGGTCGGCGGTTGCTAGGCGTCTGAATCACGTGCGCACCGCGCAAATATAAGCCGAGTGCCGATAGGGGTTCAGCATAACATCGCCGACTTCTCGACCAGCAAAGATGGCAAGAAAGAACTCCCAAGAGTCCCCAGAAGACGAGGAAGAGGATGAAGGCCAATCCCCTACTCCAGAGCCTGTCCCTGAGCCCAGGTGGATGAGGCCCAATATGTCGAGGAGGCTGCAGGTGGCGAAGAAGGAGAGGCTGCTGATGGTGCTGCCGCTGTTGAGGGTGCTGGTGCTGTAGCTGGTGATGGTGCTGGAGACGACCTGACCCTGAAGAGCATGAGCCTGAAGAGGGTGCCTCTGACAAACCTGGAAAGGGGCAAGGGCAAGAGCCAACCTGCTGATAGACAGTCCTTCGCCCTAACAGCCCCGCAGGAAGACGCCTTGGTGGAGTGGATCCAGGCCAACGATGGCATCTGGAGGAGGGGGAGCAGCCAATACAAGACCCGAAGCACCTGTGGGAGGCCAAGGCGGCAGAGATGGGACCCCACCGTGAAGCATCTAGAGCTGGTGGAAGTCTCAGAAGGACTGGTATGTGGGGCTGAACAACAAAAAATCCGGACAGGCCGCCAAGCAGAAACACAGACAGGGAGCAGTGGGTCCTCAGGAAGCTGGCATTCTACTCTGGGCAGCTCAAGTCACAGCAGGAAGAGAGCCAGCCACTCACCACCTCTCCCGTCGTGAGCCCAGGAGAGATCTGCCACTCATGGACTCGGATGATTCTGATGCTGGGAAGACACTGGACCACAGACAGCCCTCCTCATCACAGGTGCCCTCCACATCACAGGTGCAGGACCTGGCGGGTATGGAGGCCGAGGCAGCTCGTACTAAACTCCAGCAGTCAGCAGTCCAGGTCAAGGCGGAGGAGAAAGACGAGTCCCAGGAAGAGGCATGATCTGCGTAGGAGTTACGGGACTCCATCAGGGCCAACACCGAGATGCTCTGAGGATGGTGTCCAGCAGGCCTAACCCCAATCCTGAGAGAGAGTCCTTCATCCAGTATGTCTGTGACGCCATGAGGAATATGCCAGGGGACCGCTATCAGGAATTGGTGCCGCAGATCACAGCAATGATCCAGGCTCCTGCACGTCGCCAGACGCATCCTCCTTCTTCTCAGTCACCCCATCCCTGCAGATGGATTACCAGCTCCAGCATCAGCTTCAGCCAGGTTCCCAGCTACGAACACAGCACATGGGTGGCTACAACAACATGCCGGTGCGTCGCCTACAGTCCGGTCCCTACAGCATGCAGCTTGATGGGCAGCAGGGGCAGATCCGTTCATCTCAGGCAGTGACTCCTTCCCTCCAACCACTTCCGTTCGACCAGTGATGTGCTCAACACGTCGACATGCGCATGAACCTCTCCCAGGTCAGCATGGACAGCCCGTCAGCAGGGCAGCCCCCACAGCAAGCCATCCGAGGAGCCATCACTCAACACCCCACCTCTCACAGGTCGACCTCCACCTGCTGCCACCATAAGTAGACGTCCATGTTCACCCCCTGTGACTTCTGCAGCCGTTACTACCGCCCCTGTCCTACACATCCCTGACGAGGAAAGCATTTATGAGGCTTACGATTTGTGCTAGTACAAGGAACTGTTGAAAGTGTAAACTGTGAAGTGTGCTCAAGGACATGAGCTGATTGCAGTTGTTAGTTTACTTAGTTGTCAGTATGCATGTGATTGCTGTAATTACACTTCAGTTACTTTTTGATTTAATTTTAATAAATTCTTTGCATTGTAGTTTAAACAATGTGTTTTGTTTTAATTACTTGAAATGTAATTAAAGGGAAATAAAAATTTCCCGATCAATATTTTATCCCTTGTCCCAAGTAACATTCTATGCAGTGTCCTATCAACTTAGAAAAAAAAACATACACATTGGCCCTAGAAAACTTGTCCCTTTAACTTTGAACAATGGCCCTTTTAACATAGAATATCTTAGATTAAATTACATTACTTCATACATATTCCACAAAAATTATTTGTTACAAATTAGTTTTGATTTTAACGATTGTCGCTAATAAAGTCACACTTTCCTATAATGGAAACAGATATTTTATTTCTACATTACTATAAAAAAAAAATTTACAGTGCGATGCATGTGAAATAAACAACAGACAAAAATTTTAACATATTAACACACAATTACTTCATTTCAAAATATCAACATTACACCAGCAACACACACTTGTGGAGAGCAGATCAGTCCTCAGTACTGTCATTTGCAGTCTCATGAGTAATCCGGGAGTAATCCTGACACAGTCTAGGGTGGTCGATCATCCTGTCCTGCCATGGAACGGATCCTGCTGGTGAGTTGCACCAGTGCTTGATGAGATTCCTCTGCATCTTTCCCTCCCTGGAGGCTCTGTTGGGGGCTGGACTTGATGATACTGATGTCCAAGAGGTTCCGTTCCTGACGCCATTCCCCAGGCGCCATGTTTCCATCTGCACCTGGACGGTCGAGGACCTGTTCTGTAGAACGGGGTAGCGGGTCCTCATGAGGTTGTGAAGGAGCACACACGCCTTCACAATCAGCCGAACAGTGTCTGCATGCTGGCCCATGGTGGTGAGAAGAACCGGGAAGCGGTTGGCAAGGATGCCAATCGCATTCTAAACCACTCTCCCGGCCCTGGACAGTCTGTAATTAAAGATTCCCCGTGCCTGGTCAGATTCCTGCTACTATAGGGCTTCATGAGGTAGGTCCTGAGTGCGAAAGCATCATCTCCTACAATAAAGTAGGTACATCTTGGGTGTCGTTGGGAGTGGATCCGGACATGGCCACCCTACAAATGTCGTCATGCTCTAGCCCAGCTCGCAGCTCACGTTGTTGTAGATGTGAGCATCTGACGAGGATCCTTTTCCTGAACAATCAGCCCAGATGAACTTGTAGTCCGATGAGACCATGGCGAAGAGCATAAATGCTGAAGAACCCCTTATAGTTGTAGTACTCTGAGCCAGAATCAGGGGAGCTTTGCAGGCCACATGTTTGCCATCGATGGACCTGACAGTGTGGGGGAACTGCCAGCGCTCGTACCAATCGTCAGCCATCTTCGCCATCCTTGCTCAGTGCTGGAGGGTCAGCTGTTCATCTATGTACTCCTCTACGATGGCTTCGCACACCCTCTGACCACCAAACTGATGGTGTTGTGGGGCACCCTCCATGCATATTGCATGTCACTGTACCTGGCCCCAGATGCTAGGGGGCGTAGGGTCAGTGCCACCTTGAGGCCAGCTCGAGGGGTGCTCTCCAGTTGGTGGTCTTCTTGTGAGTAGGGGGGTCAGCCTCTGGACTATCTCGTCATACATGGTCGGAGGCATTCTCATGAAGTTATGGAATGAGCTTGGGTCTTCATTCCTCAGTTCCACCATGAGTCTGTCATACAGGCCTTGCTCCATTCTTCTACCAATCCATGCCGGACCCACACTCTCCCTATTCTCCTTCTCTCCCTCCTTCTTCTGCGCCTGCGATTCAGGATTTGGGATGGAGCTGGATCAATTGGTTGTTATGCTGCTGAGGAGAACACTGCCACATCTGGCCGTTGGGGGTTCATGTGATGACTTCTAGGTTTGTTCAAGGGGTCTGATTGAAGGATCCTAGATGTGTTCTCCTCGGCAGCTCGGCACAGACTGAGATTTGAGAGGAAACATCGGCCAATTTATAGCCCTCCCCACCATACGCCACATGTACGCCATTCATCCTGCAATCTTGCGCCATACATTCGTGTTTTATCAGTCTATCATTAGTATTTCATGCGTCTAATACGTGTATTATAACGTGATATGTCCCCCTCAATTCGTGGTATATAAGTGATACTTCTGTGTTTTTCGCGTGGAACTTTCGTGAAACTTACGCGGATTTGCGCAAATTTGTCTAAAAACACGCATAAGCACCGATGCAACACGGAAGAAAGGCGCACTCGACGCAATTATTGCGTATGGAAGGCGTATCTCTCACGGTAACATCTCGTATAGTCCCCGTAAATTCAGAAAATCTTTGCGCGCCAGTTATTTTGAACAGTCCAAAAGGATTGGCGCGTATGGATTGGGTTGGCGCACGGTGGGCCCTTAGAAAACCGTATGAAACACCGATGATTTGTGCATAACGCTGATGCTCCACGTTTCACCACGTATCGGGAAAATTTTATACGCGATGTTTGCGTATTTGCAGTGTGACAGGCCTTTTAGTTTCTTTTGGATGGATGGTTTAGATACTATAACTTTAGTTTCTGCTGGACAGGTGGTTTAGTGCTATAGCTTTAGTTTCTGCTGGACAGTGGTCTAGGTGCTACAGCTTTAGTTTCTGCTGGACAGGTGGTCTAGGTGCTATAGCTTAAATTTCTGCTGGACAGGTGGTCTAGGTGCTATAGCTTTAGTTTCTGCTGGACAGGTGGTTTAGGTGCTATAGCTTTAGTTTCTGCTGGACAGGTGGTCTAAGTGCTTTAGCTTTGGTTTCTGCTGGACAGGTGGTCTAGGTGCAATAACTTTAGTTTCTGCTGGACAGGTGGTTTAGGTGCTATAACGTTAGTTTCTGCTGGACAGTGGTCTAAGTGCTATTACTTTAGTTTCCGCTGGACAGGTGGTTTAGGTGCTATAACTTTAGTTTCTGCCGTATGGTGGCTAGGTGCTATGTCTTTAGTTCTTTTGTAGGATGGTTTGGGTGCTATATCTGTAGTCGAGTCAGACTGGAGTGGATGTTTCAATGACGGTGAGGCAGACTCCCGGGTAACTGGCAGGAGGGGCTTGAGGACCAGTGGTTCCTAGACAGAGGTCTGTATGTATGAGGTCAGATGAAGGCTCCAGGTGTACACTGAAATAATGTAACGGTTGAAGCGTATGCGTCTTTTAAACCAACACACGTACTACATCAGACCTTCCAGGGTTACATGTGATGCATGCATACAAGCAACAAAAAACACAACACACACACACACACACACACACACACACACACACACACACACAACACAGCACACGGACACACGCATGCACGCACGCACGCACGCACACACAACACACGCACACACACACACACACACACACACACACACACACACACACACACACACACAACACACACACACATATTGAAGTGGGTCAATTTGCTGATGATATATGCCTATGGACAAAAGTGACAATGAAAAAAAATACATCATCAAGATCACTAAATTACATCAAAAAAATATCAACATGAACTAAATAAGATCAATAACTTTTTAAATGAGAACGGCCTTTCTCTTTCCCCAGAAAAAAACAAATATGATTCTTTTTAATTCTGGTTACGATCCAGGACAACTTCCTACTTTTACAATGGATGGCATTGTTTTAAACTATGCAAAAAGTGTTAAATTCTTTGGGGTTATCTTAAGCAATAAGTTAACTTGGGAAAACTCATATTGAATACATTTTAAACAAAGCAAGAAAAAGCTTAAATTTCCTAAAAAAAAATTAGCAAACAATCTTGGGGACAGGATTCGAAATCATTAACCATTTTAGCAACTGCCCTTATTCGCTCCAGACTAACTTACGCTCAAGAAGTATTTTTTAATGCACCTCAATACCTTTTAAATAAACTTCAGAGCACTGACTGCAAAGCGTATAAAATTGCCCTTGGGTTCCCACACATACATCTAACTAGGGACCTATAATGAAGCAGGATCTTGACCCTTTCAGAACTTCGGAAAGCTTCTACTTCAAAATTTGTCTTAAAGAGCTTCTCACAAAACAATTTTTGCTCGTCAGAAGTATGTTTAAAATCAGAGAAGGATTTTGGGAAAAAGTGCCAAAAACATACAGTCATCAAGGTCTATTTACTCATTTTCTGCTGATCTTCTAAAGGATACCAAAATAATTAAAAAAATAACATAGCCCAAAAGCCCACGTATTCACCTATTCCAAAATAGGAACACTGTAAAGCCTCCTTTGATATTGATTATACAGATGTTTTAAAAAAAGGATTGTCCACATATCTTAAGAACATCTGTTTACACTCATTTAGAAACTAAGTACAATCATCATCTGAAAATTTTTACAGATGGTTCAGTGCTAGAAAATAATAACACGGGAGCAGCCTTCATAATCCCTAGCCTCAAAGTACAAAAGCTCTTCTACTTGGTAAACAATTATCGATATTCAATGCCGAATTACGTGTTATACTTAAATCGTTAGATTTATTCTAAATTTTCCAATAAAAAGTTCACAAATCTTAATAGGTGTTGATATACTCGATCAAGTCTGCATGTCCTTCAGTCCGACTGATATGATATTTGAAATTCATCACAAAAATTCACCTTTTATCCATGCAAGGCATTACTGTCACTTTTTTGTTGGATCCCCTCTCATTGTGGTATAGAACCCAACGAGCGTGTAGATCAACTTGCACGAAAAGCAGCTCAACATGTCAGTGACGCAATACCACTCAAAGTTCCCTTAGATTTGAATGAATGTTTTTCAATTATAAATTCAACGTTAAGAGAAAAAGTTAAAACCTCATTGATGAACTCAGACATTCAACATTATCACAATTGTATAAAATTTAGTGATGGGTACAATGGGGAAACGTTCAAACAAGTCCCCCTCCTCGTCTAGGGAGATTGAAAGTTTAATCCATAGATTCCGTTTGAACGCATTGAAAACAAACATGTCATAATGTTAAAATGTATGTGTGGGAAATCCTTAAATGTCAGTCATTTGCTGATTCAATGCCCAAAAGCAAGAGAGCTCCTAAGACTCGGGTATTGATGGTTACACTGATGGATCGACATCATTTGCCTTTACCATATGTTTTAAAACAATTACTCTGTTCTTGACTCAGTTTGTAGTGTTTGTTAAATAGTTCAACTGGTCCTTATCTGTAGATTTTATCACTTCTCACTTAAATTTGTCAAGGTGGAAGAGGATGGGGATGCGAGGGGGGAGGAGGGATGTCATATTCTATTGTTAATGGAATAATACACTTCATACACTTGCATACTTCATTCACCCACACATAAACTGTCTGAATCACTATAGTGGAAGGACATTAAACCGACGACCACATACACACACACACACACACACACACACACACACACACACACACACACACACACACACACACACAGAGGCAGCACACGCGCGCGCGCAACACACACACACACACACACACCACACACACACACACACACACACACACACACACACACACACACACACACAAGCACATACAATCTCTCTCTCTCACTCTCTCTCTCTCTCTCCTCTCTCTCTCTCTCTCTCTCCTCTCTCTCTCTCTCTCTCTCTCCCCCCCCACCCCTTTCCCTATCTGTATGCATATATGTATGAATGTATATCACGTGTTTAACCTGGACGAACAACTGGTTACTTCATCTGAGCTGGCCCAGTGGTAGATCACTTTGATCATGTTTTAGATATCGCTGAGTTCAAACCCTGCTGATCAGTGTGTCAGCCCTGTTATCTTTGATGGGGGCGGACTTTTAAGAGAGGAAGTTTGAATATCACTACCTGGAGTGGAAGTCACAACGTGTGTGTTACCTTTGATTTGTTTAATTTCTTGTTATGAAAAGAACTTTTAGACGGGATCTCACGATGGGTTTGATATTGTCATTAGAAGTGTGTGTGTGTGTGTGTGTGTGTGTGTGTGTGGTGTGTGTGTGTGTGTGTGTGTGTGTGTGTGTGTATGTGTGTGTGTGGTTTCCTCGATTTCGTTAGATTGGATTGATTTCGTTAGATTGGATTGATTTCGTTAGATTGGATTGATGTGTTTCTTTCTCTGAAATGTGTTGGTAGTGGAATGTGTCCAAATGTAATGAGCTTGCTTGACATGTCTTCCATGTATGACTTTCTTTTTCTTCTTTTCTCTTCTTCTTCTTTTCTTACCAAGTCTTAGAATTAGTATACATTCTCTCTCTCCTCTCTCTCTCTCTCTCTCTCTCTCTCTCTCTCTCTCTCTCTCTCTCTCTCTCTCTTGTATGTGTGCGTGCGGCAGGCGCGCGCGCGCGTGTGTGTTGTGGTGTGGGGGTGTGTGTGTGGTGTGTGTGTGTGTTGTGTGTGTGTGTGTGTGTGTGTGTGTGAGAGAGAGAGAGAAGAGAGAGAGAGAGAGAGAGAGAGAGAGAGAGAGAGAAGAGAGAGAGAGAGGATGGACTGAAGGACAGATACATAATGAACAGATATCGGAAATTCCTTGATTTGCTTGACAATGAATAGGCAATCGATTGCTCAGCACGACAGAAATGATGA
>CM031603.1:59648429-59653429 GCA_018398815.1 Conus ventricosus
CGATCTATCCATGTACCCAATCATTCACTCTGGCCGTCATTGTGGTGTACACATCCTCACACTTTGTTGTGTGTGTGTGTGGTGTGTGTGTGTGTGTGTGTGTGTGTGTGTGTGTGGTGTGAGTCGTCGAGTGCGCGCCGAGGTAAAGCGATAAGTGGTTTCATGAACTTTTGCAGCTGTGCGCAACGACGAAACCACATGGACATGTCATTTTATCAGAGCAGGGGTGGATAGAAGAATGTGAAATCGGTTCTCTTATCTACTCGACGCCAAGGAGGGACAGGGGTAGATATGGGTGGAAGGAGAAGGTTTGAAGAGAAGGGGGAGGGGAGGGGGGGGTGGGGCTAGGTGGGACGAAAAGAGGGGTGGGAAAGGGTGTAGGTGGGGTGAGAATTGGGAGATATATATCTGAGAAACTCATTTGATTAGATACATGCCCGCGAGTATTGCCGCAAAGGGCAAACACACACACACACACACACACACACACACACACACACACACACAGAATCGCACGCGCGCGCGCGCGCGCAACACACACACACACACACACACACACACACACACATACACACACACACACCGTGAAATCATCCGCTCCAGCCAAACCTCATTTCTGTACAGCCAAACCTCATTTCTGCAGAAACGCCATTGAACTGTTTGTTTGTTTTTTTTTTTCTGAAGAAGTGAGTTTTGTTTCAAAAGTAAATACTATTTAATGTACTTGCTTTGAAGTGCATAAGACCAGGAGGACAATTTTCGGTAAAATGCCACGTGGCGCTGCCTTTGTTGTCATCTGCTGCCTTGCCTGGCCATTTTGGAATGGGTTCTGTGAGTAGTTTGTCATTGTTCGTTTTCTCTGAAAGAGCCGGAATAGCTCAGTTGGTAGAGCGCCGGACTCGTAATCTTGGTGATCCTGGGGTTGCGGGTTCGAACCTCCGCCGGGGCGTTTCGGTACAGAGGGATTTTTCCCTCGGAGTTAACATTGGTTCTGACTCCATTTCCCATACAGTCCTTCGAATGAGACTATAAACCGAGGTTCCGTGTGTGAACGCACGCATAACATCTTGCACACACGTAAAATCCCATCACCAACTTTCAGAAGAGTAGCCAGTTTGGCCGTTGGTATGGATGACACGTTACACATAGCATGCACCCTGCGTGAGAAATGGAAAGAATGAAGGAAGTAAGGAAAATGAGTGATCGATATTGAATGATACTGACTGGATGACACGGGAAACGACTGAATGAAGCGCCAGCTGGCAGCTCTTCACTCGGCACTACCCAGGTAGGCAGCCCGTTGTGTAAACGAGTGTGGATTGTAAAGCGCTTAGAGCTTGGCCTCTAGCCGAGAATAGGCGCTATATAAGTATTCATTATTATTATTATTATTATTATTATTATTATTAATTTGGTCCTCCAGGTTCTGTGTGCCTAGGCAGACGTACTCAGCAGTCATCATAGTGTGGTTACATCTTGTGTTTTTTTTTTTGGGTTTTTTTTTTTTTTAGAGTATTCCTTTTTCTTTCATTGTGACCTATTAATTTTTCATGTATTTCTTTTTCTGTCGCTCTCAGTGTATTTCTATTATTTATTAATGTATGTATGTATGTGTGTATGTATGCATGTATGTGTGTATGTATTTACTTTTGTGTGTTTGTTCGTTTATGCATTGCATACAACCGATCGCATATATTTGTGTATGGTATGTATATATGTATGTATGTATGTATGTATGTATTATGTATGTATGTATGTATGTATGTATGTATGTATGTATGTGTATATGTATGTAAGTATGTATTGACCTGCTTGTGTGTTTATTTCTTTGTTCGTTTATTCATTGCAAAACTACCGATCGCATACCCATCGCAATCTTGTTGACATCGTGGGTAGACCAGTCTAAAAGCAACAGCGATCACAATTGAACTTGTGGTTTCCTTTCTGTATTGTCTACAACTATCCTTGTCAAAACATCTGGCCATTGAACTTTCGCACATGTCAGCGCTCAGTCACCAGTGCAGGAGAACAGAAGGTACTGTTCTGCACTTTGCACTGGTAGGCCTCCCATACTGTTCTGCACTTTGCATTGGTAGGCCTCCCATACTGTTCTGCACTTTGCACTGGTAGGCCTCCCATACTGTTCTGCACTTTGCACTGGTAGGCCTCCCATACTGTTCTGCACTTTGCACTGGTAGGCCTCCCATACTGTTCTGCACTTTGCACTGGTAGGCCTCCCGTACTGTTCTGCACTTTGCACTGGTAGGCCTCCCATACTGTTCTGCACTTTGCACTGGTAGGCCTCCCATACTCACAATATTGCTTATCGTTGCACTGGTAGGCCTCCCATACTCCCAGCAATGCTTATCGTTGCACTGGTAGGCCTCCCGTACTGTTCTGCACTTTGCACTGGTAGGCCTCCCATACTGTTCTGCACTTTGCACTGGTAGGCCTCCCATACTCACAGCAATGCTTATCGTTGCACTGGTAGGCCTCCCATACTCACAGCAATGCTTATCGTTGCACTGGTAGGCCTCCCATACTGTTCTGCACTTTGCACTGGTAGGCCTCCCATACTCACAGCAATGCTTATCGTTGCACTGGTAGGCCTCCCATACTCACAGCAATGCTTATCGTTGCACTGGTAGGCCTCCCATACTGTTCTGCAATTTGCACTGGTAGGCCTCCCGTACTGTTCTGCACTTTGCACTGGTAGGCCTCCCATACTGTTCTGCACTTTGCACTGGTAGGCCTCCCATACTGTTCTGCACTTTGCACTGGTAGGCCTCCCGTACTGTTCTGCACTTTGCACTGGTAGGCCTCCCATACTGTTCTGCACTTTGCACTGGTAGGCCTCCCGTACTGTTCTGCACTTTGCACTGGTAGGCCTCCCATACTGTTCTGCACTTTGCACTGGTAGGCCTCCCGTACTGTTCTGCACTTTGCACTGGTAGGCCTCCCATACTCACAGCAATGCTTATCGTTGCACTGGTAGGCTTCCCATACTCAATAGCGATGCTTATCGTGACCGCAGTGTTTACGTGCGCTCTGACCACACAGCCCGTCCTAGGTCATTGGTCTGGCACCAGATGTTTCAGGGGCATTAAGCTTCTTATCTCCACACTGTCACTGCTACGGCCAGCAGCCGTTCCAAGGTCTCGCATGAACCGCTGATCGTTTTTCTGCTAAAGTTATCTTCACTCTTAGGCCACGCTTAGACGTAGTCGTGAATAGCAAATACTGACACGGATACATTGAACCTGTTCCAACACGCGCACACACTCAACCTCGCAGACCAGTTTGGGTCTCCACCATCCCTACACATGGCACCGCTCACAACATGGGTCAGCCTGCTACTGTTACGGGTGAGTACGCTTCAACTAAAAAAAAAAGGGGGGGCCAGCTGTTTCCATTCCTTCTTTCAAAATGGTATCGTATAGTAGTAGTTACGCTTTTCATACCTGTAGTTTATCGTGTTCTTCGTTTTGACTATTTTGAAACTCAAAATGAGGCTTGAACATTTCAGGTGGCAAAACGTCGGAATCGTGATCTTGATAATGATGAAATTGTCAGTTTGTCTCCATTGGGCCATTTTGGTACAGGGGGGAAGGGGGCGGGGGTGTGTGGGTGTGTGTGTGGGTGGGGGGGGGGGGGGGGGGGGGGCGGAGGGGGGGGGGGGGGGGCAGGGGAGGGCGGTCCTCGAAATTAACCTTGGTTCTGACTCCATTTCCAGAAAAGTCCTTCAAGTGAGATAATGAAAAGGAAGCAAAGCTATATCTTGCTCACGCGTAATTTCCTATTGACAACTTTCTGAAAAAAGGCCTCTTGGCTGTTCGTATAGATTACAAGTATAACATATAGCATGCATCCTCCGTGAAAAATTGAAGGAATGAGTTTAAAAAAAAACAGCAACAACTGAGTGACTGATATTCGACGGAATGCCACGGAAAGCAAATGACTAATGCCAGCAGGCAGCCCCCCAGTCAGCTGTGCTCAGTGGGCAGCCCCTTGTGTAAACGAGAGCGTGGATTGTAATGCGATTAGAACTTGATCTGCAAACAAACACGGGCGCTGTGTAAGTACTCTCAATAATGACAAATAATTCAAAGAAACGCTCTGATTTATTCCATCATTGATTCAGCGACAGCAAGAACATGCGCCATTTTTTGCTACGGAATAGAGGGATATATCTACACAGGACACATATTCAGGAAAAGATCACTCGAGCAGATGACATTTCTCATTTTTAGATATTTCACTCTCAACACTGCGGACAGGTTTAAGAAACGTATCTTGTTCCGCTTGACGGTGTAGATGTACAATGTCCAGCCTGTTCAGCTGTGACGCTGACCTTACACCTCGTGGTCACACGGCGTTATGTCCAGCTGTTTCCGTTGTTGTGTATTACTTTCCCTTTGATGCTGCGTCACAGAGGATTAAGGCTACCACAGAAAGTCAGTGACCTGGAACAGGCTGAACGGCGTTTGGAGTTTGAACTTCCGAACGACAGGGCGAGCTACGCTGTTTGCCTCAAATTGCTTCAAATTGTTCGGGCTCTCTTTGCGTTTTGGCAGGGCGTGAAAATAGCGTTGTGATTTATAGCTCTGGCCCGTGTTGTTGACGCACTGCGAAACATTCCGTACAGGGTGTTTGTTGAGCTTTCTTTAAAGGTATGAAATCTGCTGTGAATCTCCTCACTGAAAATGACGATGACTTGACATTAACTTTGTGTTGTCAGCAGAATTCACTGGCTAACAGAGTCACGTGTGAGTGAGTGTTTAAACTGTGCGATTTGAAACTCTCAAAGTTATACTTGAAATCAAAATGTTTGAAAAAACCTTAAACTGTGATGTCCCACAATGTTCTTCACTAGCATTATTGAGAAACAGAAAGAAATGTGTGTACTGAATAATATGCCAGATCTGAAGAGTATTTGATTTGATCGTATAAGCTGCAACTGATCACTTTTCCGTTTCCCTATGTACTGCATTATACGTTAC
>CM031603.1:59660929-59663429 GCA_018398815.1 Conus ventricosus
TAATAAAAAATGAATTCATCCCCTTTGTTAGATCGATTGACGAAAATTTTATTCAAATCTAGTATTTTTCTGATTGACAAATTCTTTTTTGGAACAGACAAGACATTTTGTATGTCTGTTCGTACATTCCCCCGAAGGATCTCCTTTTTATGTCTATTTTGATCTAGATAATGGTATTGCTAACACTGGAAGAATGTCTGACTGACCTGCTGAAATGAAAAATGTTTATGTCATTTTGAACGGTGATTTGAATGTAGAACTGCTGAATCTCTCAAGATTTCTTTGGTTCCATGTTTTTTGATACACAACATGATAGTCAATCTTCAGTCTTAATCGATGCTCTCAAGATAAAAACCTAAATAATTAGGGGAAAATTTGTTATTAAACATGTGCACTGTTTTTGAATTTGTGCATCCTAAATGGTGTATGTGAAGGCGACCTAAAAGGTTGCTATACATATGTTTCTGACTCTGGAAGTAGTGTGAATGATTACTTCATATTGTCAAATGAACTTTTTGTTCTTCTCTGTGATCTTGTGAATTACAGGTTGTAGAACGAATAGACTCGATCATTTCCCTGTATCACTTCATGTTTGTTTCCCTGTGGAAACCTAGCAGACGCTAACAAAAGAGGACACGACGATGTTATGGAAAAAATGTCTGGAGTGATGAATGTGCTTCTTCGTTTTGTGATTCCCTATGTGCTGAAAAAAAAAGTGTGAAAAATTTGATATTGCCAAAAAGTTTAATAGACCCCTGATGTAAAACTAGCTCTTAATATGTTTAACGAATGTATATTGGGATGGCTGAATGTATGAAAAAATGTATACATGGGCATGATAGAATTTCAAAGAACTGGTTTGACCCTGGAATGTTCTTTTGATAAAAGAAAGACTAGGAGATTATTGCGAATAAGTCGCCGCTCGTTTAAGGACGCTGACAGAACTGCATACGTTATAGCCAGACGTGAATATAAACCCTTTACTAAAGAGAAAAGAGAAAGAATTTTAAGAAGTTATTAATAGATGAATTAGTAACATCAATAAAGTCTCAGAAGAATTTCTGGACTGTAATTCGCAAAATATCGCCGAAACGACTCAGCCTAGAAAACAACATTTCGCTGAGATGTGGTTTTTCAACATTTCAACCTGTTTGAGTTAAATACTGAAGTGAGCCAAACCAAGAGGGGTTGGAGGGGTTTGAAGATGAGTCTGATAGCTATATGGGCCGTCCCCAAGTGAAGAAGAAGTATTATTAGCTATTAAAAAACTGAAAAACCGTAAAGCAGCAGGCCCCGATGGGATTATGGGGAACGTTTCAAATACTCTCCTGCCCAAGTTGTGCAGTTTTGTGTGAAAATTGTTTAAAAAAATTGTTTTTATACTGGACGTTTCCAAATAACTGGACAGAATCAATAATTTTGCCCATATTTAAAAAGGGTGAGCTAAAATCCAAACAATTATAGAGGCACTCCCTAAGCAATATAAGTAGTAAACTGTACGGAATGATAGTAAATAATAGGCTGCAAGAATGGATAGAGAAAAAAACATCACTGGTGATCACCAAGCTGGTTTCAAAAAAGGTTATTCGACTGTTGATCACATGTTTACTTTAATGGCTATCGTTCAGAAACAGTTTTCCTATAATCGAAAATTGTACGTTGCTTTTATAGACTTTGAAAAAGCGTTTTATTCCATAAATAGAAATCTTCTTTGGCCATCATGATTAAAAACGGTATTAGGGGTAAACTCTACAGATGTATCAGAGCATGTATGATGTAGTTAGAGCTAGAGTTCGTTGTGGCGCTAAACTGACAGATTTTATTAACTGTACAACTGGGGTTAGGCAGGTGATGCTTGCAGCCCTGTTCTAAATTTTCGCTCTTTAAAAATGAATTAGCCATTGAAGTGATCAAACAAAGGAAGACATGGGGCTTTGCTGACACTGGATGCTTTTTAATTGTTTATACTTTTATTTGCAGATGATGTGGTTTTGATATCGGAGACTGTTATTGGTTTACAGACTCAACTGAATAGTTTACAACGCGCAGGCTGCTTCTCTCCAACTAAGGTTAATTTTCCAAAAGTAACATCAATTTTAAATTTTGTAAGGTTTGGGTTTTCTAAGTGCACGAGAAAGATGGTTCTATGATGATGACGCAATGCCTGTTGTGAATGCTTATAAGTATTTGGGTATATTTTTCCCTACACGTCTAGTTTTGTTGGTGCGTGCAAGGATCTTGCTAGCAGAGCCAAAAATGCTTTTCTCTGTATTATGAAGAAATTATATGTTCTCAATAATACTCCTTTTGATGTATTCTCAAGTTGTTTGACAGTCAGGTTCAACCAATTGTTTCAGTAAAGGTCTGAATTATGGGGTTAGATGGGGCTGCTGTAACTGTGAGTCGTGCACCTGTTCGCATTAAAAAGGTTCTTGGGTGTGGACAGGCGCACGCCTAACCGACTTTATTTTGGTGATACGAATAGATTCCCATATACATG
>CM031603.1:59668429-59673490 GCA_018398815.1 Conus ventricosus
GGAGTCCGACACGTCGTCCCTGTGACTGATAGGCTGTGGCGCCGTGTTGATGTCATTGACAAGCCTTGCTCATTCATAAAACGGCGTTCGAAATGACGTGCACCATCCGTCTTCTGACAGACCTCCGCTCCGTCGTCTCTGACAGCCGAAACGTGATCCTTTCGCACGACAACCTTCGGGCAATAAGACTATCACACGCACGTGGCGTACATTGCTGTGACCTGCTCATTAAGTTGATTATTATTACTCCTAAAGGCCGTGTTACATGCCCCGTTTGAACCGCACGTTTAATCCGTTTCGCGACCAGCGACAGCAGACCTAAGTCTTGAAAACGATGTCGAGAACTGTCACTTCTCGTTGCATTGTCTGGTGGTGTTCTGGTTCCGGTCATCCAACTGAAGTGTCTTTGTTGTCATTTTTCTTGCTTTCACTTAGATTGCTTTTCCCTGGCTGCCTAACAAAAAAAAATGTACTGCTTGTTTTGTTTTGATTTTAATTGTTGTTAATGATGGGAACGAGAGGGGGGGGGGGTCTACTTTTTTTGTCTTTTTCTTTTCCACATTATACTGATTACAAAATATATTTTTTCTGATTGTGTGGCTAGTGTTTTATATATCATTGGCCAGTAAAATTTGAAGGCTAGCAACTAAGGCCTGGAAAAAAGTTTGGAAGCACTAGACCAAATATGGGTTAAAATATTTCCGGCCTGCCATCATCTGAATTGGGATTCAGTATTCAGTCAGTATTCAGAATAACGCGGCTGCTGTTAGTGTCACCGTCTTCAAGTGCCTGTGGCGTCATCACTTTATGAAACTATTCTCAAGCTTCTTTAAGTCGAATAAAAGAAAGTGGTTGTATATTGATCTGTAGCCGAAGATGTAGAAGGGAAACGACAAATACCACCCCAGCCTTTCCTAGTATTCTCCTTTGTTGGAAATATGCAGCGTAGGCCACTAACCACGTACGGGCACCACAGTTACCACACGCCAAGAGAAGTGTATTCAACTGGCTGGGCGCCCCTCTCAGGTAACCGTGCATGCCATATTTTTCCTTGTCCACTGTTCAGGTTGTCGGCCCACTGCCTGCACGTAGCCATGGCCAGCGCGCGAACCACTCTGTCGAACTTGACAGTTGAACACTCTCAGTGGTGACGTGTGGCAGACGTACAGCCCACCTGCGAACAGAAGGCAGACAGAAAGCTAATTAGATCTACAGAAGTGGTTAATGCTTTCAATAATGTGCAAACTCTGTCTTGCTAAAGGCGAAGATTCTCATGTACCCCTCTGCACACACACACACACACACATACACACACACATACACCTCCGTATCTTTGCTGCAACGTGTTATTTCGTCTTCCAACACCTTTCAAGATCTGTGAGTCGAACTGGGGCAGAAACACAACTTGCTGCTCAGCATATGCATGGCAGTTTAGCCGAACTGAAGCAGGAGAGGTTATGGCATGTCGATATGAAATACACTATTTTCCGCACAATATGAACAAAACTGGTGCACTAATCACGGGACTGAAACCACTCGCTTTGCCTTACACCGAGTAAATGACGAGGCTGGAAAAGAAGGTTTGGTCACGATTTGAAGACATGAGAAATGTTTTGTTTGGCAGTTATGAAATGAGATCTTATTGTAATGTGAGGCGATTGAAGGCGGAAATCTAAACACTTTTTCAAAATTATTTATAAGGCTCCGCCGAAAAACGGAGACAAACGAATCACACGACACTTGTTTTCTCTTGTAATTCGTTTGTCTACGTTTCTCGGCGGAGCCTTAGAAAATTAATCATGAAATTAGTTGAAAAATAAAGCCATGGCATTTCCTTGCTTTGTCGTACTCGCTTCAGCAAAGTTGTATTTGCTGGCACATGTAAGCTGAGTGTTAAAACACGAATTTTAGACAAGAGGTCATTAGTCTAAATGGGTGCCGACCGGCTGAAGGATGGTGTTGTCCACCGTATTTCGAACCGTTTGGAACGGGGGCAGATCACAACGGATTTCAAACGTGTGGTGACATATCGCGAACTTTAAGCGATCAAACGAGTCGTGCTCGGGGCCTTTAAGAAGGACGGCACCCAAGCGGCAACACAGTTGATGTGAAACGGACTGCCGGATTCATGATGTGATCAACACAGAACCGTCTGAGTGAGAATGGTGGTAGTTTGGTAGTTGTACTAGAGTAATCAGTCAGAAAGTTGGAAAGAAGAAGAAGAAGAAGAAGAGAGAGAGAGAGAAGAGAGAGAGAGAGAGAGAGAGAGAGAGAGAGAGAGAGAAGACACATCATCATTCATCACATATACCACAGCGTCGTGGGAACGTCAGAGGCTCTTTCAGTATCATTTATATTCCACGTCCCACTTGGAAATAAGTTTTATATTAAAAAAAAAGAATTTAACCCATTTGTTACCTTCGTTCCTCCGCCTTTTCATCTTTCTTTGTCATCTTCTGCTAGTGCTGCTGCTGCTGCTGTGTGTGTGTGTGTGTGTGTGTGTGTGTGTGTGTGTGTGTGTGTGTGTGTGTGTGTGTGTGTACTTGTGTGCGTGCGTGCGTTCGTGTGTGCGTGTGTGTGTGTGTGTGTGTGTGTGTGCGTGTGGTGTGTGTGTGTGTGTGTGTGTGTGTGTGAGTGTACCTGCGTATGTGTGTGTGTGTGTGTGTGTGTGTGTGTGTGTGTGTGTGTGTGTGTGTGTGTGTGTGAACCCTTCACGAGCCTTTTTGGAAAACAAAGTCTTTTAAACCATTTTTTTCTATTATTACAAAGTATGTCTTTTGTGTTACCCTGCTTTGGTCTGGTGGGGGCAGGCAGTGACATTTCATACACTGGGGTGGGCAGTAGCTGTCCACTCTACCATGTAATTAACCAATAGCCCTACATCGTCATTTCTTTCTATATTTTTATATTAACATGTGCACACATTGTTTGGTTTTAAGAGACTACAATCAAACACCAGGTCGGACAAATGAAGCAGAATGTTGAACATGATTGTCTAGTCTTCTTTACTTTAACGATACCAACAATGAAGTCATTATGTTAGGAAAATGGCTTATTTCTTAAACCCGGTGTTATTTTCATGCATGTGCCTCAGACCTTTCCTACGCGGTGACATCCTCTGTGGCGGGGAGGGGGAGAGGGAAGGGGAGGAGGGCCTAGGGGTCACTTAGCGGTCAACTGGTTTGTCAGCTATTAACTCCGAAACCTTAGCTAGTCACTGGCCTGACTTCAAACGATCTTTGGTGTTGGGGTACGAAATGTCCTGAACATCTGTCGAAGCTGTGTGAAATACTGCCGGAGTCTTTGTTCCCACTTTAGGGTATTGTTTTTCTCCTGCCACAAACGGACTTGGTGTAGGAACCTTTTTTTTTTTTTTTTTTTTTTTTTTTAACGTATCGACTGTGGGCCTGAAACGGGTGTCCATTGTTTGAAGACTGTGTCTGGCCCGTTCGGAATATCTTACTGTAATTTGAACAGTCAGATCGAATGTCCGGGATGGGCTCAGTGGAAGAGAACTGAGTTTGCAGTCGAACACTGCGAGTTCAAATCCGATGTAAACGCCAGTTCTCAGTTCCTTCTTAATGTCCTGTTGTTCTTTTGATGTTAGGTTAGTGTGTGTCGGGCCTGCCCCCCCCCCCCCCCCTCCAGGTTAGTGTGTGTCGGGCCTGCCCCTCCCACCCCCCACCCCTTCTCCCCCCTATTAACCCTACATCTCTAGCTCGGTACATGCGTGTCCTCATGGGATTTGTAATGACCGACTACCATCTATCACTCCTGGTGGTTGTGGACGTTAATCGGGAATGTACTGTGACTGAATTGGAATGTGATGCGACTAAACTGGAATGTAATGTAACTAAACTTGAATGCTATGTAACTAAACTGGAATGTAATATGACTTTACTGGAATGGAAAGTGACTACACCAGAAAATAATGAGCCTAAACTAGAATGTAATGTGTCTTGATGAAATTGCCAATTGATATAATACACTATCACAACACTTTCATTTATCGAGCATATGATCTCAGTGTGTGTGTGTGTGTGTGTGTGTGTGTGTGTGTGTGTGTGTGTGTGTGTGTGTGTGTGTGTGTGTGTGTCTCGCAAGTTTCCTGAATGTGTTTGGTTTGGGTATTATTTTGTTTCAATTTTGATAAAATGTATTTCAGAATTTTTATTCATTGAGTCTCAAGCTCACACTGGCACTAGTGCTACAAAAAGGTAAGGTATATAAAGTCTGTCAGTATCGCAGTATCATTGTCAGAATATGTCTCTCTATCTCTGTGTCTCTGTCTTCGTCTCTCTCTGTCTCATTCTCTCTCTCTCTTCTCTTCTCTCTCTCTCTCTCTCTCTCTCTCTCTCTCTCTCTCTCTCTCTCTCTCTTCTCTCTCTCTTCTCTCTTCTGTCTCTCTGTCTCTGTGTCTATTGTCTGTCTCTGTCCGTCTGTGTCTGTCTGTCTTTCTTGTCTCTGTCTGTCTGTCTGTCTCTCTCTCTCGTCTTCTCTCTCTCTCTCTCTCTCTCTCTCTCTCTCTCTCTCTGTCTCTCTCTCTTTCTCTCTCACCAAGCGGTGGGATGGGGGGGGGGGGGGGGGAGTTAGGGAGGACGGGATGGACGGAAGGCGGGGCACTTGCACTTGAAAGTTTAAGTCTTTGGGTGCTCTCATGATTACTGCAGCTTTGTTTCTAGAAACCGAATAAAGCGTCGACTGCTGTGTGGGAAACGACGTACAGGGCTGGCCTACTCATCCTGATTTATTTTATAATTTCCGCACACAGCAGGCGAACGTGCAGACCCAGATGCTATTTTCAGTCCTTCCTAGTGTGACCATGACAGCATCATTGAAACACTGTGAAAACGGACGTTCATTCAAGCTGACAGGGCGCCCGTGGAGCCAACGGCCTGCGAAGGGAGTACATTTCCAGTTCTCTGGGTTCAAACCTGACGCACAGTTGAAAGACGGGGCAAAGTGTTGGCAAACGACTAAATTAATAGAGGGTGTGGAAGCAGGGAGATGAAACTGAAGTTGTGGGTTTTAGCATTCAGACGTTGTATGCTTTTGTCGGGT
>CM031603.1:59678590-59681090 GCA_018398815.1 Conus ventricosus
ATTACAAAAAGCTTCTTTTGAAAATTTTGAAAGGTATATAAAGACTACATGCTTCCCAAAGTACATAAGCTAATTCTTCATAAAGTGTTGTTTAAACGCTCGATCACAATTTTTTTTAAAAAAGAACTCATTAATAAATTATACATTTTATCAAAAAAATGTCGATAAACACCCAAAACAACCGCAAAAAAAAATTGTTTCACTGTTTTACAGACTTAGGTTAAACGCTTTCAAAACCAAGTTCACAAAAAAACATCCAGTGTGTATGCGGGGCTGTTGAGAGTTGTACAACAACACATATTTTGTACTTTTGTCCTTATTTTGAATCAGCTCTATCAAAATTCAGAAACGATGAATCTAAATGCATTTTCCAAGAACCTGTATTTCTTTTGAACTTTGTTCAGAACTTAATAAGTCGGCTCGTTTTTATGATTTCTGCGTATTTTAGACTGTTTTTGTTTGACTATTGCAGTTTGATTTGTTAATGTTGCTTTTTTTAAGGATTGTTCTTATGTGGTATTTCCTAATATTTAACACACACACCGTCGCACACACACGCGCGCGCACAGACACACACACACGCGCACACACACACACACACACACACACACACACACACACACACACACACACGCATGCATACTACACACACATGCACATATACAAGTAAACGCTTACTTCCTGTCTAATATCACTTTAAAGTGAAAAGACGTTAAATCGAAGAACAACAACAACACACACACACACGCACACACGCACACACACACACCTGTGTGAAGGATCTGGAACAAGAGCTAAGTGCGCAGATGAAGAATGCACACACACACACACACACACACACACACGAACACACATACACAACACACACACTCTGGAAGTGAATTTAAATGTGCAAGATTTGCTTGCGGAACGATACTTCTCAGATTTCTTTCGCCATTACTTCCGGCTAGAAGGGTCTGCTTTTGGATGCATTGGTTTGTCTCTCAGAAAGATTACGCAAAATGATGTGTATTAATGAACCTGGTGGAAAGAAGAAACGTCCTGGTGGACGAAGCCATGCAATTTTGATGGGTATCCATGCATGTAACAACCGGATTGAACGAAAAATCCAAATTTTACAAAAAAATTTCACGAAACACGTCAACTTCGAATTGAATTGTTAGAGATTATCTTTCTGTGAGGAATTATATAATTTTGTTGCATACTAAAACTTTAAGCTCATACAAAGTTTGAGGTTTTGCAGTTTCCAATTCGCCTTAAAAAGAACTACATGGGAAATAACTCGTTCACGATGTACTTGCTATTACCTCCCGTGGCAGGAAATACGCACCTCATGAACTGGCTCAAGTGGCACGGATGGAATGAACGTTTGTCCTTCGCTTACAATTGTGTCTCCCGAGAATCCTTCAAGTTTCTGTTTCCCTTTACTTCTCTTTCAGCTGTTACCCTTTATTTCATCATCCACAGTCCATCTGTCTTTGGTGATTTCTTTTCATCGTACTTTTCTTCCTTCATTGATTGATTGTTCTGTCCTTTTTGTACTCCCAGTTCTTATAGAACATGGAGTACTTTACAATGGGAACGAAGAAATGGTGTGTGTGTGTGTGTGTGTGTGTGTGTGTGTGGTGTGTGTGTGTCCGTCCGTCCGTCCGTGTTCCACTCGCTCCAGACAAAACTACTGGGCCGACCTTTCTGAACGTTTGTAGGTATGTTGATAATGGGTGAAGGATCATGCCCGATGTGTTATTTTACCGTTATATCCGTTGCTAACGGCCATAACGGCCCATAACGGTTTTTCTTTTTTTTATGGAATATCTCAGAAACTACTTGGCCGATCTTTCTGAAAATTTGTGGTATGTTCATTATGGGTCACGGATCATGCCCAATGTTTTCTTTTACCGTTATAGCCGTACTAATGGCTATAACGGCCCATAACGGTTTTTTTTTTTTATGGAATATCTTAGAAAGTACTCGGCTGATCTTTCTGAAAATTTGTAGGTATGTTCATTATGGGTCACGGATGATGCCCGATATGTTATTTTACCGTTATAGCCGTTACTAACGGCTATAACGGTTTTTCTTCTTTATGGAATATCTTAGAAAGTACTTGATCGATCTTTCTGAAAATGTGTAGGTATGTTGATTATGGGTCACAGACGATGCCCGATGTGTTATGTTACCGTCATATCCGTTACTAACGGCTAAAATGGCCCACAACAGTTTTCTTCTTATGGAATATCTCAGAAAGTATTTGGCCGAACGTTCTGAAAATTTGAAGGTTCATTTTGGGTCACAGATGATGGCCCATGTTTACGATAATTAGTGTTACTAACGGCGATAACGGCCCGAAACGGTTTTTTCCTCTTTATGGATTATCTCACGCGTATTCAAGATAAATTGGGAATACGTTTATATGCTTTGCATCTTGTTTTCTTTTTATTTGTTTAATTTTTTTTTAATTTTCTTTTTTCGTGTTTAACAGGGAGAACTAGTCTTGCAC
>CM031603.1:59695038-59705038 GCA_018398815.1 Conus ventricosus
ATTGTTCCCCTATGAAAAGATGTTTCTGATTTAAAGAATAATTATGAAAATACTGAAAGAATGTTAAAATTTTCAACACCAAAGTGGTCACTGCCATCGCAAACGATCACTTTTCTAATAGGCACAGTCTTTTTTTTTTCTTAAAATGATAGTGTCATTTTCTCTGTTGTATAAAAAGAAATCCTTCACGAAAAAGATAATTTCTTATGAAACGGATAATCCTCCTCACAGAATATTTTAGTTGTTCTGAAGCGGACACATTTTGTGACAAAAATATTTTCTGACGAAAAGAGTAAATCTCTCAACTGGAAAAAACCAAAAACCGAGTTATGTGTAAGGCCCCATGTGTTGTGTTTTCACAATGATATCATGCTCTAAAGAAAACTAGGCAAGAATGTGGTGTGTATGTCGGCACGTGCATGCGAAGGAGTTATAGTTGAAACCTGTTCTCATATTCATTCTCTCCACTGTAGAAGCCTTTGTGATTGAAAAGAAGTGCATGGTTGTGTGTTACTTTTGTCACTGTCCTATGCAGTAAAGACACCCAAGCACTACATATATCAATTTTATGTCAACATATTGTTGCATTCCAAAGAGGCAGTTACGACAATCACATGAAAAAGAATATTTGTGATACGCGCTAGTGACTGACTCTCTTCTTGTACTGTAAACGACTTGTGTTCATGGACAACATACAATCAGTACAGACGTTTTGACGCCAACGAACTACCATACTTAACGCCTCTCGACAGGGGAGAGAAAGGGGAGAGAAGGGAGGGAGGGAGATCAGTGCGGCATTAAAAAAAGCTGGGCAGGGCCTGCGGCGGGAGATCAAAGGGAGAGGCCATCGAGAGATGATCGACTGACTTGTGCCATTTGCTGACGTCACAACGTGTCTTTCATTTTAACTCATGTGCCTCCTTCAGTCCGCGCACTGACGTTTTTAACTACAGAGTAAGTAGTGCTTTCATGTCCAGTCTTCTGGCTATGGCTGTTCTTGAGAGAGAGAGAGAGAGAGAGAGAGAGAGAGAGAGAGAGGAGAGAGAGAGAGAGAGAGGTTTTCCGAGGAATTTAGAAGGCAAAAGAGAAAGCACATTAACGTAAACAGTGCCTTCCCTTTTCGTCACTGAAGCTGCCGCCATAATGAACTCAGAAATTTGTCGAAGTAGTTCAACTGTTAATATTACAGAATGTGTTTACAAACTCTATGTCAATTAAAGAAAAGGAAATTTTAAGAGAAGACAACAAGCATAAAGGGACGAAGAGAGCATTTCAAAAATAATTTAAAAAAATAACCGGAGAGATAGACAAAAAATAGGTGGTGATGAAAGAAGTAGTTGAACTGTTTATGGAGTCGACATAAACTAAAGAAAAAAGAAATAAAGTAAGACAAACAGAAAAAGGTAAAGAAAGGAAAGCAAGACAGCAACAGCCGGAGGACCATTTCAAACAAAGGGAAATAACTAGAGAGACAGACAGAAACTAAGTGACAATAAAAGAAAGGAAGGAAGGCGAAATTGAAGGTGGGTTCATTTTCCTTTTGTTTCAGTAGTCGGACCGGCCCACACAGAGAATATTCAGGGTAAAGTAAGGTCCATCCCGAAAAAGGGACAAAAGACAGTATTTACACGTATACACTAATGAGTGACATGACAGCTGAATTATTGACATACTTCAGGAAAATAGTAGAAGGAGAGACTGAAGGGAGAATGGAAGGGATGAAAGTACAGTCACGGTAATGCTTCACACATGGAACATCAGTACTGAAAGGACAGTGGTCTATCTGGTAAGCAAACCAAGGCACGTGGATAACATGGTCATACGATCTGTGGTGCAGGCGGCTGTTAGCTATTTGAAACCTGGAGCAAGATCACTACAGCTCTCTCTCTCTCTCTCTCTCTCTCTCTCTCTCTCTCTCTCTCTCTCTCTCTCACACCACACAACACACACACACACACCACACACACACACACACACACAACAGAACCACATCAGTCACTCAGAGAGAGAGAGAGGAGAGAGAGAGAGAGAGAGAGAGTGGTGTGAGTTGCATTCTCTTTCTCGGCGTCTGGGGCAGCGGTCACTTGGTGACCGGTATTTCCTGCATTCTTTTTGAGGAATTAATGGCATATGTATGTCGGTCAGCGAGACAGATACAACAAAAGGCCACATTCCGCAGTTAATTGCCAGGGATGAAATGCTGCATACTTTTGTTCCAAATCGAAAAGCGTACAAGCTACAACGGGACTAAAATAGGCGAAAAGAGAAGAACGTGACTAAATCAAAGTTCATTCATCTCTTTTCAGAGATTACATTTGCTGGGCTCAGTTGCAAAACTCAGGGGGGAAAACTACATCCGGATTGCACTAGTGTGTTGACAATAAGACATAGTCTTCCTGTGTGTATTGGACGTAAAGATTGTTTCATGAGTTACACAACTTACCTTTGTTGACTCCATTAGAATATTCATAGGGTTGCCTAGTAATACTTTGCACTGAGAACACTGGGAATTGTAACGAAAGGGATTATGGCTAATGCCGCCCGCGTTATAATGAAAGGGGATATGGCTCCGGTTATAAGCAATGGGAATTCGGCATTTTTTTTTTTAATAACGAAAACAAAACTCGTACTGTTTACAAGAAATGGGGATACAGCTCAGCCTGTGATATAAGGGAATATGATTCCCTTTTTAATGAAATATAATTCGGTTCTGTTTAAAATGAAAAGGAGTGCAGCTCTGCTCAAAATAAAAGGGGAAAACTCTCCTGATTATAGTGAAAGGGGGACTTCGGCCCTGTTTGTAATTATAAAACAAAAGAAAGAAAAATGGCAGTTGGTGTAATGAGAAAATGTTTAGCTCTGTTTGTAATGAAATGGAATATGGTTTCATTTATAACGACAGAGATACGACTTTGTTTATGATAAAAGGGAGTAGCGCTTCGTTATTTACGAATTATGACTCGTCTCTGTGACAAAGGAACACACATTTCTCATTCACAATGAAAGGGAGTCGGGTTTATTTATAAAGGAAGCGAATAAGTTTCTGTTTGTAACAAAATTGAATAAAGCACTGTCTGTAATCAAAGTGAATACGTGTCTTCTTGTAATGAAAAGGAATATGATTCTGTTTGAAATTAAAGGGACTACGACTTTTGTTTGCAATGGAAGAGAAAATGACACTGATTAGAACGAAAGGGATCAAGATTCTGGTTGGAATGCAGTAGACTACGACTTTAGTTACAATACAAATGTGTTTATCACAAAAGGGGAACGGTATCTGTGTATAATGAATGGTAGTATGGTTCTGTTAACACTGAAGAAAAGAAAAACCCGTCTCTATTTAATGTGAAGCAGAATACAACTGTTCACAATGAAAGGGAATACAGGTCTGTGTAGACTGGGGAGGAATATTGCGCTTCACTTACAATGAAAGGTTATACAGCTCTGTTTATGATGAAGAGGAATATGACTGTGTTTATAACAAAAGGAAAGCGGCCTGGTTTATAATGAAAAGGAATACGGATCTGTTCATTATGAAGGGGAATAAGTCTACGTTTGTAAAGAAAAGAAATACGACTCTTCTTCATGTAAAAGTAAACACGGTTTTGTTTTATAAATAAATGGACTATGACTCCGCTTCACGTAAAAGAGAATACTGATTTTTTTTAAAACCGAAAATGATTGTCTCTGTTTATGGTGACTGGGAAATCCGCTTATAATGAAATTTGATATGATTCTACTTATAATGGCAGGCAACACGACTCCGTTTATAATGAAAGAGAATATGACGTCGTTAATAATGAAAGAAAATATGACTGTTGATAATGAAAAGGGATATGGCTCCATTAATAATGAAAGAGTTCGTGGCTGTACTTCTGCCGAATGGAAATTAGAGGGTAATTTTTTTTTCTCATGATAAGAACTGAACCCAACAAAATCCGGATTCATGGATCGGCGGGAAACAGGAGATGGAACCAGTCTAAATGTATTTTGGCATGTGGTCTGAGAAACTATCGCTTACAGCTCCAGGGTTTGATTGGACGTTAAGAAGGAGTTAAGTCACCCAAGGACAAGCATGGTCAGCAAAAACGATTTGGACAGAGCAGAGCAACTTCTCGATGCTGTACACTGTATGTAAGACATTAAATGGAGCCAGCGGCGGCTACAGAGAGCTAACATGGGGCCATACGTTCTAAATTAAAGGTTGCCCTTAGCACAATGCAAATGAAAACCACACAGGGAGGACGGGAGGAGAAGGATGAATCAACAAGAAGGCTGAGAATGAAGAAGTGAGCAAATAAGAAAAAAGAAGGCACGCCGGAAGCATGAAGAAGAAGGGGAAGAAGAAGATGATGATGAAGAAGATGATGAAGAAGAAGAAGAAGAAGTTTTCCAACTGATATGTCAATGAAAGTAAAGAAAGAAAAAGAAAGAAAAAAAGAAACGATGAAGACATGTCACGAAAGAAAGGAAACTAGCACAATGAACATCAAGACGGGTAAAGAAAAAGAAGAAAAGAAACAATGATCAGGCAAATAAAAAGACATACCTGAAAAAAAAAATATATGGACAGACAGAAAAATGGTAAGTAAGAAAGGGAAAATTTTGGAGAAAAAAAACAACAGAAAATGTAAACAAAAATAAAAGGAAGTGAAAAAAAAAACTGAAAAGGGAAGGTCGGTGACTTCACGAACATGAAGGTCAAGCCATAACTTCACATTTCTTGGTCCGCAACTCTCTCTTTGCCTCTGCGCCTCACCGTTTCTTAAATTCCTTCCCTTTCTTTCTTTCTTTCTTTCTTTCTTTTTCACCCGTCTGTGTCTGAGGTCAGGGACAGCAAGTCGTTGTGACTTGCCTTGACACGTCTGAGCCTGAGCCTATGGGGGGGGGGGGGGGGGGGGGGAGCACAGAGAACAAGTGACACAACTGTTTCTTTCCGCTGTCAGCGACTGCACTGCGACGGCGGGTTCTGTGGTTCCCAGATTTACAGTAAGAATCCGTGTTCCATACTGTCATCAACATTGTTCTCTCTGTGCCGCTTAACCTGACAAAACTTGACCTTTTTCTTTTTAAAGAGGATCTCTCTCTCTCTCTCTCTCTCTCTCTCTCTCTCTCTCTCTCTCTGTCTGTCTGCTTGTCTGTCTGTCTGTTTCACACACACACACACACACACACACACACACACACACGCGCGCGCGCGCGCGCGCGTGTGCGCCCCCCCCCCCCCCCCCCCCCCCACACACACACATTTTCATCATTTGTGAGATGTGTGTGTGTGGCTTGTGATTTGTAAACAGTCGTTTTACTATAGTCGGTTACATTTCCATATTTAAACCCACGCGGGGTTGAATATTCGTTTGGGGAAATTGTCAATTACAGCATTGCGTCCATGTCAGATCTAAAACGATGGTTTAAGAAAGTACAGACTAACTTAAGTATAGTCATGTGGAATTATGTAATTATTTGGAAAAGAACGCAACTGCATAATAAAAAATTAAGTTGAACTGGGTTAGTGTTTGAGAAAGCGTTCAGTGACTTAATCACAGTGATGTAAGGTTACGTAGTTCTGTCGCTAAGTGCAAAATTATATAGTAGAAAGACACTCGTGGAGAGCGTGGCAGCAGAGAGTCCTCAGAAGAGAAGCCCCTTCAAGCAAGTGTTTCGGCCCTTATCTCCTGACACTCTAGGGGGGTTGGGCCACACCCGGTTCATGACTCCGGATGTCCCTCTGCTGCCCCTTTTTTTGTTTCCCCATCTTGGGACGAGCCATGGCTGGGATTCGAACCCATGACCCTCTGGTAATGCTCATTTTCCACTTAATGACTCGCGCTTTAACCACTGAGCCACAGGGACACCTGATATTTGTAGGGAAATTAAGCCTTATGAAGTTCACTTTTGTTCCTCCTTGACCAGATCCAGCTTGAACACATCTCTGCCGCTTCTGCCATTGCTTTCAGGGCTCTGGTTTTTTCCTTCCCTGCAACTGAGAGCTGTTTCATGAGGCTGTATGCAGACGTTCCTACAAATCCCCTAGCTCCAATTTCTGCAGTGAGGACTTTGACCAGATAGCCTTCTCTCCTCAGGCTGTTTGCCAGATCAGCATACTTTTCAGTCTTGTAGATTTGAGCTGCCTCCATTCTGTTTTCATATGGCACCGTGAGCTCGATCATGATCAGCTGCTTGGTTGACTTAGAGTGGACTACTATGTCTGGTCTCATGCCACTCTTGCTGATGATCTCTGGGTGACTCTTCCATTCTGGGAGGTCTGCAGTGCACTCCAGTCATCTGCCCCGTCCAGCAGACTCTGCCTGCATGTTTCGAGTGGCACTGTTGTTCTTGGCCATGATTTGCTGCCTCCTGCCGTGAAGAATGTTGCGGGTGCTTTTGGAGTCCTGATTCGCCCTTTTGTGGTGTTGGTACTAGCCCAGACTACTTGTACAATCTCTTTGAGCACTTGGTTGTGCCTCCATGTGTACCTTCCTTGAGCCAGGGCTACTTTACATGAGCTTAGAACATGCTCCACTGTTTGTTTTTCATGGCAGAGGGGGCATGCAGGATCGTCTGTTTTCCCCCACTTCACCAGGTTTGCATTTGAGGGCAGAAGGTCATATGCAAGATCTGAGAATGAAGCTGATCCTGAGAGGGGCCATGTGCAAAATGTCATTCCAAGTGAGACTTCTTTGGAGTGCATTCTCCCACGTTGTCCATTGCCCTTGCTGGCTCTGCTGGACTGCTTTTTGGAGTAATTTTTGGTCTTCTTTTCTCATCTCCTGAATCATCATGTCTCTTTTGGCTTTTCCTTTGGCCTTTGACCACCATTCAGTTTTGGTCACCCCCAGTCCTTGTCTGTTGGTCTGTGTGTGTCCTGTTATTTCTCTGATCTTGCGACTTTCTTTTGCAGAATCCATCGCCTCTTGAACTTTCCATTTTCTGCCTGTCTTCAGCTGGGGCTTGATTGCTTCTACCACCTTGTCTCCTGAGTCCTCCAGCATGCTTTGAAGTCTGAACTTCCCTGCTTTGTATTCCTCCAGGATGGATTTCAGTGGTAGTTTGAGCTTTGCTTGGCGACAGTACAGCGCGATGTCAGTCAGACAGGGTGGGACACCAAGCCATTTCCTTGTGAACTTGTTGATTTTGGCTTCCATTGCCTCCACTGTGCTGGTGCAGATGTTGTATAATCATCAGAGGCCATAGGAGCTTTGGTATCAGCATGAACTGCAGACACCAGACCTTGTATTTGCCAGGGAGCCCACATGGCCAATGGTCTTCAAGCCTTCTTCCGCCATCTGCTTGGTTTCTTTTGCTCTTTGTGTGTCTTTCAGCGTATCATCATACCATCTTCCAAGGCTCTTGACTGGTTCTTCTGTGACTGTTGGAATGGCCTGGTTGGCAACACTGAAGACCACAGATTCGGCCACTTTTCCTTTCCTCAGTGAGAGACTCCGTGATTTCTTTGGTTTGAACTTCATTCTGGATGAGGCAACTATGTCGTCCAGCCTCTCCAGCACATGACGTGTCTCGTCTTCTCTGGATGAAATCACTGTAGTGTCATCCATGAAGGCCTTGAGAGGAGGCATTTGTATCCATCGCCAAGGTCTGTTTGTCTCGCGTTGTTTGTTGCTGCTTTCAAGATGAGTTCCATTGCCAGCACGAACAGTATTGGGGAAATTGCACAGCCCTTTGCAATGCCCACTTCCAAGTTGATCCAATCTGTTGTGTAGTCCTTGGTAGAGAACCGCATTGAGAAGCCATTGAAGTACTTCTTGAGCATGTCGCGGATGTTCTTTGGCACATGATACATCTCAAGAGCCAACTGTATCATCTCATGGGGCACAGATCCATATGCGTTTGCCAGATCAAGCCACACTACGTCCAGGTCTCTCTTTTCTGTTTTTGCTTTTTGGATTGCGTCCCAGATCATTGTGGCGTGTTCTACACAGCCAGCCACGCCTGGGATGCCACCTTTCTGGACTGACACATCCAAGTACTTGTTTTCCATCAGGTACTTGGTCAGCCTTGCTGCCATGACAGAGAAGAAGATTTTCCCTTCGACGTTCAGTAGTGATATTGGCCTGAACTGGCTGATGTCACTTGAGTTTTGCTCTTTGGGGATGTACACACCATCTGCCGTCATCCACTGGCCGCTGATCTTCTGGTTTCTCCAAGCCGATCGCAGCAGCCTGTGGACCCACTCCAGCACCTTGGGACATTTCTTGTAAAGCTGGTAAGGTATTCCGTTTGGCCCTGGTGATGATTTGGCTCTGGCTTTATCGACCACCTTCTTGATTTCCGCCAACGTTGGAGGCTTGCCATTGAACTGTTCCTCAGGGTTGGTTGGCCACACCAGACCTTGAATGTCGAGTGGTGCTTTGCTCTGTGAGTCAGAGTATGTTTTCCTCAGATGCTGCTCAAGAACTCCTTTGTCCACACTTAGGGTCCCAGATTTGGCTGCTCAAACAGTGTTCTGGCAAACTGGAAGGGGTCTCTGAAGAAGCGCTCTTGTGTCTTCTTCTTTTTGCTCTTCCTCTTCCTCGCAGATTCCGCTTTGCTGAGGGCGCTGTGTTTTTCTTTCAGGTCTTCCCACAGTTTTTCCAAGCCTTGTTTTTCAGCTGGCAGTGCGGTCTTCATTTGCTTCTTGAGGTTGTTCTTTTGGACTCTGATCTTGTCCATCTTTTCTTGGCGTCTGGATTTCTTTGGAGGTGTTTTCTCTTTGGATAGTTTTACTCCATAGGCGTCTCTACATGTGGCATACACAATGTCCCCATATGTGGCTAGTTTGTGTTCCAGGGTGCTTTTCCCTATCAGTGCATCGAGTCTTTGGACGATTTTTGCATCCAGTTTCTCCCAATCTTCAGTTTCGTTTGCTCGTGGCAGGTTGAGTTTCAGGCGCCTGGCATCGAGGGCCTGTGCAAATTCCTCATCCGAACCAACAGCGTGGATGTCCTTGGCACTGTGGTTTAAATCCTGGCCTTGGTCTTCCGACGTCTTATCTGCTGATGCAGTGCGCTGCTGCTCATTCAGATGAGTCTTCACACATCCCATCTTTGTTCTGTGGATCTTCATGCCACGGGTGGTAGCGAAACGCTTTCCACAGACACATGGATATTCCATTTGGTCCATGTTCATAGTCCGTTTGGGATTTGCAGTCGTGATTGGTTGATCACCGATGGATTCATCATTCTCTCCCCCTTTCGGTGAATCCTGGGAGCATCTTTTCTTTTATTCTTAGTAGCCACATAGTAATAAATATCGAGCTATTAGGAAACATCACAGTTATCTTTAGAACGATGCAAGATTAGGTGTGCGCAAGTATGATATTGAAAACCTTCGTTGATTTTCTGTTTTCGAGTTCGACTGTGTGAATTCTGTCGAAAAATACGTCAGAAAGCTGTCGGTTCTCTGCAAACGTTTGTCAGACGAGAGTGGAATTTCACTAAAACTTTGTCAAATAAGTGTGAATTATCTCAAACGTTCGTCAGAGAAGTGTGCATATTCTACAAGTGTTTGTCCTACGTTTTTAGGATATTCTCTCCATGATTTTGTCAGATGAGCGTGGATTCTCCTCACAAGTGTGTCTGATGAGAATAGATGCTCTGCAAAGCTCTTCAGATGAATGTGGATTCTGACTAAAAGTTCGTCAGACGATTATGGAATTCTCCAGGGTTCGTCAGACCAAAAACAAAAGAAAAAAAATGATTCTCTCCAAGACTTTGTGAGACCAGTGTCGGTGCTCCCAAAAAGTGCAACAGATGAGAATGAAATATCTCAAAAGTTTGTAGGAAATTTCTCAAAAATTCAGAAGACAAATGTGCATTCTCTCAAAAGCTTGCCAGAGGAGAGTAGATTCTCTTTAAAAGTTCTTCAGACAAATTGCATTCTCACTTAAAAGTTTGTCAGACGAGAGTGAGTTCTGTGCAAAGGTTCGTCAGGTAAGAGTTGATTCGCTCCGAAAGTTCGTCACATGTTGTGGATTCTGTCCAAAAGTTCGTCTGACGACAGT
>CM031603.1:59710198-59712698 GCA_018398815.1 Conus ventricosus
CCAAGACACTCAACGGAAGAAGAAGGCCAGTGTGTTTTACGTTTGATGTTCTGTTGGATGTTATCACAATGGATTACCTGACTCTGCTGTTTTGAGTGTGGGTTTGCCTTGTTATCTTTATCTGTCCGGTTTCTCCGTTAAGCCTGTGAGGACTCGTTTGATCCGCATGAAAATCACATCTAGGCGCTGACGTCTGTCTGCTTCTCTGCCCCCCCCCCCCCCCCCCCCCCATCCACCCCTCCCTCCCCAACCCCATTAAATCAACACCCTTTCCTACAATTTGCACGCGTCGACGACGAGGAATGGGCAACAGTAACAACATACAGAGGTTGACCGCGAGTTCAGAGAGGCCCGCTTGTGAGTTTGACGATGATTTGGTACGAGGCCTTCATTCATTTCGGAGCATGCTGCTGAAATATCGTCGTCCCGTATAACTATTTAGAAGAAGAAGAAGACGACGACGACGACGACGAAGAAGAAGAAGAAGAAAAGAAGAAGAAGAAGAAAGAACAACAACAACAACAACACACAGCAACAAAAACAACAAGAACAACAACAAAAACAACGATAGCAACGACAACGACAAGAAAACCCACAACACTCAAACAAACAAAACACAACACAACACACAGACACAACACCACACACACACACACCACAACACACACACACACACACACACACACACACACACACACACACACACACATTAGGGCATCGAATCTTCATGAGCATCTTTAAGAGATTTATGAACATGGTAATTTACAAGCAGAATGCCACGTTTAGGCTTTATATGCCATTTCAGCATCACATTCCTTCGCTTAAGCGAAACTAAAATGTTCAACGATAACTTTGGGGGAGGGGGTGGGGGTTCGATAGTTTGAAGATTCATTGTTTTGGAGATACAGGTATGCTTGTGAAATGTTTCGGAGATGTAGGCTTGTTTTTGAAATGCTTATTTTTGTCATAGGTCAACTATTCAGCAACGTATTGTTTTGATGGTATTTCAGAGAGCAAAAATATAGAGGGATATACGTGAAAACTTACAACGTAAGTGGGATATTTGGAGGGAAAAAACACACTCCAGGTTTTTTGCCTGCTGGCGAGCCCACCTTCACACACACACACACACACACACACACACACACACACACACACACACACACAACACAACACAACACAACACAACACAACACACACACACACACACACACACACACACACACACACACACGCACACACACACACACCACACACGCACGCACGCACGCACGCACACACACACACACACCCACACACACACACACACAACTCTCTCTCTCTCTCTCTCTCTCTCTCCACTCAACTCACGAGAGAGAGAGTAAGAGAGAAGAGAGAGAGAGAGAGAGAGAGAGAGAGAGAGAGAGAGCGTGTGTGAGAAGCACTGGTTGGGTGCGTTTGCAAACATTTAAAAGCAAAACAAAAGTGTTTTGTCTTGTTCTTTGGTCGTTAAATCATTGCAGCATTTCCGTCAGCGCCTTCCCTTCTCCAGACCAGCGTGTGATGGGGTGACAAACGACCACTTCCCGCCATGCTGACGTTTTGTCGTCTGCCCTGTGCTTCCCCGGTTGCTGCCCTTGTATGTTCCCCTTCGTCTTTACAACTTGTACACTAGTTTCTTTCTGTCTGCTCCGGCTCCGTCTTTGTTGTGTGTGTGTGTGTGTGTGTGTGTGTGTGTGTGTGTGTGTGTGTGTGTGTGTGTTGTGTTGTGTGTCCTTCTATGATTCTTCTGTCTTGTATTGTCTTTTCTCTCCCAACTTAAAAAAAAATTTAAATTTTTTTAACTGATTTTGGGACTTCTCCCTTTCTTCCTTTATCCCCCCCCCCCCCCCCCCCCCCCCCCCCCACCCTTTTTTTTCTTTTACCCCGTATGTTTCCTCTCTTGTTTGTTTCTCTCTGTCCTGTTTCCCATTTTGTTATTTCCTTTATATCTCGTTTCTTTTTTTTTTCGTTCTTTTCCCTTAATGCCATTTTTTTCTCTCTCCTTTGTGTTCTCCTTTCCTTCCCCACTATATTTTACATTCTTTTCCTTTCTTTTCCTTTTTTGTCCCATGTGGTCAATCTTGAACAGGGAGGGGGGGGGGCTAGATATTAAAGAAAAAGCTCTGTTGATTTGCTTCTTTCAGTGTTTTAAGAGCTCTGCTTAGCGTAGGCTTGAGGGCACACGTAACATCTGTGCCGGTGTGCCACCCTATTGAGTCTACTCCTCCAAAAGAAGTGTCACGGAAGGAAAGTTATGTGGCAGATTTTTTTTTGCGTTGCTGTTGTCGGGGACCCCTTCTCAAAAACCCAACAAGATAACTTCCTAAACTTCCTTCTAAAATTAAGGTCGAATTCGTTTAAATAATAAAACGCACCATCTTGTAGTGTATATTTGGCATTTACGCAGAACAGTAAGATTTATACAGAACATTAGGCTTATGCAGAACTTAAAGATGCTTTCCGATTATATCTCGATTTA
>CM031603.1:59717698-59725198 GCA_018398815.1 Conus ventricosus
ATCTTTTTAATAGCAAATGTATGTACTGCTTCGATTCGTTTCCCTTCTTCCTCTAACTCCCCATACTTCAGCAGCATATGTTAGAATTGGTTCAATCTGAGAATCGAACAGTTTCCAGAACAGACCCGGCTCTATTGCGCCTAGTTTCTTCAATGTTTTGATTATTTCTACAGTACCTCTTCTTCCTTTCCTACAAACATCAGACAAGGCGGCATGTATACTCAGTTTAGTTGTGAAAGACATTCCTAAGTATTTATAAGAATTAGTTACAGCAATTTGATCATTTCCATAGAACCATCTTTCTCTTGTTGCTAAGTAGTCCCCCCAATCTAAACACTATTATATTTGTTTTTTCAAGGTTAACTGACAAGTGTAATCTGTCAGCTTCTCTTTTTAGGCCATTTAACTGGTTCTGGAGTCCAACAATAGACTCTGACAATAAGACAACATCATCAGCAAACAATAAAAGAAATAATTCTACTGCACCAGGGATGAGTTGGATACCGTGTTTGCCTGTTTTGGACACTTCAATAGCTAATTCGTTGATAAAAAACGAAAACAATAATGGACTTAGAAGACATCCTTGTTTTACACCTCTTGGGCACTTAAAATAATCTGTGTAACTACCCTGATTGCGCACACAAGCTAATACCTCATTATACATACCTTTCAGTGCCCAGTACAGTTTACCTTTCATACCATTTTTCCTCAAAATCGACCACAAAATTCTATAACAGAATCAAAAGCTTTTTAAATCGACGAAGCAACATAAAGTTGTTCTCCTGCCAAAATTTACTAACTATTGCTTGAGTAAAAAATGGCAACGGTACTATACCTGTCTGACTGCTTGCTCTTCATCATACTTTCTTGTTCCCCATTGTTAACTTTATCAAAATGTTTGTATAAACTTTGCTCAACACACTGTTAAAGCGATACTCTGAATTATTGCTATCACATCACCTTTCTTATGACGGTATAATAATAGTTTTGACCATTCCAGGAAACTCCGAGATCAATATCTTATGCAATACATTACAAAAATCAATAACGAAACATCTGCATTTTAAAATTCACCATGACTATCTGCCTGAACTCTTTCACTTGAGTACCATTGCAACCTCATGTCTAAAATAAGCATCTGAGGAAGCTCAATACTTCCTCATCTGAATCTCGTAAAGTTAGACTCTTCTGCATGCATTCTGTTGGTTCAATAATAAATTTAAAGAGTGTCATCAGGCTCTGCGGAAATCTTTCGGTCCAGACCTCATAGATTTAGGCCCAGCTACATAAGGGTTAACACAATAAAAACAACAAATATCGTTAAAATTGCATCCCTGCACGCGCCTGCAATTGTACAACCATCCACAAAAAACAAAATATCAAATTGTATCCGTCTCGATCTCGCTCCTCTGCTACGCTTTTTCGCTTTAGCGACATGATTCGTTAACCGCAGCTTCGAAGCATGTGGAAAAGGCTCCGAGAAGCCTCCCCGAAAATGATAAGCGTCATCGTGACATCACATGCTCAAAGTAGAAAATTCGGTCAACAAAACATGCTGGCCTTAGCGTACACAAAAGTGACCGACGTATGTATGTTAGAGGCTGGCCTTAACTCGCTTTGTCACGTTCAAATTGAAAAGGGATGTCGTCCGAAGTGTAGCAGACCTACTGTTACGGCAACCCAACTTACATGATGAAGTCAGACTTTCTCACTTTATCTGACATTCACGAAATTTAGAGTCCCTGGACCCCTTACACGGACACCAGTGCGTCCTAATTTTATGCGTACTGTAACGCAATTTTGCGTTCAGAAGCCCTGCCGTCATGCCATTGTTCTGTTGTGATGTTGTTATAGATTACAGATTTCCTGTTAATGGATCGAACTGTTTGCCAGAACAATTTTGGATCATTCATTGATTGTTTGAGTTTATCTAGTTTAATATCATCGAACTCTTTTTTCTTTTTGTATAGCATGAGTTTATAATCTTTTCTTTCTGTGACGTAAGCGTCTTTTTTCTCTTCCACTCCCTTCTTATCACGTTTAAATTTTCTTAACAGCTGTATAACTTTCTTCTTTTTTCGAGCACACTCTTCGTCAAACCACTCATTTTTCTTTCTGTGGCCGTTTCCTACAGTTCTAATCATGCATACAGCTGAACTACATAGTGCTTTAGTAAATATATCAATAGACATATTGATGTCAGAAACTAAGTTCTGTCTGAGCATTTAGCATGCACTGTGTAAACTCCTTAGACTGTTGTTGTTCTTTATATTCATTTATAAGTTCATCAGACCAAACAATTCGATCTTCAGGCAACGGTTCGATCACAGATTGGGCAATGTTACTATTTCGATCTCTGTTATTCAACCTAAATTCCACAGGTAAGTGCCATGAATCTATCTTGTCACCAACATTTAAATCACAATTTAGTTTTAGAAATAACTCTTCAGACAATATCACATAATCAATAACACTACAGCCATGAGGGGAAATATAAGTAAAGTCCCCACTGGTATAGTTGGAACAACAACCATTAGCAATAATACAATTAAGCAGAAAACATAAATCTAACAACGACTTACCAAAGTTATTTATATAGTCATCTTTCGATTTGCGTTGTAAACAGTATGCATTTGAACAGTCATCATTAACATCTTCATACATATCCCAAAAAGGAGAATAATTTATCATTTGTTCTTCTTTTGGTTGTTCGTTTCCAGTTCTAGCATTCAGATCACCCATTAACATGATATAAAAATCTTGATTTCGAGCAATGTCCAAAATGCTTTCTTGTAACCAGATAATTCCATCTTTAATTTGCAACTGATCGTACAAAGGACCATTTTCGGGCACAATATAGCTAGCAATTATCAAGATATCTTTATCACATTGGAGAACAGATTTATGTAGTTTCACAACAACCGTATTTGCACAATTTATATTAATGACTGACACATGACTTGCCAATGATTTTCTCACAAGCAGCAAAACGCCGCCAGAATTTCTCCCTTGACGGGACAGTTTTTTTGCTGGAGCAGTAAATTTAACATGATCTGTAAAAATTCCATTGTAATCAAATGCGTTATCCACAAAAGTCTCAGTTAAGCATGCAAAATCAAACATAGATACATAGTTCATAAAAGATAAGTCGCCAAGTTTAGAATAAAGATTTTCGACATTATAGACAAGAAAACTCAAATGAGCAAAATGACCCTGCCTGTCCTATCGAGTACGTGTGGATCTTCTGGGGGAGGGTTATTACCGGGACTCTTGTTGACTGGAGGGGAGGGCTGGCCGGTCCTGGGGTGGTTCACACTGACACTGACCCGTCCTTGTCCACTGACACCACCTCTAGCAGAGAGAGAACCACCACGTCCGCGTGCACTACCACTACTCCTGTAACACTGGAGTTTAAAACCACCACGTCTTTGTTCACCACCAGTACTCCTCTCACCACTAGAGTATCCATGCACACTGACACCATTCATGTTGTCACAAGAGATAGCAGGAACATGTTCGGGCCCCCTGTCCTCCTGCTGGTATCCACGTGGAACACGATCAGTAACACCTTCCCCACCCTCTCCCCTCCTTTCTCCACGGAAACGTTGGCTGGTGAATCCCCGCCCACTGTCTCTGCCCTGATCACTGGAGTGAACACAGCTCTGTTTGCAAACACCACCCCCACCACTGCCACTGCATTCTCCACGTGTTGCACGTGGGCTGGTCAGCTCACTTCCTCTGCAGGATGAAGTAGGTTTCCGTTCTTCCGCGTCTTTCATCCGCTTCATGACCTTGACCCAGGCGCTGAGTTGACTTAGTTCCAGCGGACAGTTGTGATGTAGGCGTTGTTCCTTCGGCGGCAGTATGTTGTCTTTCTGCTGCTGCTGCTGCTGCTTGCTACTGCCGCGTAGGTCCTTGGCTCCGTTACCCGTTCCTCAGTAACAAGTCTGCCCCGTTTGAAGAAGGCAACCTTGCCTTGCATTCCTCGCCTCTGCCACTAAACTGGCTTGCTTCCTCGTTAGGTCGTTAGCTACCTTGATTCCAGCTTCACCTAACCTTGCCCTGTAATCTTTGTCTGTAATGACAGCCATCTTATCTTTCCACGATAGAATTTGATGATCATTGGCTTAGGTTGGTCTTTTCTTTCCTGCCCTACTCTGTGTGCCCGAGCAATGTCATCAGTGGTCCACATCTTTGGACTTTTCGCACTGTTCAGAGCTTCCACCACAAGTCTGGCACACGTATCGAACGACTCAAACTTGTCCGATTGCTTAAGTCCATACATGCGGAGATTGTCTCTCCTGGAAAAGCTTTCCAACGTGTCGCAGTGTTCCCTGAGTGCATCGATGTCATCCTTCCATCCTTCCACGCTGTTGAGAGAGAGAGAGAGAGAGAGAGAGAGAGAGAGAGAGAGGAGAGAGAGAGAGAGAGAGAGAGACAGACAGACAGACAGAAGACAGACAGACAGACGACAGACAGACAGAGACGAAGACAGAAAGACAGACACAGATTAAGAAACAAAACTGCAATTTTGTCTGCTTCTGTGCACACCGACATTTGCTGTGTCCAAGATGGCCCATGCCTGGGATGTGTTGTTTTTTGGTAAGCCTTGTTCTGAATTTCTACAAGTACAGGCTAGCAGGCACACAAAAACACAATGTGTAAAACACAACTATTCAAATGTGAATTGTAGGAATTAATGTTTTTCAGTTCCTTCATTCATTCGTTATTGTACATATGACGGAGCGATTTTTTTTTGTTCTTTTGAATTCGATGGCCTGGCCATCCATCGTAGTAGAGTGGTACGTGTAGCAGGTTGCGGGCTTTGAAATCTAGGAGACCGATCACAAGCGTGCATAAGTGTGTGTGTGTGTGTGTGTGTGTGTGTGTGTGTGTGTGTGTGTGTGTGTGTGTGTGTGTGTGTGTGTGTGTGTGTGTGTGTGTTGTGTGTGTGTGTGTGTGTGTGGTGTGTGTGTGTGGGTGAGAGAGAGAGAGAGAGAGAGAGAGAGAGAGAGAGAGAGAGAGAGAGAGAGTATGTAAATCACAGCTGACTCTTATACAGAGTTGGTGGGGGATTCAACATTGGAAAAGTGTAACCATACAGTCCAGTTTTATCCGCTTAATACATGCACATCTGAGTGCGATGCCTAACTTTCCAGATCAGTAGCGCATATGTATGCAGTGCTCGGGTTTGGTGGTTTGCTTGCTGTGTTTTGAAAGGAAACTTTGAGAGTTCTGCCCCCTACCATATAGTGTCCGACTGGAATGGGATGCCGCAGCATTGCATCAAGTTCACCCTCACAGACGATTATCAACAAGAAACAAAAACAAAAAAGAAGAAGAAGAAAAGTAAAAGCAAAAAGAACAACAACAACAACAAAAGTCTCATATTCTGTTATCCTTCATAGCAAGCTCTCATGGTGACCCCAGTTTATATATTTCTATGTTTGGTCCGTAATGAATTAGAGAAAGGAGTCGGCAATGGTAGCTTCATGGAGACTGACGTTGGATTGGCATGACGGGTCAGTCCTAACGCCATTAGTGGCATCTGTTGGGGGTTATTAGCAGCTGGTGTACCTTGTATGTTGGATCACAACAGGCACCACTGAACGCTACCGAAATGCCTCGACAGCGGTGCAGTGACGGTCTGGTGGTTGGCTTCACAACGGCGTGAGATTGTGTCGTCTGTGTGGTCTGTTGATGCTGAGACTGTGACAGGACGAAGCTGGATGTAGCTTTGTATTGGGGGGGGGGGGGGGGGGGGGGGGGGGTGGTGATCGGCGCGGGGGCATTGTCACGCAGAGGGCTCAGAATCTTACCCGCCCAAAACGTTTGGCTTATGCTTGATGATGGTTATGGCCGTTTGGTGACTGTTTTTGTGATCGGAGGGTGTCCACAAAACTACAAACATGCATTTTGATGCATTAGTCTAACTACAGAATCTGAATGATTTTAGCGCTAGCGAACAGTAGTAGTAGTGGTGGTGGTGGTGGTGGTGGTGGTGGTTGCACTGCTACTAATGCTGCTGGTGCTGGTGGTGCTGATGCTCCTGCAGCTATTATTATTGTTGTTGTTGTTGTTGTGATTTTGTACGGCCACTTAGTAAAGCCGCAGGACTGTGGGACATCTTAACCTCAGTTACATTGAAATTCAGAGACGTCCTTAAAAAAAGTTCTGCAGTTTTAGGATCTAAAAATGCCAAGGTTAGGTGTGTTAGGAATTCTCGGATGTCCCTGAAAGATACCGCCGGCAACTGTAGGGTACTGAAGAATCATTCCGTTATTGTTGATCTCACTGCAAACAATGATACAGGGAAACGTACTGTCCTAACCGACAGGTGCTCGTCGGGATGTAAGCTGTTAGAGAAGTATGTTCTATCAGGTCTAGCTTTTTAAGGACAGTACTCATCTCCTTATCTTCGCTGCTTTACTTCACAGTCCGTAGAGAGGAAAAGAATCCCATATATTATATTACTGTCTTTGTTAATTGCTGTTTGTTTGTTTGTTAAGTACTGTATTTCAGGATGCCGTCAGGAAACTTACCAAAGGGGTCACTGCACCGCTGTCGGAGTCACTTCCGTGGTGTTCAGTGGTGCCTGTGCATATCAGCATACGCAGGATACAACTTGCTAAGCCCCCATACTGACGATCACCATTTCCAAGTCGCGAACCCAGCGTGACCGAACGTCCCCTTCCGGAGGAGGTACCCATTTATAGATGTGTGATGTGAGGTGATGACTATGTTTGAAGCTAGGAGGCGGATTTGTGCTCTTCGATCGTGATCGACCACGGCTTTCTTAGTGTAATGAATGCTCTGATCTGTGTGGTACACTTTCCTTCGAGATGAATATGAGGCTCAGTTTATTCAGTATTTTTCCGCAGGTGGACTGTGTAATTACAAACGGTCGCATTAAAAAACAAACAAAGTCACCAACGGTGAATCGCAGAGTTTTAGCGGTGGATTTAAGGAAGAAAGAAAGAAACAAATAAGGAACAATGAGTAAAGAAAGAAACAAAGAGAGGAAGGAAGGAAAGAAAGAAAAAAAGGAAAAAAGGAAGGAAGGAAGCAAGGAAGGAACAAGGAAGGAGGGAAGGAAGGAAGGAAGAAAGAAAGAAAGAAAGAAAGAAAGAAAGAAAGAAAGAAAGAAAAAAAGAAGAAAGAAAGAGAAAGAATTCCGAAACAGGACTGTCTTGTTGGCTCTGCGGTAGAGCACCGAAATCTCAGTCAGACGTTGCGAGTTTGAATCCCGCGGTCGTCCAACATAAAATCTGCACTTTCGCTGTTCAGTATAACGGGTTGTTTTTGTTTGTTTGTTTGTTTGTTTTGTTTTTGTTTGTTTTTTTTGTTCAGGTGGTAACACTCAGTGTCAGGGAGATCCCCTATCTCCAGTCTCCTGGACTGGTCATACTCCTTCTCCTATGCCACCTATGGTGAGTGTAAACGTTAAGCCTAATCATCACTAGCTCCCAAACTAAGTTCCTTGCTCTTTTCGGACGGGGG
>CM031603.1:59730198-59732698 GCA_018398815.1 Conus ventricosus
CATTAAACATGATATAGGGGTCTTTTCATCAGTATGCAGACTATCTGTCTCCCCAATATACTTTGGAATATCATTTACGAAGATATTAAATAAAGTTGGACCAAGAACATTTCCTTGTAATACTCCTTTACGTACGTTTATGCTATGGGATAGACCTTCATTCGTTTTTGTGCATATTTTGGAATTTTCATACATGTTCCTAATAACTCTGAAACAGTTTCCCTGTATGCCTATTTCATGTACTCTGAAACAGTTTCCCTGTATGCCTATTTCATGTACTCTGAAACAGTTTCCCTGTATGCCTATTTCATGTACTCTGAAACAGTTTCCCTGTATGCCTATTTCATGTACTCTGAAACAGTTTCCCTGTATGCCTATTTCATGCACTCTGAAACAGTTTCCCTGTATGCCTATTTCATGTACTCTCAAACAGTTTCCTTGTATGCCTATTTCATGTACTCTCAAACAGTTTCCCTGTATGCCTATTTCATGTATTTTAAAGAAAAGTGCCTCATGCCAAACATTATCGAACGCTTTTTCAAAGTCGATAAAGCAACCATAAAGGCGATCTCTTCTGCTTTTCATTATATCATCAACAATTTTCTTAAACACAAATAGATGATCTGATGTGTCACAAGATCATCGATGCCGCTTATAAATTGGCCAAGTACTTTCTGAGATATTCCATAAAGAAGAAAAACCGTTACAAGCCGTTACAACCGTTAGTAACAGTTTCCTGTATGCCTATTTCATGTATTTTTAAGAAAAGATGTGTGTGTGTGTGTGTGTGTGTGTGTGTGTGTGTGTGTGTGTGTGTGTGTGTGTGTGTGTGTGTCTGTGTGTGTGTGTGTCCGTGGTAAAAAATGTGTTCCACTCGCTCCAGACAAAATACTGGGCCGATCTTTCTGAAAATTTGTAGGTGTGTTCATTATGGATCAAGGATGATGCCCGACGTTTTAGTTTACCGTTACAGCCGTTACTAACGGCTGTAACGGCCTGTAACGGTTTTTCTTCTTTATGGAATATCTCAGAAAGTACTTGGCCGACCTTTATGAAAAGTAGCAGGTATGTTCATTATGGGTCACGGATGATGCCTGATGTTTTAGTTTGCCGCGTTATAGCCGTTACTAACGGTTGTAACGGCTTGTAACGGTTTTTATTCTTTATGGAATATCTCAGAGAGTACTTGGCCAATTTATAAGCGGTATGGATGATCTTGTGACAAATCGGATCCTCGGTCCATATGTAAGTGATGTAATGCTGAAAATGGATTAAACAACCGTTAAAAAACCGTTATTCTGCCGTTATTTCTTATATATAGGTCGATTTTAATGAAATTTGGTATATAGAAAGGTTATCACACACAAATGGCACTTCTATATAGTGTTCCAAAATTTGACCGTTAAAAACCGTTATTCTTGACATATTGTCCAATTTAGATGAAATTTGATATCTACACAGGCTTTAGCCCAGTGAGGACTAAAATACCGGTTTCAAAAGTGCATATCGGTTATATAACCGATAAACCGTTATTTTGCCGTTATTTTTTATATATTGGTGGATTTTAATGCAATTTTGTATATAGAAAGGTCATCACACACAAATGGCACTTCCATGCAGTGTTTCAAAATCTGACCGTTAAAAACCGTTATTCTTGACATATTGTCCGATTTGGATGAAATTTGGTATGTACACAGGCTTTAGCCCAGTGAGGACTAAAATACCAGTTTCAAAAGTGTACATCGATTAAATAACCGTTAAAACCGTTATTTCGCCTTTATTTCTTATCTCATAAAGCACTTGGCTGATTTATAAGCGGTTTGGAAAACTGGGAGTATGTTTATATGTTTCGCATCTTGTTGATTAATATATCGTTATCGTTATCGTTATGGCTCTCTCTCTCTCTCTCTCTCTCTCTCTCTCTCTCTCTCTCTCTCTCTCTCTCTCTCTCTCTCTTTTCTCTCTCTCTCTCTCTCTCTCTCTCTCTCTCTTTCTCTCTCTCTCTCTCTCTCTCTCTCTCTCTCTCTCTCTCTCTCTCTCTCTCTCTCTCTCTCTGTATGGGATGTTGCCGTAGATGTTTTTCCTTTTTCTCCTTTTTCTGTTTTGTTTTTAGTTTTTCGTCATAGCTTCTTCGACTGTTACACATAAGATTACGTGTTGTGTGAAAGTGGGGAAATGCTGTAGTTTTTGTTTGTTTGTTTCTTCTCCCTTTGTAATGGGTCTTGGAATCGGGGGTAAGGTGGGGAGAGGAGGAGTGGAGTTTGCGGATGCTGAGAGAGATGGGGGTATGATGGGGATGGGAAGAGGATGGGGGTGAGGTTTTGAGAAGCTGGAAGCAGTTCGTGAATTGTTCGATGAATTGTTTGTATTGATTTTGTGTGTGTGTGTGGTTTGTATTGTGCGTTTTGCCTTTATTTTACCCTGTCTTTCTAATGTGTGTATTCACCCACATGTGTGCATGTGCATTTTCCACCCAGATGGCTGGATGTAATTAAGTGTT
>CM031603.1:59738024-59743024 GCA_018398815.1 Conus ventricosus
CGGATTCGGATCAAAGTGCGGATTCAGGATCCATAAGCAACATTTAGCACAGACTACTGAACCAATTTTAACGAAACTTGATAGACAGATGGATAGTGCCCCCCCCCCCCCCCCCCCTTACCTGGGGTAAAAACCCCGAGCGGGTTAAAATCTAGTGCGGATTTATGCGGCGGATCCGGGTCAAAGGTAGATCCAGGATCCGTTCGACCTTCCCGGAGGTGAACGCTCTCCCGTGAGTCCTTTTAGTTAACTTATATATTTATTTATTTCAAATGTTGTGGAGCTTTCCATTACCGCATAAACAGCTTGATGCCTGTCTGGATGTGACCCTAATATTAGAGCTGCTTTCTATGAGGTTAATTAAAGAAAAGCAGAGCGTCTTTTATGTTATATTAGATCTCAGAAGTTAAATATGCGCTAGCTACAGAGACTCAGAGATGGACTTAACAAATGCTGCGCATTGCACCTTAGACTTGTGTGCGTCTGCAGAGAAAGCTGCATTTTTACTCACGTCAAGTTATTTGTTTGTTTATTTATTGTCGTTGTTGTTGTTTTTGTGGTGGTGATGGTGGTGGTGATGGTGGTGGTGGTGGTGGTGGTGGTGGTGGTGGTGGTGGTGGTTGTCGTCGTCGTCGTTGTTGTTGTTGTTGTGGTGGTGGTGGTGGTGGTGGTTGTCGTCGTCGTCGTTGTTGTTGTTCTTGTTGTCATTGTTGTTGCTGTTGTAGTTGTTATTGTTTGTCTGTCAGCAAGATTAAGCGGAAGCTATAAGACCGATTTTCACGAAAATTGGTGAGACGATGGTAGTTGGCTTATTAAAGAACCCATTCGATTTTGATAAGGACCTGCAATATGTCTGCAATATGTCTCTGGATCAAATGGTCCACCCAAGACCGATCAATACTATTTCACGGAACCGATCTCACGGAATTCAACAAAACTAGATAGAAAGATGGAATGTGGCCCAAAGATGAACGGCTTGTACTTTGGGGCAGGTCCGTACTGCGGATCCGGAGTTAAGGACGGATCCAGAATCAGTTCGACCCTCTCGCACGTCTCATCCTTGTTTCCTCATTGATTTGGTCATTTCCAACTGTGGCGGCACTTTCCATATTTGTTGCTGGATAACCAGTTTGACACCTGTCTCGAGATGACTCGACCGAACTGCCGTCTGTACCGCCTGAATAGCAGAGCGACTGCCAGCTTATATTTCACCCCAGAAGTTTAGCTGGGTACGAAGACTTGAAATGGAGTTCACAGCTGCTGTGAATTGAACATTAGACTGGATCACCTAAGCGAAGGAGGTTATAGTTTCACCTACGTTAGTTCTTGTTGGCTGGTTGGTTTGAAAGCAAGATTAAGCAAAAACTGTACAGCCGATTTGAATCAAATGGGGTGAAAAGACGGAAGGTGGTCTGAGAGCAAAGCCATTACACCTTGGTGCGACACCGGATCTACAAATGATGTTCGGACATCTACAAGGGAGGTAATCTGTGATAGAACTCGCGTTCAGCGAGAGTTGCCCTGCCATATTCATGGGACAAATACCACTGGTGGGCATAGCTACAGCAGTGTTTCCACATCAGTCACCTTAACAGCTCAATTAGAGAGAGAAAATGTCAAAACACGAGCGTGGAACGGACCGTCGGCCATGCAGACAGTCGACATCCCGATCGTAATTCAGGTGTGCGCTACAGATGAACAATTCTGATTCTCTTCTACCTCTATTTACTTGACGCAATGGAAAGACAGGTGCAATGTTCTCTCCCCCCCCCCCCCCCCCCCTGAAAATTACACGAAAACTGTCGAACCTTTTTCTCTTTTTTTCGTGTTCTTTTTGATTTTGTTTTTCTTTTCTTTTCTTTTGTTGATTTTTTTTTTTATAAACAAGATGGAATATGACCCAGAGGCGAAGGGATCAAGCATTTGTGCGGATCCTTGTTGCGGATTTGGACCAAAGGGATTTTTTTTCAAGGATCTTTGTGCACGAGCTTGGCGGAGATCAGTGGTTCCCCCGAATGTCCCGCTAGTGTACTTATTTCTCTGTTCGTTTCCAAACACCGTGGAGCTTTCCATGTTTGTGACAAGATAAACAGCTTGACACCTGTCTGAATGTTGTTACTCGCCGGAGTAACGAACTGGCTGTACTTCCTGAAAAGCAGAGCGTCTGTTATGTTCTCTTTCTACTCCAGAACTACAATGGAAAGACAGGTGCAATGTTACTCTCCCCCCCCCCCCCCCCCTCCCCTGAAATAGGTCTGTTGGCACGCTCATCATTACGTTCATCAACATTACACGAAAACTGTCGAACCTTTTCTCTTTTTTTTCGTGTTCTTTTTGATTTTGTTTTCTTTTCTTTTTTTTGTTGATTTTTTTTTTTATAAACAAGATGGAATATGACCCAGGGCGAAGGGATCAAGCATTTGTGCGGATCCTTGTTGCGGTTTGGACCAAAGGGATTTTTTTTCAAGGATCTTTGTGCACGAGCTTGGCGGAGATCAGTGGTTCCCCCGAATGTCCCGCTAGTGTACTTATTTCTCTGTTCGTTTCCAAACACCGTGGAGCTTTCCATGTTTGTGACAAGATAAACAGCTTGACACCTGTCTGAATGTTGTTACTCGCCGGAGTAACGAACTGGCTGTACTTCCTGAAAAGCAGAGCGTCTGTTATGTTCTCTTTCTACTCCAGAACTAAACGCCGGGTGCGAAGGGTCTGGGACAGAGTTAACAGCTGCCGTGAGCTGTACGTGAGACCTGATTGTATCTGCAAAGGAGGTTGTGTTTCCACCCGTGTCAGACATTTTGTTAGTTTTTGTTTGTTTGGCTGGTTGGTTAGTTGGATGGGTGTTGCTGTGGATGTTGTTGTTCTTTGTCTTTGGGCGAGATTAAGGGGGAAAAAACCGATTTTAACGAACTTTGGTGGAAAGGTTACAATGTGGCCCATTAACGAACCTGCTTTTGTTTTCGGTACGGACATGTGGTGCGTGTCCGGGTCAGAAGGACGGATTTACGATCCGTTCGTCAACATGACGGTGCAAACTGAGCAGACGTTAACGAAAGGTGATAGAAAGAAGGAAGAATGTAATGGCCCAAAAACGAACTAATGGGTGAAACGTCGGTGCAGAACCGTGTTGCAGGGGATAAACAACTGAGAAGCCTTCCTGTACAGTGGGAAGTCAAACTGGAAAATCTGTCGTGAAAGGAAATCCCATCTAGGCCAATAACAAATCGGCAGGTGAATGTGCTCGACTGCAGTAAAGGGAGGGAATGTGTGTCTGAGTAAGTGAGTGAGTGAGTGAGTGTGTGTGTGTGTGTGTGTGTGTGTGTGTGTGTGTGTGTGTGTGTGTGTGTGTGTGTGTGTGTGTGGTGCGTGCGTGCGTGCGTGCGTGCGTGCGTGTGTGTGTGTGAGAGTGAGTGTGTGTGTGTGTGTGTGTGTGTGTGTGTGTGTGTGTGTGTGTGTGTGTGTGTGTGTGTGTGTGAAGAACGGGCGAAGAGAGAGAGAGAGAGAGAGAGAGAGAGAGAGAGAGAGAGAGCCAGACTACCTGAAGTCTGGGGGGCTCATCAACATTCCACACGATTCCTGACGAAGTTCGTGACTTCACTCACGTATCAGCAGGTCACGAAGTTGATTCAAAGGCCAGTGGAATCTCTAGTCTGCATTGTGTGCAGAATATTGACGACACCTCGTGGCTGTGAGAAAATGTAGTTGTTATCAGGACGGCTACAAAAGTTGGTGAAGGATTTTTTCTTATCTTCGTTCAGCACTTACCATTAGAGAGGAAACCAAAAAACAACAAAACAACGACAATAATTAGAAAAGAAAACGACGACAACAACAACAACAACAACAACAACAACAACAACAAATCTCTGGGTAGCTGAAGATGATAGTGTTGAGCAGTTTATTCAAACCTCTTTCCACCGTATGTATTCTTGGCGCTTTTTCCCCCTCTTGTTCTTTGTTTCCTGAATTGATTACCACTGGAGGTGAAAAATTCACAACGTTGAAAACTAGTGTCACCCCATGCAGATTACAAACACCACTGATGCGCGCGCGCGCGTGCGTGCGTGCGTGCGTGCGCGTGTGTGTGTATGTGTTTTGTGTGTGTGTGTGTGTGTGTGTGTGTGTGTGTGTGTGTGTGTGTGTGTGTGTGTGCGTGCGTGCGTGCGTGCGTGTATGTGTGCGTGTGTGTGTGTGTGTGCCCATCCCGTCCTGCGTCTGTCTTGCCTTAAAATGTATAGCATTGCGGGTCACAAGGCAGGTTCACAACATGGGGAACAATAAATAGATGTCCTCATGCTCACCCCGTCTCTTTTCCATGCAGCTGCCGGTGTTACCAGTTAGAATGAACCCCCTTTCATCTCGCCATTGTGCACTTCTTTGCCTCACGGACAGCAAGCTGTTTGGCCGTTATGTTCGAATCTCATCAAAAATAATACGAGCGGGATATTTTAATTCCGGTTTGGCTTACACACAGTTTTGGGGTGTGCGATGGCTTCAGATCGACAGATCAAACCCGAGGGTTTCATTGAGGCGCGTATCTTACAGTGCGGCCCTTACATTTCTCTGACCATCACCGCAGGTGTCTGTAACTCTCGGGCTTGGCTGACGGCAGTACATAGTAGAGAGGAAGCATAGAGAACGGTCTAGCTCTGTTATGTCCGATCAAAATGGAGTTTTACAGCGTCATCCTCACTGATTATCATTAAAAATGAAATTAGAGCCTGTAGCTGGTTCATGCGATACATTCGTTGTGACGGTGTTTAATTATCCTCCTTTTTACTGCCTCGTTAAAGTCTTCAATGTTGGCAAGTTTATGGCAGTTGTCGTTGGATGGGTGTCATGACACCCGCACATTAAAGCAGACATGGCGATGTGAGTCAGCAGCAGTTCAGCGTCTTCTCTCTGGTGGGGTGGCTTCAGGGTGACCTGATGTTGGTTCTGGATAACGCTGGCGCTGCAATAGATAAGAACCTGGGTATGGCTGTGTGTACCAAAAGAGC
>CM031603.1:59748024-59755524 GCA_018398815.1 Conus ventricosus
ACCTACAGAGAACTGCATTGACTTATTAATAGTGATGGAAACCTATAGAGAACTGCAGTGATTTATTAATGGTGATGAAAACCTACAGAGAGCTGCACAGACATATTAATGATAATGGAAACCAACAGAGAGCTGCAGTGAATTGTTAACGGTGATGGAAACCTGTAGAGAGCTGCAGTGAATTGTTAACGGTGATGGAAACCTGCAGAGAGCTGCAGTGACTTATTAATGGTGATGGAAACCTACAGAGAACTGCAGTGACTTATTAATGGTGATGGAAACCTACAGAGAACTGCAGTGACTTATTAATGGTGATGGAAACCTGTAGAGAGCTGCATTGACTTATTAATGGTGATGGAAACCTATAGAGAACTGCAGTGACTTATTAATGGTGATGGAAACCTATACAGAACTGCATTGACTTATTAATGGTGATGGAAACCTATAGAGAACTGCAGGGACTTATTAATGGTGATGGAAACCTATAGAGAACTGCAGTGACTTATTAATGGTGATGGAAACCGTAGAGAGCTGCATTGACTTATTAATGGTGATGGAAACCTATAGAGAGCTGCAGTGACTTATTAATGGTGATGGAAACCTATAGAGAGCTGCATTGACTTATTAATAGTGATGAAAACCTACAGAGAGCTGCAGTGACTTATTAATGGTGATGGAAACCTGTAGAGAGCTGCATTGACTTATTAATGGTGATGGAAACCTATAGAGAGTGCAGTGACTTATTAATAGTGATGGAAACCTATAGAGAACTGCAGTGACTTATTAATGGTGATGAAAACCTACAGAGAGCTGCAGTGACTTATTATGGTGATGGAAACCTACAGAGAGCTGCAGTGACTTATTAATGGTGATGGAAACCTGTAGAGAGCTGCATTGACTTATTAATGGTGATGGAAACCTATAGAGAGCTGCAGTGACTTATTAATGGTGATTGAAATCTACAGAGAGCTGCAGAGACATGTTCATGCAGATTGAGACCTACAGAGAGCTGCAGAGACATCCTAATGCAGATTAAGACCTACAGAGAGCTGCAGAGACATGTTAATGCAGATGAAGAGCTACAGAGAGCTGCAGACACATGTTAATGCAGATTAAGGCCTACAGAGAGCTGCAGAGACATGTTAATGCAGATTAAGACCTACAGAGAGCGACAGAGACATGTTGATGAAGATTAAGACCTACAGAGAGCGACAGAGACATGTTAATGCAGATTAAGACCTACAGAGAGCGACAGAGACATGTTAATGCAGGTTAAGACCTACAGAGAGCGGCAGAGACATGTCTAATGCAGATTAAGACCTACAGAGAGCGACAGAGACATGTTAATGCAGATTAAGACCTACAGAGAGCGGCAGAGACATGTCAATGCAGATTAAGACCTACAGATAGCTGCAGAGACATGCCAATGCAGGTTAAGACCTACAGAGAGCTACAGAGACATGCTAATGCAGATGGAGACCTACAGAGAGTGCAGACACATATCAATGGTGATAGAAACCTACGCAGAACTGCAGTGACATGATTATTAATGGTAATGTAGATCGACACAGAGCTGTAGTGACATAATGTATGGTGACTGGAGACCTAGAGAGAGAGAGAGAGAGAGAGGTGCACTGACATATTTATGTAGTGATTGGACACGTATAAAGAGCTGCCTTCACATGAGTATGGCGATGTGAGATGTACACAGATCTGCGGTAACATATGTATGTTAAATGCAGACCTACAAAGAGCTGCCGTTACATATATATATATATTTATATGGTGATTGAAGACGTGATTGGAGACGTATAGAGAGGTGCATTGACGTATGTATGGTGATTGGTGACGTATAGAGAGGCGCACTGACATATGTATGGTGATTGGAGATGTACAGAGAGGCGCACTGACATATGTATGGTGATTGGACATGTACAGAGAGGTGCACTGACATATGTATGGTGATTGGACATGTACAGAGAGGTGCACTGACATATGTATGGTGATTGGAGACGTACAGAGAGGCGCACTGACATATGTATGGTGATTGGAGATGTACAGAGAGGCGCACTGACATATGTATGGTGATTGGAGGTGTACAGAGAATGCACTGACATATGTATGGTGATTGGACATGTACAGAGAATGCACTGACATATGTATGGTGATTGGACATGTACAGAGAGGCGCACTGACATATGTATGGTGATTGGACATGTACAGAGAGGCACTGACATATGTATGGTGATTGGACATGTACAGAGAGGCGCAACTGACACTAAATATGTATGGTGATTGGACATGTACAGAGAGGCGCACTGACATATGTATGGTGATTGGACATGTACAGAGAGGCGCACTGACATATGTATGGTGATTGGAGATGTACAGAGAGGCGCACTGACATAGTATGTGTGAATGACGAGCGCATGACTATTATGGATTGAGACGTACATAGAGGTGCACTGACATATGTATGGTGATTGTAGACTACAGAGAGGTGCAGTTATGTATTGTGGTGATTGGAGTCGTACTGCAGTGATATGTGTATGGTGATTGGAGACCTTCAGAGAACTGCAATGGCGCATGCATGGTGATATAAAACCTGCAGAGAGCCACAGTGCCATACATACGGTGCTCAAGAACCTGCAGTCAGCTGTAGTGACAGGTGCAGGACAACACCAACCGCAGAGAGCTGCTGTGAAACATGTATGTAAACCTGCAAGGAGCTTTGTTACAGAAAAGACACGTATACTGAATAGAAACATGTACCGTCATACATGTACTGATGTATAGATAGCCATTATGTGGACCAGATAAACATCAGTGCATGGTTACTGCATCAAGAAACATTGGCAGTCTCTCGGGGACAGAGATTGTGTATCTTCGCTGTTGGAGATAGAGTGACAATTTCAGCAACATATGAACCATGTCAGATATTATTGACAGTATCAGAGTTATTCATCTTAATACCTTTCTCCTGATAGAGCGAGGTCAACACTAAGCATTGAAATAGAAGATGATGCACAAAAATTGTTTCTCTGCAGACACACGTAATGCCATGAGAATATTTAGTGTTCCAAGTATTCAGCCTTCATTTATGAATTAATCTAACAATGTGCCGTGGGCTCGATGGCAAAGTAGCCATTTCCCTCCAACAAAATTCTGCTTGTGTATATACTTGTCCATAATTTGAATTAATTCAAAAGATGACAAATCTAATGGATTGTTTAATACATTTTCAGCGTTTCTATTTGCTCCGTCTTCTGCAAGACTGTCTGCTATTTCATTTCACTTTATACCACGGTGAGAGAGGACCCAACCAAAATCAAATTGACGTGGTTATTTTGCACTCACAGTTACATTTTTTAAAAATAAAAATCAACGATTGTGTGTACTACTAGGGTATTTCACTTTAAATTTGCATATATCAGATGAAGGTTTGAAAATACAAACATGGATGATAGATCTAAGTTGAGTGTGGAGGTCTTTTTTTTTTTTTCTTTTTTTTTCTTCAAATAAATGTCTAATGTCATCTGGAGATGAAAAGACATTGAATAAACCACTGAACTGAACTTGGAGAGTGACAAGTTTATTATTGTGAGGACATACTCAGTGACTAACAGAGGTAGAGAGAGGACAGTACGCCGGACATGCAGACGATAATGTTGGATAGTTAACGTAGGGATGCAAGGTCAGGAGGCGTTTGCCAACAGACAGGCAAAAACTGGCATGCTTACACACAGTTAAGGGATAGTGAAGTGATATCATTTGCTGGTGTAAAAGAAATGCACATTGAGTAAAAGGCAGGGGAAGGGTAGCATGTTGGAGAGGAAGATCGGAGTCGAAAGGCAAAAGAGGTGATATATCTTCGGTAATGGAGCGATAGTGACATTCTGTTGTACGTTAGTGAGAAAGATCTACTCTGTGACTGAAGTGGGAGAGAGAGGGGGTACACTTGGCAGATAAACGGTATGTCGGACAGATAAGGCTAGAATGCTGGTTATTGTTGTCGCTGTTGCTTTGTTCAGGCTTTTCACGGAGAGTGATATGAGACAGAAAAGGAGGGAATGTAGAGAGGACGGGAGGGAGGGGGTGGGTGGGGTGGTGTGTGGGGGATAGGATTGTCTGCACCACTACTATAGTTGTGTGTGTGTGTGTGTGTGTGTTGTGTGTGTGTGTGTGTGTGTGTGTGTGTGTGTGTGTGTGTGTTTGTGTGTATGTGTGTGTGAGTGCGTGCGTGCGCACGCCAGTTCATTATGCGTGCGTGCGTGCATTCGCGTGCGCATGCGCGTTTGTGTATGTTTGTGTGTGTTTACTACAATATTAATGATTTTGTAATTATTACAATTACAGTGCAAACACAATCAAAAAAGGACATCTACACTAAAGTACTCAATCACTCTATTGATCTGTTTTCGCCATGTACCACATATCTACAGGTACAGTCCTCTGGGCATCTATGACCTAAGAATATTCTTCGTTTTCTTTTTTCTTTACTTCTTCTTTAGTTGTACGTTTTTTCTCATACAGTTTTTTTTTTTTCAATATCGTCACGTTTAACATATTACGATTTCTGGCACTCTTTTCTTTCTTTATCTTGTTAGAAAAGCATCATTTAAATGAATTACCGTTCTTTGAACTTCCATTCCGCGTAGTCATCTTTACATTCACTGCCCTCACATGTCCATATGCAGGAGTTTGAGTGCACACATGTGTGCAAGCGAATGCAACCACACACACAAGCGCACGTACATATGCACATAGGCGTGCGCATATACTCATTTACACAAGTGGAACAGATCCATTTGCCAGGAAAAGTATAAGTTTCAAAAGAAACTAGCTATATGGAGGTTGAAATAGAACGACACTGGTTCAGTGTAGTGATGTTCATTCAAAGTGTGGAACAAATACTAACATAGGGTCAGGGTGGTTTTGTCCTGACTCAGGCCGGGAACAATGGACTGAAGTGTGAAGCACCCAGGGGCAACGGCCCGGTTAACGAGTCTGATGGGCGACCCCCCCCCCCCCCCACGACCCCCCCCCCCCCCCCCTGCCCCGAACGCTGAAAGTGAAATGGACTTTTTAGGTGTACTGGGGGCCTCTCCGGAAGATAACATGGCTGTTCAGTAAATAGGCAGGTGTGAATCTGCCCCTGTTTAGAAAAAAAATGACAGAAAAAATGGATGGGAGGCACAGGAGGGTCTGGGCATTCACGAACCTTACCCCCCCCCCACCCCTCACTCCAGTTTCATTTCTGCCTGATAGTGCATCTTGACGCAGACACAGATACCGTCTGCTTCGCCTTAATATCATTGTCTGCTTCCTCTGGAAGCAGTGTGCAGTGTTCGAGTCTGTCCTGGGTCATTGTTGCACGTTGATAAGGTTTTTTTTTTTCTGTTCAGGAGAGCTTCTGACAATGACATTGAGACGAAGGGTGACCGCTAAACTGGGCTTTTGTCCGGCTGTTTTTTGTGGTTGTCCGGTGGGTTTTTGTGGTTGTCCGGCGCTTTTTGTGGTTGTCCGGTGGTTTTTGTGGTTGTCCGGCGCTTTTTGTGGTTGTCCGGCGCTTTTTGTGGTTGTCCGGTGGTTTTTGTGGTTGTCCGGCGGTAATTGTGGTTGCTGTTTTCACGAGCACTGTTAGGTACAGCTTGAGCACTTTGTCCACTGAAGCAAGGTCTTCTTTTCGATTAACAGTGGACAAGCCAGTGGAAGGGAGCGGGTGAGGGATAATACTTTCACCCGCTCCCCCTCCTCGCCCACCCCGATCTTTTCAGGGGAAGGGAGGCGGAGGGGGCGCCCTCTCTTGACCCTTCGGTTCCTGCCACTGTGATAAAAAAGATGTATGAAAATGATAATGCATGATCTCGAGTTATCAAGAGTTATTAACCTTACCAATAGCGTTGTTGGAGTTAGCACAGAAATGTAGCACCGACTGACGTCGACCCTTGCTATAGCGTTGCTTGCTATAGCCACATAGTGCTACAAGGGTTAAATTAAGAGTGAATTGAAGAAGGAGGAGGGAAGAAAATAAAGGCCCTCCCGGGATTCGAACCACGGATCAGGCTGTGTTCACACAGTGCCCATGGAAGTGGGCTATCGGGCCTTGACCACTACACCACTAACCTAAAAAGACGACCAGATCATCGCTTGGCGAAAGACAAACAGGAAGACAATCTGTGTCAACCAGTGGACAGTTCATTATTAGCGAGGTCCCATTGTCATGTAAACCCGGGACAGAGCCACTGAATTCAGCGCCTGATTTGTCCTCCCCGTCACCAGAGCCTCTGGCCTCATTTGCCTCATCAGCGTCCAAAAAGAAAAAAAAAAGAAAAAAGAAAAAAAAAAAAAAGAAAAGAAAAAGAAAAATCAGGTTGACGGAGCGCGCGAGAAACGAGGCCGGCACGTGCGCGCGTGCAACAATGTACCGGACCAAGTCCTCGTGTCCCTGGGTGTGGAGCGCGTGACAGGCGCGCGCTTTAGGAGAGAGAGAGAGAGAGAGAGGAGAGAGAGCACATGGGCGTCAACCGTGCCACGAGAAAAGGAGCGAGAAAAAGAGTGAGAAGAGGAGCCGAGCAGAATAGATTATGCACGAGCGGGGCTCCTTGAGGGAGGCCGACACAGCCCTAAACAACGGGCACCGACGATGTCAGTGAAGACATGCCGGTGCTGCCAGCAGTGCCAAGTGAGTGCCAGAGAGACGCCGCCGCCGCAGACAGACGCCCAGGCTGGGTGGCGGAGCGAATCAGCCAGGGTCAGACATCGTGGGGGTATGTGTGAGCGTGTGTGTGTGTGGTGTGGTGTGGTGTGGCGTGCCCGGAGTAGTGGTGGTACCTAACTACGCTTACCTACCATCCTGGCCACTCTTCAAGTCTTTAGGCATGCGACTCCGCCCGTGAACTGTTCCGTCAACAACAACAACAAAATCAAGTCAGGTGGTATCCGTTTTCTCCCCTTCCGCACCCCCCCCCCCCCCCTCTTCCCCTCCCTCCCCTCCTCGTCCTCCTCTCTCGTGAATGGGAGAAGGGAACGGTGAAAGTGGTGTTTACGTGCTTTGCAACGGTAATGCTACAACCGCTGATGGATCCTGGCTGTTCTTGGAGTCTGGAAGACGGAGGGAGAAACGGCAGAGAAAGAAAAGGAGAGAGAGAAGAAGAAGGAGAGGGAGAGAGAGAGAGACAGAGAGAGAGAGAGAGAAAAAAAAAGAAAGGGGGAGCGAGGCTGTCAGCAGGATGCTGGTGATAACGTGTGAAGGGTGAGGAGGGGAGTGACTCACGGGGTCAGCATTGCGCTAGTCCCTAGCGGTACAAGCAACAGGAGGCAACGTTATAACGGTTTGTTGGTGTGCTGCTTGCTGCTGTTGCTGCTGCTGCTGTTGCTGCTGTTGCTGCAAAGTGCCGTTTTCAGCCCGGCTAGGTACGCTTGCTCGTTGTGTACCCCCCCCCCCCCCCCCCCCTTCAATTATATTAAGGGAACCTGTTGCTTTTCACCGTCCGGGAG
>CM031603.1:59758024-59765524 GCA_018398815.1 Conus ventricosus
TCTCATTGCCTTTGCTAACCTACCACTGATAATTGGGAGAGGGGTGAGGGAACTGGAAGGAACCATGGAAGGGTGAGGTGGTCGTCCTCATACACTTACCACAATCAAGTGACGTTTAGCTTTAATGTATAACAAGGGTCGTCAAGAGCATTTCGCTCCAGACAAATTAGGGGAAACGTTCTTAACAGCTGGCCGAAGGCTTGTCTCGTTCCTGGCATCCCTCTGTGGAGAAACCAAGAGGTTTAAATCAAGTCGCCCATTACTCACACTGCTGGCTGGAACAGAGACGAAGGGTCGGCAAGTTTGTTTCGCATGTGACATCACGAAGGCCTGTGATATACAGCAATGTTTACAAGTGAAACGCCCTGTCTGAAGCGGCACCACCAAGAGCAAGTAGTCATTTCCAAAGGGGATCGTGGAATTACTTAAGAAAATTGACGAACAGGTTAGAGCAATTGCATTTGACCCTCGACTGGTTAACAAAAGCGACTGTCCGCGAAATCCAAGCGCCGTGTTTTGGTCCCAGTTTCTCTCGGGCTGTCTGTCTTACGTCTCGCAGGTCCAATGGCTCTTGATATATAAATCGACCCGAAACGAAGCATTTACCGTGCTGATATTTTGAACCCAGGTCTGTCCATCTGTCGTCTGTTGTATGGATTTCAGTTGTTCCAGATCACAAGTCATCCAGCAGCGCTAGGTACCGGCTCATGGTGTCAGTGAAGGAAACGCTTTTTGCCAAGTTAGACTGAGTACGTCGGGATATTGAGGAGACGTGCAGAATGTCTTCGAAATCTATTTTGGAAACATCTATATCCGGTAGGAGGGGAGAAACAAAGTTTCCTGCCAAAATAAGCGTGCAGCGCGGTGCCACTGGCATTTCCCGTCAGACAGAGATACTTTGGTAAGAAACAGGTTTCGGAGCAGTTTTGCAAGAGCTTTCATGTCACGACAGGTTCTAGTTTAAAGAAAAGCGTTGTTTGGATTTGGTATCATGAGTTAGTGAACGGCGCTGCTTGCTTGAAAATGAAGTAACGGGATCTGGACAGGTCTGCTTCAAATTCTGAACTTGGTGAAAGCTTTGTTTTTAGATACAGTCACCCAAAGATCGATTTTGCTGGAAGCATTTTGTCACAAGACGGGCCTTCAACAAAACAGTTTCCGAAATAGTGTTGTACCTTGCTTGCCTCTCTTTGAGAGGCGTATTTTACGGGGAAATAATGGCGCGTAACGTAGGCCTTATTTCGAGCTGTTTCGAGACTCTGCTGTGAGAAACGGCCTAATCTGCTTTCGGCTTAATCCGGTTGGTGCAATCATGTCATCATCACATCATCATCATCATCATCATCATCATCATCATCATCATCATCATCACTCACCACCACCACCACCACCATCATCATCACCATCATCATCGTGGTTGTCATGATTATTATTGTTGTTGTCATGTATACGCTTAATCAATCGAATGCTTACACCAGTAAGTTCGTATACTACATTTCTGGCAAAGTTAATAAGCAAGAAGATTGAGCAATACGCAAAACGCCACAGTCAAACGCTGGCACCGCCTCAAAGCATACCACAGTAACCCACTCGCTCCCTCACACAGTCCACCCATTCCCGCCTCTGAGATGAAAACGATCGCAAATAAATTAGATTAATACAGCCACAGACAACTAAGCACGTGCAATACTACCAGACAGTAGTAGCACACACTTTGCGAATCAGTTAGAGGGTAAAAAGAAACGTTCCCAGGTTGAATGCATAGCTGAGAACTAAACCAAGTCTTCACAGACCTGGAGAGGGCATGCTAGACCGATGTAGCCATTTTGTTCATGATATGCAGGCGCCAGGGCATGGCGATAGGATTAGCGTCGCTTCCGCTTGATTTACATACATTTTCTTAAACACCGTTATCCTATTTAACAATACTATCATCGTAATACTTACTTGTTCAACCCCCTATTCGGGTTTTGTTAAACGTCGTTTCATACTTCAGTTCACGATGTACCCTATCATTACAGAATACGTCAAGTCATGATTAATCAAAATACCTTTGGAAACGTGATTGTGTTGTTGTCCTATTTTCTGTACAGTTCAAAAGCATTCAGTGATCATAGTCAGAGGATACATACAGATCTTGTGTATTGATTAAGCGAAGTGCTGTTAGAATAAAATTCAGGTAAAGTACTCGTCTTCGTCTACTATAATCCGCATTCGTATTATTAATACGTATTGACACATATTGACATAGTCAACACTTTCTATAGAGACATACTGTTTTCTTTTTTTTTTCATGTTTAGTTTTCACTAATATTCGGCTTATAGTCCCATGGAAGCTTTCGTTAACTATTTTTGTGACACAAATGATAATCTATATGCCTGTCCTGTTCAGTTTTCGACAATGCATATATATTCTCTCCCAAACACACACACACACACACACACACACACACACACACACACACACACACACACACACACACACACACACACACAAGAGAGAGAGAGAGAGAGAGAGAGAGAGAGAGAGAGAGAGAGAGAGAGAGAGAGAAATGAAATCTTTACTCATAAGGCCCAGGCCCTCTTTGGAAGAAGGAAAAAAAGCAAATGCATATGAACACCATTACATACACATACATAAATATACATTCAAGTTATAGCAATCTTCCGCGCTTTAAATGCTTGATAAATATAAAGTGCTATTTTTCTGACTGTGTTACTGTTCGTTGAGGCCAACAAGAGAGATAAACGAAAACTTTTGAGCTATGAACTTTTCTCTTATGCTATTGTAGAATGGACAACATAATAAGAAGTGCATTTCGTTTTCGACTGTAATAGTTTACAAATTAAGTCTTGTTGCCTATGGTTTCTATACCTTTAGTAGTGAACTGACACGTCAGAATATGCCAAATCTAAACATAGTTGTAATATACTTTAAATGCCTGTCAAGATCCATGCATAGATATATAGATAGAGAGCCACACGGATTACAAAAAGTTCTATATACAGAAAACATGCCACTCTCATCCACGTGTTCACTCCATTCTTGCCATCTACAATCATTTACTCTCTGCCGAAAGACACGCAAAAATTCCTTGACATCACCCACACCTTCCTCCAGCCACCCAAATCCAAATTCATATCTAAACAAACATGATCTAACATGTGTGGCACAAGTGGATTTTCCTCGTAAGATCACAGAGCATAGCATAAGCCTTCTTGGGTAATCTGTCATTTGACATCTGCAGTATTTTAAACCAGTAACGGATGCATTGTACAACAAAACTGATAGTGACAGGGTATCTGTTCAACTCATTATAAACCAAATCGTTAGGAGTACTAAGACTAACACCTAAATACTTCTTCAGGGCATATAAATGCACTTTTTCACAATACTGAGCTGCTTGATCAAAAGCCCATATCTCACATGCATACTGCATAATAAGAAGCACTTGATGATCAAACAGAGTTAATAGCACATGCAAAGAATCACTATTGAATAAACGTAGACGTTGTAAAATACACAAAAGAGCTTTCTTAGCTTTGCTAGCTAAATCGCGATAGGCAGTGTTGAAACTCAGTTTTGTCGTAAAATAAATACCTAAATACTTGTAGGCATTAACAACAGGCATCGCTTGTCCATCGATAAACCACCTTTCTTTTGCCTCTAAATAACCCCCTTTTCGAGAAACAACAATATTACTTTTACCCAAATTAACTGTCAAATCTAGTGCTGCAGCTGATCTTTGAATGGTTTGAACATTTTCAGATGCTTTTGGAAACGGACACAAATGATGATTTATTTGATGACACTATTGGTAATGTTGATGATGATGATCTACTCGTTAATCGTCCTATTTCTGAAGAGGAAGTAATATTAGCACTGTGTAAATTAAAACCAAAAAGGCTAGTGGTCCAGATGGGATTATTGGAGAAACTCTGAAAAACTCATGTACATTTATCGTACCTTTTCTTGTTAAGTTTCTGAATGTACTTTTTGATAAACGTGTTTATCCAGATAGTTGGACGGAATCTATTATTCTACCGCTACACAAGAAAGGTGATGTTAACAATCCAGGAAACAACAGAGGTAATAGTCTTCTTAATGTGTGTAGTAAAGTGTATGGCTCTATCATAAATCAACGATTGCAGTTGTGGGTTGAAGAAAATAACTTCACAGGTGAGTGCCAGGCAGGATTATAAAGAGGTTATTCCACGGTTGATCACTTGTTTACTTTACTCGCATGTGTACAGAAACAATTTAATAAAACATGAAACCGTAAGTTTTATGTTGCTTTCATTGATTTTCAGAAATGTTTCGATACTCTGAATAGAAATCTGCTTTGGCCTATTTTAGTGAAGAACGATATTAAGGGTGAGCTATTACGTTGTGTACGCAGCATGTATTTAAGTGTAAAAGCACGTATTAGATGTGGGGTTAAACTTACTCAGCCTATTTATTGTTCTTCGGGGGTTAAGCAGGATGATATATGCAGTCCAATTTAATTTTCTTTGTTTATTTATTAACGAATTAGCGCTAGATGTAATTACAACTGGTAGACATGGAGTAACACTTTCGCTCGACGCATTTGAGTTATTCATTTTACTATTAGCCGATGATGTTGTATTGCTTTCAGAATCAGTAGTAGGGTTACAAAATCAGTTAAACAAAGAGAGAGAGAGAGAGAGAGAGAGAGAGAGAGAGAGAGAGAGAGAGAGAGAGAGAGAGAGAGAGAGAGAGAGAGACTGACACGCATGTATGCATGCACACACACAGGCTCGAACGCACGCATTCACGCTCGCGCGCGCGCGCGCACACACACACACACGCACACGCGCGCACACACACGCGCCACACACACACACACGCACGCACGCACGCACGCACGCACGCACGCACGCACGCACGCACGCACGCACGCACGCACGCACGCACACACACACACACACACACACACACACACACACACACACACACACACACACGCACGCATGCACGCACGCACTCGTATATTCACATACAGAGAGAAGAGAGAGAGAGAGAGAGAGAGAGAGAGAGAGAGAGAGAGGGGAGAGAGAGAGAGAGAGAGATTCTAATGTTATTGTAGGGGCCCTCGGCTTGCGTGCAAAGGTTGCAGATTTGACGGGGGAAGGTGTGTGGGTAACTACATTGATGAGAAATTCAACAAAAATAGCTCTGTCTATTTGTAAAGAACAAAACAGCCATCATGAGTATCTTGATTACAATTTACACACATATTTTAGCAAAAAAAATTGCTTCATAGATTACTCGTACGTAAATTTAGTTCTCTCATGTATAAATGAATACGTAATTCTTAGACGTAAGGCGTCTTCAGGTTGCAGCATACAAACAAAATAATTTTTTGGTATTTTGATAGATAAATTTCCCAAAATCATATGTAGTTTTGGCCAACAAAAATGAATGAACTTCATTTTCTACCAATAGATACATTATCCCCAAATCATATATATACTTGTGGCCAAGAAAATGAATGAACTCCATTTTCTATCCAATCGCAAAATGGATACTTTTTTTTTCATTATAGCTGGTGTTTTTATTCAAGCCGCCTATTCTAACTAGAAATTTTGCGAGGACTTCACAGAATATTGTGATTGTAAGTAGACGCTTTCCGTTTGAGATATTCATTTAAATGATCGGTTTGATACAAAATAATCATTATCAAACAATGTTCCTTCCTTCCAATCCTGAGCATAACTGTCTGCCATACGTTGTTTTAGGTCCATGATAAATAGATTTTTATTTCCAACTTTGCCCGATCGAGGAGAGAGAGAGAGAGAGAGAGAGGAGAGAAGAGAGAAGAGAGAGAGAGAGAGAGAGAGAGAGAGAGAGAGAGGTGGGGGGGGGGGTGTAGTCTTTACTATACTGACTTCCATAAAAAAAACGCGAAAATTTGAAAGGCTATTTTTCAGGTGAAAAGGGGTGAATATACAATATTGAACCATTGTGGCAAGTTGTTTGGGTCCAAGACTCACGTGCAGTGAAAAAATTGTGTGAGCAACACATCATTCCCGGCAGTGGAGGGTCAACAAAAATGGCAAACTGGTTGCTGCATGTGAGGCACGTGCACACCATGCAGAGCAAAGTTAACCAGCGACAAGTACGCAGGCATGCAGCCTTTATAAAGCCGCACTACAAGGTTCAGGTAACGACTTGCCGTCTGAGCGCTACAGAGATGCCAAGACTACGAGCAGAGGAACGCAATCGTGCCCTAGGCCATCTGGAGGCTGGTGTGGATGCCAGGCAGGTCGCCAACATCTTTAACGTCCACATCTCAACCATCTATCGTCTGCAGCACCGCATGCGAGTCACTGGTACCACTGATGATTGTCCCCGGCCAGGCCGTCCTTGGGTCACCACACAAAGAGAGGATCGCCATCTTGTTCGAACCCATCTGCGGGACAGGCGGCAAACAGCCGCTAACACTGCTCGACAGGTGCCTTGGAATCTCCAGCAATGAATCAGCCTCAACACTATGCAGCGGCATCTTCAGGAGAACGGGCTGGCATGTAGGCGTCCTCACAGAGGTCCGGTACTGACACCAAGACACCGGCAGGACAGGCTGCAGTGGGCACAAGCCCGAATCAACTGGCGCAGGCAGCAGTGGGGACGCATACTGTTCTCAGATGAGAGCCGTTTTTGTATTGACATGGCTGACGGTCGGTGCAGAATATGGCGTCGACCTGGTGAACGCTATGCTGACTCCTGTGTGGTAGAGCGGAACCCCTGGGGAGGCCCGAACGTTATGATATGGGGTGCAATTGGCATTAACCACGCCATAGGACCAGTCATCTTTCAGAACACTGGTCCTGGTTGCGGACAGGGTGTCAATGCACAGCGCTACATCAACCAGGTGCTCAGACCCCATGTCGATCCTTTTTTTGCGCAACACCCAAACTGGACATTCCAACAGGACAATGCAAGACCACACACCGCCAGGGCCACCCAGCAATTTCTTCAGCATAACAACGTCAATGTGCTGCCCTGGCCAGCCCTCAGTCCTGATTTAAACCCAATAGAACATTTTTGGGGTGAACTTGGCAGACGGTTGGACCTCCTGCGTCCACGACCAGCAACAGCGGCTCAACTTCACCAGGCCATCGTCCATGTGTGGGCTGGTGTGCCAAGGGGACGCATCAACCACCTGGTCCACTCATTGAGCCGCAGGTGTCAAGCAGTTGTCAACGCAAATGGTGGCCACACACGGTATTAGGACTTCAAGCTGGTTTGTCACGTGACCTTGGATTTTCCACACAAAGACATATTGCTGATGACATTTTCACACATTACCGGTGTAATGAATCAAATCACGTTGAATTCTCGCTTCCACTCTGTACAATTGTGACCAATAAAATTCACCCCCAACCTTCAGCTTGTTTTGTTTTCGCGTTTTTTATGGAAGTCAGTATATTATTAAGAGCTTGGAAAATAAGTGCGTGTAGAATAGCATATGGGCAATC
>CM031603.1:59775524-59778024 GCA_018398815.1 Conus ventricosus
TGGATCAAACCATTAGTATCTGCTCTGTAAACTGCCAGGGATTAGGAGACTTAAACAAGAGAAGAGATGTTTTTCATTATTTAAGGGGAAAGGGTCATAATATATTCTACTTCAAGACACTCATTTAAATCCTAACATGGACAAGTACTATAGAGCCGAATGGGGATATCAGTGCTATTTTGCCTCTCATAGTACAAACTCTAGGGTGTTGCTATTCTATTTAATAATAACTTTGAATTTAACTTCAAGAAAGTTTTATAAAGATACGGAAGGAAACTATATGTTTATGTCACTGAATTTCATGAACAAAGAATTTCTTATAATTAATGTTTATGGTCCGAACAGAGATTACCCCGACTTTTATCAAGAAATTGAAGACCATATACATGAATTGAGAACACCTAATCAGAATCTTATACTAGCGGGAGACTGGAATTTAGTGTTAAATCCAAACATTGATTATGATAATTACAAGCATATCAATAACCTAAAGCTACCGAAAAACTGAAGAACTGATGGTAGATGTAGATGTAATCGACATTTGGCGCGAGCTCTATCCCGGTAGCAGGCAATTTACTTGGAGAAGAGTACACCCAATACAACAAAGCAGACTAGATTTTTTTCTCATAAGTGAACATTTAGTGTCTGATGTCGCTGACTGCGAAATTATCCCTGGTTACAGGACTGATCACTCTATGGTGGTGTTAAAGTTTTAAAAACGGCCTTCAGGCGAAACCAAACACATTTTGGAAGTTCAACTGCTCTTTATTAAAAGATTCTCAATATGTCACTAGGGTCAGAGATACAATTAAAGAGACTATAAAAGAGTATGCAATAAGATACGATGACAATATGGAATTTGACCAAACCTATTTAAGCAGTTTAGAATTTAACATAACACAACAGTTGTTTTTAGATGTATTACTAATGAAAATCGTTCCCTGACAATAGGTATTCGTCATTTAAAAAGAAAGAAACGCAGAAAAAGGAAAAAGAACTTATAATAGACATTCAAACCTTAGAAAGACAAAATCCAAAGACCATAGAAGATTTGACAAAACTAAAAACAATGAACGAAAGACTTCAGGCTATAAGAGAAAAGAAAATGGAGGTGTTCTGTTAAGATCAAGAGCAAGATGGATCTCTCAAGGGGAGAAGATAACAGATTACTTCTGTGGGCTGGAAAAAAGAAATTATGTTAGTAAGCAAATGAATAAGTTACAAGATAATTATGGAAAGACTCTAACAGACAACAAAGATATTATTTGTGAAGTCAGTAACTTCTATAAATGTTTATATGAAAAGAAAAGCGTACATGAAATAGTTCAAGATCTTCCAACCCTCTCAGAGGAGAGCTCAACGGCTTTAGAAGGAAATATAACCTTAACGGAGGCAACAACAGCGCTCAAGCATATGAAAAATAATAAAAGCCCTGGGACTGACGGTTTCACTGTGAATTCTTTAAATTCTTTTGGAGTCAAATTGGGATATTCATAGTTAGATCTTTAAACGAAGGATTAGAAAGGAAAGAATTGTCAGTTACTCAAAAAGAAGGTATTATAATTTGTATCCCTAAGCCTGGCAAACCAAAGAATATCATTAAAAAACTGGCGACCAATCACACTTTTGAATGTAGTTTACAAGATAGGGTCATCATGCATAGCTTCCAGAATTAAATCAGTTCTCCCAAGTCTAGTTAATGAAGATCAGACAGGTTTCATCCCAGGAAGATTTATAGGAGACAATATTAGGTTGATATATGATATAATGTTTTACTTAAACAAAAACAATTTACAAGGATTACTATTATGTGTAGATTTCGAAAAAAGCCTTTGATACTGTCAATTGGACTTTTATGTTAAAAGTAGTAAAAGCCTTTGGTTTTGGTGATTCAATGTGCAACTGGATTGAAACTTTTTATAAAAATAGTAAAGCTACTGTAATAGTAAATGGGCAAGCATCACCTTGGTTTGAAATTAAAAGAGGATGCAGACAAGGTGACCCGGTTTCCCCTTATTTATTCGTTTTATGTGTAGAGATATTAGCCATCATGATAAGACAAAATAATGATATTAAAGGAATTGTAATAAACCAAACAGAACATAAACTTGCACAATTCGCAGATGATACTCAATTGTTACAAAATGGTGACCAAACATCATTTGAGGAAACAATTAAAACTTTAGAGACGTTTGGTACCATTTCCGGTCTAAATATGAACAGCGAAAAGACATCCGCAATATGGCTAGGAAAGGAAAGGAATTCTAACAAAAGATATATGTCTAATCTCAAGTTGGATTGGAATCCACTTAAATTCAAAATACTTGGAATATGGTTAAACACAGACATAGCTGGTTGTGAGGAAATGAACTATTCAGAAAAATTTGAAGAAATTAAACAACTATATAAAATATGGGTAAAAAGAATTCTGACACCATTAGGAAGAATAGCAGTTTCAAAATCTCTATTCTATCAAAGATAGTATACCTGTGGATACTTT
>CM031603.1:59785524-59790524 GCA_018398815.1 Conus ventricosus
TGTAGGATAGATCTCCTTACATCAGTCCCCAGGGATGGATATCCCCATCTGCCTTATCACCTTAGATGGGTGTAGATTTCGAATCTTTGTGTCTCTAAGTACATTGCTTATTTTCGTCATCTGTTAGTTGTCTAGTCTTTTCATTTTGTCCTTTAGTTTATTTCTTTCGTTGTTGCCTTTCTATCTACTTGTTGGTAAGTTCGTGTTCAACAGGTTTCAATACCCCACCATCCGTCATCTCAACAGAGAGACAGACAGAGAGACAGACAGACACACAGACAGAGAGGGAGAGAGATAGACAGACAGACAGATAGACAGACAGGCAGAGAGGGAGAGAGAGGGACAGAGAGAGAGAGAGAGAGAGAGAGAGAGAGAGAGAGAGAGAGAGAGAGGAGAGAGAGAGAGAGAGAATGTGCAAGGGTAAATTCACTTCTTGAAAAAGAACATAAGAGAAAAACAAACAAACAAATGAAGCCCTGTATTTTCCTCTTGAATGGCATACAATTTGTCGTCCAGGAAACGAAATAGTTTTCAAATACGAAAAAAAAAAAAAAGAGCAGAATAAAATATCTATTTTCATGTTCGTCTCTGCGTGTCTTCCTTTCGTCTAAAGTTACCTCCATCGTTATAAATGGGGGCCCTTCCATTTTTTTCTTCTTTCTTCCTTCCTTTCTCTTCTTTGATTTCTGTGTGTGTTTTTATGTATTTCTTTTTATTACGCAAAATCTGAAGAAGAAAAAAAAAGGGCTACGAAGCAAATGGATAAATGCATGCATAAAAAGACGGCATAATATAAAAAAGAAATAGTATAAATAGATATGACATTTATTGTAACTGTAATGATTGATATAATGGCGATGATGATTATGATGAGAATTATAATTGATAACAGGATCAACAACAACAACATCAACAGCAGGAAAAACCGTAATTCTACTACTACTACTAATAATAATAACAATAATGATAGTGATGATAGCAATACTAGAATAATAGTAATAATGAGTATAATGATAACAACAAAAATAGTAACGATAATGACAATATTAATTGTATTAAATGGTAGTAGTAGCCGCGGTAGTAGGAGGAGGAAGAGGAGGACTAACTACAACAACCAAAAGAAAAAGCAGCGTAACAGCCACACATTTAACAATTATGACTATAATGAAATATATGTATATCCATAAACAAGGAGAAAGCGCAATCAAGACAATAATGTTGAAAAAGAAGATACCAGCTACAGCTGAATCATAATAACAAGACGGTACATCCAGCCCGGCTTATTGTATACAAAGTCTTGACATGGTCTTTCTGGTTTTTTTCCTGACTTCTGTGTTCAGGGGTTCCGATTATCACCCCGTCGTGGTTTTGTAGCCAGGATTTGAGCGAACATCTACAATTGGTTTGCGGCTGTCCATGTTATTCGCTAGGCTCTTGACCTGCACATTGGATCAGTGCATTCGGCTAAATTTTAAAAAAGAAAAGGGGGGTTAGTTACCGCCAAGGACACAGACAAACAGAGCACAGGACCAGACACAATGCATTTCGACCTCTTGGGTCTTCTTCAGGCGAAAACAAATAACAGTTAGGACAGTGAAAACGAAGAACGAGAAACCACTTATCTTCTCCTGTTCGCCTCACGATCAAAATGGTCGCCGGACGGAAACGAGACCACCCAGGAGGGAGGGGATCATGGGAGAGGAAATAGTGAGGGAGGGGGGAGGAGAGGAAGGGGGAAAAAGGGGGAAAGGGGTGTGTGTGTGAAACAATGGGATTTGTAGCTTGTTTTGTAGAATAGTATGAGGTATTAGTGACGGTAGTGATTATAGTGGATTGATAACAGTCCTTAGTAGGGCAAAAAAAAAAAAATCAATCAATCAATAAAATAAACGATTTTAATGGGTGGTGATGGTGATGATAGTAGTTATGGGTGGGTAGTTGTATGTGGGGGCGTAGGTAATGCTAATAAAATCAGATGGTGGGGGGATTATATATATATATATATATATATATATATTATATATTATATATATATATATATATTATATATATATGAATGAAATAAAACAGATATTTTTTAATTTAATAATAATGATAATGATTATAAATAAATAATTTTTTTAATGTAAAAAAAGAAATAATAATAAATAAAAAAGAAAGAAAGAAAAAAAAGAGGAAAAATTAAAAAAAAAAAAAAATGAAATAATAGAGGGTGGCTGCAACTTCTGTATGAGGTGGGTAGTGGGGGTGTGCATGTATGTGTATATGTATGTATGTATGTGTGTGTGTTGGTGGGAGATATTGCCGACTGGTGTGGAAGTGATGGGTATATATATATTTGTGTTACTGTTGTATGTTGATGCCCTGGGGCTGTAGCGTATCAAGTTTGGCAATGAGATGGGTCTCTCGTGATGTACGTTCAAAGCTGTCACTCTGTGATTGCCAGAGTGCCAAGACTTTCACATGGTTGATGTTGTGTTGGGGGTGCTTGAAGTGTAGGGCAACGGGTTTGGGTCGGTGGCGGCGGATGTCAGCCAGGTGCTCAGAGATGATTCACCTATATAGATCTTGCCACACAGCTGGCAGTGGACTGTGTATACAATGCTGCGGCTCTGGCAGGAGAATGTGCATTTAATAGTGAAGGAGTCTTTGGGGCCCTGTAGGATGGTGTCTGGTGTGGTGAGGGGCAGATTTTGCAATGAGGTTTTGAGCAGGGCTGAGTACCTGTTGATGTAGGTGTGGACATTCTGTTCAATTTGGACCGCACGAGAGGATCGTTTAGGTTTTTATCACGTTTGAACGTGATCATGGGTCTGGTATGGAAGGCAGGTTTGTGGTTTTGTACAATGTGCCAATTGGATTTGAGAATCCTCCAGATGGGGAGGTGTGTTGGTGGAAGAGGAGGTAGGCGGTGGGTCTGTCTGTCTCCTTTGAATGCTGGGTTTTCAGAGCAGATGTTCTGGATATGGCTGTGGTGCGGCCGAGAGCTTCGTTGATGATGGAACTAGGGTATCCACGGTTTGTGAAAAATTCTGACATTTGGCTGCTTGTATAGTGAAGTCTTCTTCGCTGGAGCAAAGTCTGCGAAGACGGAGAAATTGTGAGTAGGGAATGTTGTCTTTAGTGTATGGGTGGTGGGATGATGTGTAGTCTAGGTATGCATGTGAATTAGCGGGTTTGTAGAAAATGGAAGTTTTGAGTAGACCATCTTCGAGGGAAATGGTGATGTCTAGGACGTTAACTGACTGAAATGGTGTAGGTTAGTTGGATGGATGGATGGAAGGGCTGGACAAAGTTGAGGAAGTTGAGGAGATCTTGTTTGGGCATGGATGTGGCTCCCAGTCCATTATCAATGTACCGTTTTGTATAATTCCGGTTTGGGGCCTGTGTATGTGGTTAGTAGGCGGTGTTCCAAGTGTTCCATTAAGAGGCAGGCATAGGATGGTCCCATTTTGGTACCCATAGCAAACACCGCTAGTTTGTGAGAATGTGTGATTGTTGAATTGAAAGGTGTTGAGGGTAAGGACTAATTCTGTCAAGGCTGACCAGTGTAGTGGTGGGAGGGTGTTGTTGGTTGGGGTTCCGTTTGTCGAAGAAGTATGTGAGGGCCTTCAATCCACCAGCGTGGGGGATAGAGGTGTAGAGGGACACCACGTCAAGTGTGAAGAGGAGGCTGGGTTGAAAAGTGGGGTCTGTGTTGCATGAACTGATCATGTTGAGTGTGTGGGTTGTCTTTGAGGTATGTGGGGGAGGCGCTGTACTATGGGCTGAAGGAGAATATCTAAGTTCTGTGGAATGTGTTCCGTGGGGCAACTGCAAGCAGAGACAATGGGTCTGCCAGGTGTGTTTGTTTCATGTATTTTGGGAAGCAGGTAGAAGGTGGGTTGTTTAGTGTCTGTCATGATCAGGAGTTTGGCTGTAGTCGGTAGGTTATTGAGTTTGATTTCGTGTTTTTTAGAGTTTGCGATGAGTTTCTGGTGTTGTGGGACGGGTGATGTGAGTGGTGTGTAGAAAGTTGTGTCTGACAGTTGTGTTTGAGCTTCTGTTATGTACAGTTGTTTGTCCCAGACCACAACTACACCACCCTTGTCTGCTGGCTTGATGACTATGTCCTGTCGTTCTCTTAATGATTGCAGGGCTTTGTGTTGATCTGGTTTAATGTTACAGTGTCGGATAGGTCGGATTTGATTTGCCTGATGTATTTTTTGTATTTTTTTTAAAATGTGGAATTCAACTTCGCTGGATTTGTTGGAGGGTGGTTGGCGGAGCACTGGGATTTGAAACAGTTGATTGAAAATGCCAGAGTTCTGTAGTGGTGGGGGCTTGGGTATGTTTTCGAGTGTCGCCATCCAGCGAAGTTTCCTAAAGAATCTTTCCACATCATGGTGGTTCTGGTATTTATTGGTGGTTGGCTGAATTGGGATGAATTTCAGTCCTTTTGCCAAGACTGATCTTTCATCGTCAGAGAGGGGAACATTCTCAGGGATGCAGTAGACGTGGTGGTGGTGGTGATCAGATGTGGTAATGGGGTCAGGATTGTGGGTTGGGGAGGCTGAGTGGTCAGGGCTAATTGTTGTGTGTTTGTTTTGTAATTGTGATAGTTTGTCTTGTTTGGTCTGGTTGCAGTGGTTGTGAATGAGTTGGTTGTGTGTATGGACGAGCTGTCTGAGTTTGGAGGCAGAGGCTATGGGCATGATAATTGTGGTTTGTTGTTTGAAATGTTGGAGAAGGTTGGATAGAGATTTCATGGTTGAAACTCGGTGTTTTTGTGTGTGCCAACATGAGTTTACGGCTAGGCTGGCTTGGAAGAGATACTTTGTGGTGGTAGTGATGAGAGTGGTGTTATGGAGGTTGGATGGGGTGTGGGGAAAATGAGAAGCCATGAGGAATGATGCAAAGTTTAAGGCATTTTTTAAAGAAAGTTGAGATTGGACGCTGATTTGGTTTTCTGAAACTGTGTTTTGGCATAGCCCAGTGCAGACGGCTGGATGGTAGGTGGT
>CM031603.1:59795524-59805524 GCA_018398815.1 Conus ventricosus
GAGGATTCCAACTCCCCCCGCCCCTCCGCCTACAGCGCCGCCACCTTCACGCACACCCACGTCGTCCGGAGGGAGGGGCGGTGGAGGGAGCTCCTTCTCCTCCAGCCGAGACCTCGTCCGGCTCTCTCCACCCAGCGGTTCTGGTGGGTCCGGGAAGGGCAAGAAGAAGCGGCAGCAGAAGGTGCTGGCCATTGAAGCCGGCACGACAGGACGCAGCGGGGATCAACCTGAAGAGGTAGATAGATGGTGGTGGTGGTGGTGTTTTGTCAAAATTTGTCTGTCTGTCTGTCAGTCTCACTCTCTCTGTCTTTGACTCTCTCTGTCTCTCGCTGTATCTTCCCGTCTTTGTCTCCATCTGTTTGTCTGTCTGTCTCTTTCTGTCTCTGTCTCTGTCTGTCTGTCTGTCTGTCTGTCTTCTCTTCTCTCTCTCTCTCTTCTCTCTCTCTGTCTCTCTCTCTCTTCTCTCTCTCTCTTCCTCCCTCTCTCCCTCGTCTCTCTGTCCTCTCTCTCTTCTCTCTCTCTCCTCTCTCTCTCTCTCTCTCTCTCTCTCTCTCTCTCTCTCTTTCTCTCTCTCTTTCTCTCTCTCTCTCTCTCTCTCTCCCTCCCTCTCTCCCTCTGTCTCTCTTTCTCTCTCTCTCTCTCTCTCTCTCTCTCTCTCTCTCGCTGTTTTTATTTCCGTCTGTTTTCTCTCAGCCTGCCTGCTTGCCTTTCTCTGTCGGTCTGTCCGTCGGTCTGGATCTCTCCCTCTGTCTCTTTGTATCCAAGGAGAGGCAGTGACACTCGCAAGCTCCCGTAGGCTAACTAATTTAGGCGGGATTAAGGGCGAGGGGAAGTTTTGTAATTGCATCATTTGAAGGAAACAGCACAGACTGAGGTTTTTTAGTGGCACCTTCAGACAGGAAGTGACGGGCGGAGCCCATGTTGGGGATTTCTGGATGATATTTCTCGTGGATATAACACACGGTACATACATAGACAGACAGACAGACAGGCAGATAGATAGACAGACAGACAGACAAATAGATAGATTGCCAGAAAGATAAAGTAACGTAAGATAAGATCAAATGGACAGACAGACAGACAAATAGACAAATCTTATATTAATAACAATTAAGATATGGCCGCTGCTTGCGCCGCGCCACAATAAAACGGTGCTGCAGATAAAGGGGTTGGAATTTGACTTACACAGCTGAAGTTTGGAGTTTTCACGATAAATAGCATGCAAAAGGTGCTTACTTGAACATTTGTCTTCAAACTTTCTTATGGATCTTCAGTTCCATACGACAAACACCATCTGGCATAGTGAATCAGGCAGATGCTTATTTTAGATCAAATCAGTTGTAAAGTTTATTAAATACTCAATTAAATTTATAAGTTTACCTATGTCGAGATTCCACAAACAGCCTTGATAGACAATACTGTTAAAAGAACAGGCAGGAAAATCGAACAAGCTGTTAAGCGAGCACGGCTTTACGATAGCCTGGATGTGCCGAGGAGTTAGATATAGAAATGGACATATTTAAGAATTCAAAAAGATAGGCTAGTAGCGTCATATACACCGATATTGCGTGGAGAAATTGAATGTTTATTAATACACTTTGGTTCTTTTCCTTTATATCATTATTTCCAACGGGAATATAGCCTATGTTTTGTTTGTGACCAACAGATGGAACAGAATTTGTCTCGCCAAGTTTGAATGGAGAACCTTTGGTTTACGAGCAAACAGATTTTGTTTTAATGTTTTAATGTACACCTTTGTCCTGCCCGATGTTTTGGCACACTCTGCGGGATGAATAGGTTTTAGCTGCGACAAGTGAGGCACTTTAAAATAAAAAGCACACTATTTAATTCAAAGGAGACAAAAGGGGCTTTCTTGGTATTTTAGCGTTGGACGATACTGTGGTAACGTTATTGCTTGCAAAATATTTAGAAACGGGAATGGTACACAGAAAGAATTATTAAAGGTTGAATATACGACAGCTGGACCGGAAATTACACAGAAGTTAAATGACCTTTTTTCTTTTCATTAACAAACAAGGAAGACGCTACTACTGAACTGTGAACGATACCGTGGGTGACTGATTACCTGGAATGAATGTTCTCCGATTCTCGTCAGTTTTGAGTTTTGAATTCTATGTTTGGTATGTGCGTGTAACTCTGTACAATCTGTCTGAAATCAAATGAATTTTGTATCCCCCTGGACACAAAGGGTATAAAACTAATTCCAGTATAATATAAAAATGTCAACTCTCTCTCTCTCTCTCTCTCTCTCTCTCTCTCTCTCTCTCTCTCTCTCTCTCCTCTCTCTCTCTCTCTCTCTCTCTATTTTCCTTCCCTCCTTCCCTCCCGTGCCTCCTCCGCTTTCGCTCTCTTTGCCTGTCTATCTCCCAACCTTTCTGTCCCTGTCTCTGTGTCTGTCTGTCTGTCTGTCTCCTATGCCCCCCCCCCCCCCCTTTATCTCTCCCTCTCCTCACCCTCTCTACCTTCCTTTCTTCCTCTATCTCTCTGTTTCTGTCTCTGCCTTCCTCTGTCTCTCTGTTTCTGTCTCTGTCTTCCTCTATCTCTCTGTTTCTGTTTCTGTCTTCCTCTATCTCTCTGTTTCTGTCTCTGTCTTCCTCTGTCTCTCTGTTTCTGTCTCTATCTTCCTCTGTCTCGCTGTCAATCATTTCTTTATGTTGTATGGTGAGCAAGGAAGATTTCCGATCAATATAAATTCCTACGTAAAATGTACTAAATACTGGCTGAAGTTAACGCGAATGGACGAAAGTAGACTACCTTTGAAAGGTAAAAAAGTATTGTATAATTTGGACATCAGTGGCAAGAAGACGTGGGCTAGAAATATTCCTCAGTGCTTAAGTTCATACGGTTTACTTTTGTTTGGGATAACCAAGGCGTTCAATGTGTTTCATGTTTCATAAAATCCTTTAGGCAAAGAGATATAGATTGTAAGTGGCAGGACTAGGACGATCGCATGTAGGCTACACCAGTGATTGATTTGCTGAATATCGACAATTCAAAAGTATGTGTCTGGTGGAACCGTATATTGGAAGTGGTATGAACAGGTATGTAAAAAGTGCTTTGACAAAATTTACATTTGGCATTACTGATATAGCTTGTCATCGTTTTAGAAATAGACTTGAACATGAACGAGAAATATTATGTAGGTTGTGTAACAGAGCTAAATATGAAGAAATTCCTTTCTCGTTTTGTTGTCCCGTTCTTCATGATCTTATAGAGAATTAATCAAACCTTATTAATCCATATAACTTTCGATTCAGTCTGGTGTTGTCGTGAAGAAAATTAATGAAGCCACTCCTGTAAAATTGGCAACACTTATTTGTGAACCTTTGAAACGATTACGTACAGCAAAATCCTAGCATGTTTTCAGGTGTATTTTGTATCATTGTTAATTCGTCTCCTGCAACTAAGTGTGAAACATGATATAGTTGCCAAATGATAGGCGAAGCAATTCTTGTCATACCTTTGATTCCTGTGCTTTATGTGTTACCCCCATCAGTTAGGGACTTTGACCTGTACTGAATAGAATTATTCGTATGCGTTTTCTGTCTCTGTCTCTGTCTGTCTGTCTGTCGGTCTAAATATGTAGACCTATGGTTGTCAGTCTATCTGCCTCCTCTCTCTCTTACTCTCTGTCTCTGTCTCTCTCACGCTCTCTCTCTCTCTCTCTCTCTCTCTCTCTCTCTCTCTCTCTCCATCTCTCTCTCCTTGTCTCCATACCTCTTTCTTTCCTTCATTCTTTCTCTCTCGCTCTCTCGCTTTCTCTCTCTCTCTCTCTCTCTCCCTCTCTCCCTCTCTCTCTCTCTCTCTCTCTCTCTCTCCCTCTCTCTCCTCTCTCTCCCTCTCTCTCTCCCTCTCTCTCTCTCTCTCTCTCTCTCTCTCTCTCTCTCTCTCCTTGCCTACCAACCTCCTTCTCTCCATTCTTTTTCTGTCTCGCTTTCTCTCTCACGCTCTCTCTCTCTCCCCTCTCTCTCTCTCTCTCTCTCTCTCTCCTCTCTCTCTCTCTCTCTCTCTCTCTCTCTCTCTCTCTCTCTCTCTCTCTCTCTCTGTGCCTCTCTTTCGTCTCCTGTCCTGCCTAATCTCTCACACACTTCGCTGCATCTCAGCCATCATCGTGTTTTCATAGGGCTATAAAGAAAGAGAGAGAGAGAGAGAGAGAGAGAGAGATGAAAAGTGTTCCTCTCACATTAAATCCAGTCTCTGACAGTTGGAGTTTCATTTTTTGTGTTTAGTTCTTTCTTTCTGAGTGTCTGTCCTCCTGTCTGTTTTTGTTTGTTTGTTTTTTCTGTTACTGTCTGTCTGTCTGTCTGTCAGACTGTCTGTCTTGCATACTTTCTCCAACAATCCCTTCTTTCGTGCCCTTCTTTCTTTGTGACAGTCCGTCTACCAGCCTTTCCTTCTTTTCATGTTGCCCACTTTCTTTCTTTCTCTCTTCCTTTCCTTCTCTCCCTTCCTTTGTTTCCTTTCAGCTTGTTCTCCAGTCTACCTCGCATTGCGCAACGGCGAACATCACCTCGCTGTAACCTTTCAGCCGGATGTGTGTGTGTGTGTGTGTGTGTGTGTGTGTGTGTGTGTGTGTGTGTGTGTGTGTGTGCGTGTGTGTGTGTGTGTGTGTGTGCGTGCGTGCGTCCGCGCGCGTGTTGTGTGTGTGTGTGTGTGTGTGTGTGTGTGGTGTGTGTGTGTGTGTGTGTGTGTGTGTGTGTGTGTGTGTTCGCATACCTCCGTTCACGATTCTTTCATCAGTGCCGTTTGCCATGGCGTATCGTGTCACCACCATCCTGCCCCCCCCCCCTCCCCTCCGAGCTCCCAGACAGCCCCCCCCCCCCCCCCCTTCCACACACACACACACACGCACACCTTCCCTACAGACCCTCCTCTGCCACCACCTCCCACTTCCCTCATACATTCCCCATCCGTGCCTTCCTTCTCCCCTACCCTTTCTGACAGGAGAAGGGAAGCTTAAAGGGCTTGTTAGACAAAGGACAAGGAATATTCTTGTGGCTGATGGTGGGAGATTGGGGGGTGGGGGGGGGTGAGAATGGGGGAGGGAGGGAAGCATGTTCTGTCTTCTGTCCGGCATTTCATTAGCCGAGGGAACAGACTGGTTGATGGCATGCCGATAAGGGTGGAGGAGGAGAGGATGATACATATGTATTTTGTTCCCTTTTGTTTGGGCAGCGGGGTGGCATTGGGGTTGAAAAGGTCAAGGACGAACTAGAGAGTGCCGGGTGTTCCTGAGCTGGAGTGTACCTGTCTGTCTCTGTCTGTCTGTCTGTCTCAGTGTCTGTTTCTCTTTCTTGTCTTTCTTTTTTTTTTGTCAGTCTATCTATCTGTCTATCTATCTGTCTATCTATCTACCTTCTTACCTACATGCCTACCTACCGACCTACGTACGTGTCTACCTACCTACCTACCTACCTACCCGTCTGCCTACCTACCTATCACTCTCTCTCTCTCTCTCTCTCTCTCTCTCTCTCTCTCTCTCTCTCTCTCTCTTCTCTCTCTCTCTCTCTGACTCTGCTGGCTAAGTATATGTTGCGGAGGCATCTAATGTCAGAAAAAAGAAATGCTCGGTAAGAACTTCTAATGTTTGATCTGTTTGTGTTCATGCAATTCCGCAAGCGTGATGACCTTATTAAGAAATGTTTTGTTTTCTTCACTAGTATAGCTAATGATGAAGCGGACGTTGAGGATAGATGTCACAGTGCAGAAAAGATTTAGAACAGTGAAAGTGTGTGCCTGGATGAGGCGCTTGTGTTTATGATAATGTTGTTACTTTGAAAAAAAAAACAACAACAACCAGCATATTCATTTTAAGTGACGACAAAGCATTGACATAAAGGCTATATAGACCATAAAAACGTATCTGAAGCTGAAGCGTCTCTGTCTCTCTCTCTCTCTCTCCTCTCTCTCTCTCTCTCTCTCTCTCTCTCTCTCTCTCTCTCTCTCTCTCCTCTCTCTCTCTCTCTACTCTGTCCATCAGTCTATCTGCCTGTCTGTCTGTCTGTCTGTCTGTCTGTCTGTCTGTCTCTCTCTCTCTCTCTCTCTCTCTCTCTCTCTCTCTCTCTCTCTCTCTCTCTCTCTCTCTCTGTCTATCTAATAGCGTGTCTGTCTGTCTGTCTAGCTATCCATCTATCTCGCTGTCCGGCCGGCCGGCCGGCCTTTTATCTATCTATCTATCTATCTATCTATCTATCTATCTATCTATCTATCTATCTATCTATCTATCTATCTATCTATCTGTCTGTCTGTCTGTCTGTCTGTCTATCTATCTATCTATCTATCTATCTATCTATCTATCTATCTATCTACCTATCTACCTGTCTGTCTTCCTGCCTGCGCGCATGCCTGCCTGTCTGCCTGCCTGTCTGTCTGTCTGTCTACGTGCGTGTCTGTCTGTCTGACTGTCTACCTGCCTGTCTGTTTATCTGTCTGTCTCACTGTCTATCTATCTTCTCTAACAGGAATGTGACCGGATTGATAAGGATACGCTTATTTGACATACAGGATCTTCGTGCCGATAAACACCAACACCGAGCTATCCAGGAATGATTTGCAGTATGATTTTATATGTCATTTAAGACAGACAGACAGAGCTGATCAACACCAACACCAAGCTATCCAGCAATGATTTGCAGTATGACTGTATATGCCATTGAAGACAGACAGATAGAGCTGATCAACACCAACACCAAGCTATCCCGGACTGATATGCAGTATGACTGTATTATTTCATTTAAGACAGACAGATAGATAGTTGAAAAATTGCAAGGAAAAAAGGTAAATGCTTAATCTACTATAACGAAAATGCACCAAACTATCCAGGAATGAAAAATCACCCCCGCACCCCTATCCAGGAATGATTTGCAGTATGATTGTAGGCTATATGTGGTTTACCATCGGCAGATAGACCGTTGAAAAAATAGCAAGGAAAAGGGATAATGTTTAATCTACAGTCGTGAAAATGCACCAAACCATCCAGGAATGATTTGCAGTATGATCGTATAGTTATGTCGTTCAAGAACGGCAGATAGACAGTTGAAAAGTAGCAAGGAAAACGGAATAATGTTTCCTCTACAATAACCGAAATGCATGGGCAGATTCTGGAACGCATTTACCACAAGATTCATCTGCACAGAATGGACGTAGAATGGTGTTTAAGATAATGAGCATCATTTATCGAACATTTAAAAAAATGTATGGAAATGACGCGGGCTGTTTGAATCTGTGGCTTATCAAATATTGTCATCATTAACGGGAGTACTTATATGATGGTGATGATGATGATGATGATGATGATGATGATGATGATGAAATAACAATAACAATAATGATAATAATCATGATAATGATAATAGTAATAAGGGTAATAGTAGTAGTTGTTGTAGTAGTAGTAGCAGCAGTGGTAGTAGTAGTTGTAGCAGGAGCAGCTGCAGTATAGTAGTGTAGTAGTACTATTCAATTTAAAAAAAAAATGTAATTGTTTTCGTCACAATTAATTACATTCTCTGTTAACTGCTTCTATTTTGTTCGCTACTCATTCTCTGAAAGACCCCCTATTCCTCTCACCCCTCACAGGATTCTCTCCTGACCGACCACCCGTCCTACCCCTCCCTCATCCCCACCTTACTCTATCCCTGCCCCTGCCCCTCCCCACCCCCGCACCCCTCACCTCCCTCCCCTCCCATCCCCTCCCCCACCCACACCAAATCCTTGGCCCGCCACTTCCGCCATTCAACCCCGCTCCTATCGAAAGCTGGGAGGTATCCATTAAATGCTCCTAACGGGACTGACTGACGTCAAGCTCGGCGGAGCGTGCATCATCGAGGGGTCATGCGCGCTGTCAGTGTACGGCGTGGACGTTTTCCTGCCACCAATCAGTCACTTACACGCTGGCCTGAACTAAAGCGGAGTACCGCCCCTTTTAATGGTCAGGGACCTAGGAATAATTCAGGAGCAGATTTTTGCTGTAACCCCCCCCCCCCCCCGCCGCCCCCACCCCCCACCCCCACCCTTGCCTGAATCGGTCGAGTCACGTCAGCTAGTAATGTTTATCTCGGAGCCGACCTCGGAGGCCCAGGGGAGTTAGAAAATGCTGAGTGAGGTCTGGTCTTAAAAAAAAAAGAAAGTAAAAAAATCTGATGGCGGTACTATTTTTGGTTTATAGGGGGGGGGGGGGGGGGGGGGGGGGGGGCGACTATAATGGCTGGAGATAATTGGGATTTGTTTACTCTTTGACCTTCGCTGCTTTTGGACAGCGTTCGTTTGGGTTCATTTTGGAGACGAAGTGTGTTCATCTATCGACGAAGGTCGCCTATAGTTTTGCGCGCTATTCGTTCTGGGTCTCCAGGCACCCGTGCTTTTTGTAAAAGAATAAAACCTTGCCGTATTTCGTGGGGCTTCAAGGACCCATTCCTTTTCTGAAGGCCTAAAGCCTTGCCGTATGTCATGGGTCTTCATGTGCCCATACTTTCCATGAGAAAAGAAAGGCTTGCTGTGGGCTTTCTTTCTTTCTTTTTTTAAACACTTTCATGTTTGTTGACGAAAACGAACAATTTGTGGTACAGATGCGGGTCCATGCTAGATTGACAAGGTCATTACATTTTTGTGGAGATGGCTTGATTTAAAAACATGGCTTGGTTGTCAAGTGAAAAATATGACTGTGGGTCAATCAGTACCCCAACATGTACAGCGAAGTTTGGGAAAGAAGAAGAATTAGATTCCTGATTGTTTAAACTTCATCTTTGGTTTCCTTTCTCTGTCTGTTTTGCTATAAGTATTATTGTATACGACGGGCTACGTGATTTGTTCAGTGCATTAAACTGTTCGATTGGCAGAGGGTGATTCCGGCATTCACCTGTTGCAGATCAGAGCTCATTACGGCAAAGGAAGAAACGCAGGCTTGCTCGCTAAATCTGAAACAGAAATCATTCGGCTAGAGGCGGAAAGGGAAGGGGGACGCGCGCGCGCGCGCGTGTGTGTGTGTGTGTGTGTGTGTATGTGAGAGAGAGAGAGAGAAAGACAGAGAGAGTGAGTGAGTGTGTGTGTGAGAGTGTGTGAGTGTGAGTGTGTGTGTGTGTGTGTGTGTGTGTGTGTGTGTGTGCACTATACATGGAGTCAGCACTATACGTGGCGTACGACCATAACAATCGCGCACGCAGCATACAGACACGCACGCACGCACGCTCACACGCCTGCACGCACAAGCACACAACACATACAACACAGAGATAGATGTATATATATATATATATATATTTTAATAATTTTTAACAAATATATATATATATATATATATATATATATATATATATATTATATATATATATATATATATATATATATATATATACTGACTTCCATAAAAAACGCGAAAACAAAACAAGCTGAAGGTTGGGGGTGAATTTTATTGGTCACAATTGTACAGAGTGGAAGCGAGAATTCAACGTGATTTGATTCATTACACCGGTGATGTGTGAAAATGTCATCAGCAAAATGTCTTTTGTGTGGAAAATCCAAGGTCACGTGACAAACCAGCTTGAAGTCCTAATACCGTGTGTGGCCACCATTTGCGTTGACAACTGCTTGACACCTGCGGCTCATTGAGTGGACCAGGTGGTTGATGCGTCCCCTTGGCACACCAGCCCACACATGGACGATGGCCTGGTGAAGTTGAGCTGCTGTTGCTGGTCGTGGACGCAGGAGGTCCAACCGTCTGCCAAGTTCATCCCAAAATGTTCTATTGGGTTTAAATCGGGACTGAGGGCTGGCAAGGGCAGCACATTGACGTTGTTATGCTGAAGAAATTGCTGGGTGGCCCTGGCGGTGTGTGGTCTTGCATTGTCCTGTTGGAATGTCCAGTTTGGGTGTTGCGCAAAAAGGGATCGATATGGGGTCTGAGCACCTGGTTGATGTAGCGCTGTGCATTGACACCCTGTCCGCGACCAGGACCAATGTTCTGAAAGATGACTGGTCCTATGGC
>CM031603.1:59820524-59823024 GCA_018398815.1 Conus ventricosus
AAGCAGTCCTCCACCACAGGGGGGACCACTGTATGTCCGCCCTTCATCCGGATCTTTTTCCAAAATGTGTGTGTGTGTGTGTGTGTGTTTTGGTGTGTGTGTGTGATGTGTGTGTGTGTGTGTGTGTGGGGAGAGAGAGAGAGAGAGAGAGAGAGAGAGAGAGAGAGAGAGAGAGAGAGAGAGAGAAAGATTGAGATTTTATCTGACATAGGAGCCAAACAATGTTACAGAAAGGCTTCTGCTCCCTTTTCTCTAGCGTTCTTTTTACTGATTATGTTCCTAAGCTGAATTTATACTGCATACGATTTGACAAAATTTACTTCTTCCTATTTACTTTTTAGTAAACGACATAATGTCATGTTTAGTAGAAAACTTTGTAATAATGTTGCTGAACGGATCCGAGATCCGCTGTTTGACTTTGATCCGCAACAGGGATCTGCGCCAGAAGTTCATGGATTTTTGTGCTTGGGACACATTTATCTTTCCTCCAAGGTTTGGGTTTTATTGGTTCATTGATTCGTGAGTGATCTTTTCTGACAGGGAGACAAACACAAACAAACAAACGGATGCTGGTGTTTACATAACTTTTTTTTTTTTTGAGAAGAAAGACAAGGCCTGAAAGAATGTTTCAGCAGCAGTGCCCATGTCGTGCTCTTTTGATTTCCATAAACCCAAAAGCTTAAGTCTGTGGAAAAAATTATGTTTTTCTTGTGACAGAACTAATGAATATCATTAGTTTGAATTTTATTTTTTTTGTTTTGCGTGTGTGTACGTGAACGCAAAATTTAAGAAATAAAATCAGTATTTCTTTTTTTTGATTTCATTTTCTAGGGCAAGTCAAGGGAAGTTTAAAGATCATGCGTTAATTGAGAAAAAAAAAATTCTTTTCTGCGCTTAGCAAAAGGCGAGGCTGTTACGAATTCATCAATAGGAAAAAAGGATGGGGAGAGGAGGGGTGAGGTTGGATTGGGGTAGGGGAAAGAGATGAAGAAGTGTGTGTGTGTGTGTGTTGTGGTGTGTGTGTGTGGGGTGTGTGTGTGGTTGTGTGGGGCGTGCGTGCGTGCGTTGCGTGCGTGTGCGTGTGCGTGTGTGGTGTAATGTGTGTGCGTGTGTGTGTGTGGTGTGCTGTGTGTGTGTGTGTTGTGCTGTGTGTGTGTGGTGTGTGTGTGTGTGGGTTGTGTGTGTTGTGTGTGTGGGGTGTGGATGGGGAGGGGGTGGACGTTTAGCTTCCGCGATCATGAACTCAACAACCGACTTTCCCCAGACGATAAATTTGTGACATAAAATATGATGGATGAGTAATGCCTGCTCCCCTAATTCTTCCAACCCCATTTCCACCTCCCTCTGCTCCCCCTCCAACCTTTCCCGTAGACATTTCTTCCCCCTGTCCTCCGCCAACCATCTCTCCATCAAACGCTAATAGGTTCCATCGAATCTTCCTAATGTTTAGCGGGGTAAATGTCGGTCTACGTGGAACGCACAATCATAAAAGAATCACGCGCGCTGTAGTGTCCGTTCACGGTCGGTTTTTTAAATTTTTTTTAAAATTTTTTTTAAAAAGTTTATCGCGACTGGTCATTTCTTAGACCGCTGTGGAACGAATACTGGCCATGGTCTGTCTGCTTTGGGAGTAAGCGAAAAACCAAATCAGAATGGGTTGGTGTATCCTGGAATTGCCATTGGAGAAGTATTGTCAAGAAGGATCAATTGTGTGTTTGGGGTGTGTGTGTGTGTGTGTGTTGTTTTGGGGGGTGTGTGTGGGTGTGTGTGTGATCCTTTTCCTGCCAAAAGCAGAAAGCATCCCACCTTTTATTTTCCACCATTCAGGATTATTGTGAGGGATCATGATAAGGAACACGCAGTTACACACGCACGCAAGCGGGCGGCCCCGCGTGGCGCATACCACACACACAACACACACACACACACCAAACACACAACACACACACACACACAACACACTCACCACACACACACACACACACACACACACACACACCCCACACACACACACACCCACACACAACACACACACACAAACCACACCACACACACAACACACACACCAAAACACACACACACACACACACACACCTCACGTATGCACCTGCGCGCGCGGGCACAGACAGACTCACACACACACACACACACACACACACACACACACACACACACACACACACACACACACCACACACACACACCACACATTCATACGCACGCACGCACATTCATAGGCACGCACGCCAAACGCACGCACTCGTACGCGCACGCGCGCGCGCGCACGCTCACACACACAGCCCATCTCCTCTCTCTCCCCCTCTCTCTCTCTCTCTCTCTCCTCTCCCCCTCTCTCTCCTCTCCCCTCTCTCTCTTACTTAAAAACAGGGAGAAAGACAAAAAATAAGTATATGATTCTAGAGCTTTAGACTGTGAAAGATATACACATAAATGAATATGTTTAAATATATACCTTTAAAGAAATAACAAAATACTGCTA
>CM031603.1:59838024-59840524 GCA_018398815.1 Conus ventricosus
GTGTGTGTGTGTGTGTGTGTGTGTGTGTGTGTGTGTGTGTGTGTGTGTGTGTGTGTGTGTGTGTGTGTGTGCGCTGTTGCTCGATCGTTCTTTTAGATTTCCAGTTAGTTAGTAGCGGCGCAGCTTATTCAATTATGTAAAATCTGAGTTGACCTGTAACTAACCTTCAGAGGACTGAACTCATAGCGTGGGTTGGAGGGATGGGATGACGGGAGGGGAAGATACTTCATCCAATACAGCAAGGTGGCTATTCCCAGAAAACCGGTGGTTACTACACTGGCGTCAGTCAATGCTTGGGGTGGTACATTCCCGTGGGGGGACTCATCTGCATGTCATTAGCAGAATGCTAAACTGGTTGTCTAACTAAAGCGCGGCTTGACTGCTTCTGAGCTGAACACGAAGGAGACTGCTTCCGGACCCTCATCTTTTATTGCACAGTCAGCAGAAATCTACCAGGAAGAATTCGAATGCTGCCCATGGTTCTTGGATTCGGTTTGGCTGAAATGCTACATGGTAGACTTCAGTATTGACACTTTCGTTTTCTGAGTCAGCATCCCGAAGTTGATCAACGCTCACAGTCTTATCAGCAGAGAGAAGCTGCTGTATTGTTCAGCCAGGAACGTGAGCCTGCGTGTTTCTTCCATCGGCGAACTGTTTTTTTTTAGGTCTGGGGCTAATTTGGTTAACAGATCATGTACGGGTTAATGAAGGCAGGGGGCGGACTTCCCCTGCCAACACACTGGGGTTGTTGGTCGGTCTCTCTCTTTCCACCCGTGGAAATGGGTCCTAGTGGGGTTTGCAAATGTGGTATGTAACGGGGGGGATTAGATTCCCCCCCCTGCCCCCCCACCAACCCGATTTCCTCTCGCTCCATTTGGGTTGTGTGTTGTGTGTGTTGGTTGGTGTGTGTGTGTTGGTTTTTGTGTGTGTGTGTTGGCGCCCCCGCGCGCGCGGGTGTGTGCGGAAAAAATTTGCGAGGTGTACATCTTACGCATGCACGCAACGCGCACACGCGAAAACCGCGCGCGCACCCACCACCCCACCAAAACCACACAACACACACACACAAACCACACAAAAACACACATACAATCGCAAGAAAGAGAGAGAGAGAGAGGAAAAGAGAGAGAGAGAGGAGAGAGAGGAGAGGCAGAAGCGACGACAGCAGGACAGAGCACGCGACGGGGCGCAGACAGACAGAGGACAGACAGCAGCAGACGGAGGGGAGAGATGGACCAGAGCAGTCAGACAACGTGCATTCTTTTCCAGGTGATGACCCATGTAAACTGATCCAGCTTGAATGCAAAAGCCCCCCCGGCTACCCCTTTCCCATTTCCATCGTGTGCATGACCCGGTCTGGAGAGGAACCCATTGTCCTCTGTTGGCACCTTTCTCATCTTTCTGGACACCCTGCGCCTGCCTGTCTACCTGATCGTCTGGGTCTGCTTTTTTCTTTTCCTCTTTTTCTGTCTGTGGTGTTCGCTTTGGTGTCGAAAATTCAAAGAGGAAGGGTTTTAGGGGGTAAAATGGATTGGCTTTATTCCAGGTCGTCCGTCCACCTCTCTCTCTCTCTCTCTCTCTTCTCCTCTCTCTCTCCTCTCTCCTCTCTCTCTCTCTCCTCTCTCTTCTCTCTCTCTCTCTCTCTCTCTGCTTCCCTCCCTCCCTCTCTCCCTCTGTCTCTCTCTGTGTGTCTCTCTCTCTATGTGTCTTTGTCTCTGTCTGTCTGTCCGTCCGTCTGTCCGTCTGTCTGTCTGTCTCGTCTGTCTGTCTCTCTCTCTCTCTGTATATATATAATATATATATATATATATATATATATATATATATATATATATATATATATATATTTTGTGTGTGGTGTGTGTGTGTGTGTTGGTGTGTGTGTGTGTGTGTGTGTGTGTGTGTGTGTGTGTGTCGCGCGCGCGCGCGCGCGTGTGTGTATGTGTGTGTGTGTGTGTGTGTGTGTGTGTGTGTGTGGCGCGCGCGCGCGCTATCCATTAAACATGCATGAAGACGTGGACTCCGTTAGTTGTGATACAAATCATTCAATCATGTAAAACCCACTGAAGCAGAGGTAGACGCCTATCAGCACTACTCAAAATTGAACCCGATGCATCCAATTTCCAAATTTAGATTGATGGGAAGGGAAGGTGAGGGGGGTGGGGGGGGTGGGGGGGGGGGGAGTGGAAGCGAGAGATCGTGGGACGGGTACGTACTCTTTACCAAGGCTGCTGTTCCAGAAAATCCATGGTTACAGCACGGGTATCAGTGAATGCTTCGGTGGTCCATTTCCCTGGGGAACTCATCTGCATGCCATCAGCGTTCTGCTGACGGGCTGTCTGACTATAGCGCTGCTAGACTGGTGTGGTCTGAATGTGGATGGGATTACAGCCAGGCTTTTTTCTTTTCTTTTTTTTTTCTTTTTTTTTTTTTACATACAACAGTCGACAGGAATCTGTGAGGACCAGTCGGAATGTCGCTTTTGGGTTCTTGGACATGG
>CM031603.1:59850524-59858024 GCA_018398815.1 Conus ventricosus
TTGATGTGACGTCTGTACAAATCATTCAGGAGAAGGTGAGGGCAGACGAGTGGATGTTTGACATAGCTCATATTAAAAAAAACAACAACAAAAACTCACGTCAGTACCTGACCTATTCGTAGTCAGTCTGTCTGCCTGCCTATCTGTCAAAGTGGTATAACTTGTATCTGTAAATGTGTCTGTTTAACTGACTGTGTGTCCGTCTATCTGAATGTCTGTTTTCCTGACAAAGAGATAGAGAAGGGAGGGCAGGGATTGAAAGAGGGAGAGGAAGAGAAAGGGGGTAGGAAGAGAGAGATGGAGAGGGAGAGGAACTGAAAGAGAGAGAGAGAGAGAGAGAGAGAGAGAGAGAGAGAGAGAGAGAGAGAGAGAGAGAGAGAGAGAGAGAGAGAGAGAATTTCGCACTCGTGTAGTGCCAAATGTTCGGATGATTAGTGTGTGTATTTGAGATACACGCATCAATGTGCCGGACGCAACACGATTGATGCCATACCTGAGGACTCAACAAAACTCGAAACTATGAGAAGTGAAACTCGAGAGAACATTGTCTGTGACTCGTTGCCACAGAAACCCATCCCTGTCTCAGAGAAAATACAACGACCTGTTCAGTTCAGTCACCATATTCAGCCACAACAAATCCTAGAAAAGAGTCCGCACCATTATCACCCGCACCAGCAGCAGCAGCAGCAGCAGCAACAGAGAAGAGGGGAGTGGTGTTAAGGCGTTAAGAAGGCCATTTATTCTTAAACCTGTCCTTAGGCTGTGGTCATAACTGCTTGGCAGCCGGCTCTTAGGCCAGATGGCAAGTTCTCAGACTTTGTACCTGGATCAAACGTTTTTGTCTCTCCGTTTCTGTCTGTGTCCATTTGTCTATCTCCGTCTCATTCTTTCTGCCCCTCTTAGCTGTGTGTGTGTGTGTGTGTGTGTTGTGTGTGTGTGTGTGTGTGTGTGTGTGTGTGTGTGTCTGTGTGTGTGTGTGTGTGTGTGTGTGTGTGTGTGTGTTGTGTGTGTGTGTCTGTGTGTGTGTGTGTGTGAGAGAGAGAGAGAGAGAGAGAGAGAGAGAGAGAGAGACTATTTGGTTTTTTTTGGTTCTTTTTCACAAAATCGTGATTTTTGTAATTTGTTGGTGTTGATTAGAATTGTTTGTATGTTTTTTAAAGGCCATGTGAGATGGTGGTTGGCAGGTGGGGTAGGGACGTCATACGGGAGGTTAGTGTGTTGAGAGGATGAAATTAGTTTAGAAACAGCAACAACAACAACAACGATGACGACGACGACGATGATGATGACGGCGACGATGATGATGATGATGGTGACAGTTCTAGAAAAAGATATAGACACATACACAACTGACCATATCATCCTGTCATAATACCCTTCAATATGGAACGTTTGAATTTGAACATAAACATGAAACCTGCTTGTTATCCACCTCATTTTGCATTAAGCAGACATAGATCAAGAAACAAAAAAAAGAAAACAGGAAAATGTCAAACAAGAAAGAAAGAAAGAAAGAAAGAAAAGATAAAAAGAAAAGGCGACGCAAATAAACATCAAAGACAACATCGACGTGGACATGCAGGTATACAAATCGCCCCCACTGTCAATTGCTTTGCATCGGTTCATCCAACAGTTGATTTTCTCCCCCTAACACGGGCCAGACCCGGAAAAGAATGGAAAAAAAATCTCTCTAGGGCTAGATCATCATGTTTATCATCTGCACTGGTTTCAACAACATGTTCGTGTGTATACGTGACACAACGGAATCTTATCACTGCTGTAGGTGGTCTGGCGCGCTGGCGACGATGCCAGCCCCGGGAACTGTTTTCAATGTGTACAGAGCGGAACCTATTCGGCTATTTCTGTTCGCCTACACCTTGGGGGACCCGTCATACTCAATGACCTCTTGAGATTTCGACTCTTTGTCCCATTTCCCCCATTTACTGTAACACTTCTACTTTTTGTCAGATCTTGATATGGGCGGAAATTGTATAGGAGGATATTCAATGAAGTGACTCATCGACACATCTATTAACATTCTCTCTCTCCCTCTCCCTCTCTCGCTTTGTTTGTTTGACTGTCTGTCTGTCTTGTCTGTCTCTCCCCCCCCCCTCTCTCTCTCTCTCTCTCTCTCTCTCTCTCTCTCTCTCTCTCTCTCTCTCTCATACATATACACACACGCGTTTGCATACAGATATTTAGTCACGCACAGACGCACGAACGCACGCGCGCACGGGCGCGCGCGCGCGTGCACACACACACACACACACACACACACACACACACACACACACACACACACACACACACACACACACCATAATTGGCCCTTTTTCATTTCGTGATTGCCCATTTTGCCCCATACAGTTTTGAACAGTATGTTTTAGGAGTTGCTTTGCCCTGAAACAGGGATCTGCAAGTAATTCACGCAATATCAGACTGAAGTTTTGTGGAGAAAAGTGGTATTTTGTAGGACACACAAAACTCCTACTTGTAGTACTCATGGACGTTTGCACACATACATATTCACATTTGTGCACGCAAGCGCGCACACGCATATGTACAAACGCGAACAGAATCTCTCTCTCTCTCTCTCTCTCTCTCTTGCTCTCTTTCTCTCTCTCACACACACACACACACACACACACACACACACACACACACACACACACACACACACACACACACACACACACAGGGGGAGGGAGACAGAGAGACAGACATCTGTTTAACAGTAACATAATACTATGTAAGAGGATGCATGGGTTAATGCACAAACACTTGCAGAGTGGACGAGTAGATGGTGGTATAGTGGTATGGATGAAGGTTTACATGTTTTGAGTAGACGCAGGATGGTGAGTATGTACGTTTATTGAGTAAATGCATGTATGACAGTATGCCCGTATGTGGATCACACACACACACACACACACACACACACACACACACACACACACACACACACACACACACAGACACACACACACACACACGCACACATCAGAGAAACATAGGGATAACATGTTTTTGAAGCATGGAAGAAATAAACAGCAGCAACAAGAACAGCAGCAAAAAAAAAAAAAATGAAAAGAAAAGAAATAAACGCAAAGACGCCAAGTAGAAAAAGAAAGAAACTTAATACAGAAAAAGGAACTTAGGGTATTTGACAGAAAATTTGCACAAAAAAAAACGGAAGGAATGAAGAAACCAGTCTTATGAAAGAGAGTTTGGTGAGACAATATGGCTATTAGTAAAACAGGAAGGAATGAAGAAACCAGTCTTATGAAAGAGAGTTTGGTGAGACAATATGGCTATTAGTAAAACAGGAAGGAATGAAGAAAGCAGTCTTATGAAAGAGAGTTTGGTGAGACAATATGGCTATTAGTAAAACAGGAAGGAATGAAGAAAGCAGTCTTATGAAAGAGAGTGTGGTGAGACAATATGGCTATTAGTAAAACAGGAAGGAATGAAGAAAGCAGTCTTATGAAAGAGAGTGTGGTGAGACAATATGGCTATTAGTAAAACAGGAAGGAATGAAGAAAGCAGTCTTATGAAAGAGAGTGTGGTGAGACAATATGGCTATTAGTAAAACAGGAAGGAATGAAGAAAGCAGTCTTATGAAAGAGAGTGTGGTGAGACAATATGGCTATTAGTAAAACAGGAAGGAATGAAGAAAGCAGTCTTATGAAAGAGAGTGTGGTGAGACAATATGGCTATTAGTAAAACAGGAAGGAAAAAAAACAAATACACAAGAATGAAAATCACTTCCAAAGAAGCAAGAATACAAACAAACAAACAAAAACAACACACAGCAACAACAACATCAACAACAAGCGGGTGTAACAGAGAGGGTTGATGCTTTAGCCGCTGAGGTCAGAGGTATCCGCAGTGTTCTGTTTGCCACACGGCCGATGTGCTCAGTCACACTGTGTGTATTTCCTTGCCTGGAAGCCACCACCGAGTGCTTACAATTTTGTCTGCTTCACAGAGGAGGGCCTGGGGCGGTGGGATGGGGGCTAAGAGAGAGAAAGAGAAAGAGAGAGAGAGAGAGAGGTGAGGTGGAGCTGACTGGACTGACGTCATTAGTTAAAGAACGTCAGGGATCAGGTGAGTGCCGAAAGTTGGATGTGTGGCATAGCTGTGATCACATACACATACACACCCAAACACACATGCACGCACGCACGCGCGTGCGCGCTCGCACACACACATACACACACACACACACACACACACACACACAAACACACACACACACACACACACACACACACACACACACACGCACACATGCACACACGCACGCGCATGTGCGCGCACACACACACATACATACAAACACACACACACACACATACAAACACACACACACACACACACACACACACACACACACACACACACACACACACACACACACACATACAAACACACACACACACACACACACACACACACACACACACACACACACACACACACACATACAAACACACACACACACACACACACACACACACACACACACACACACACACACATACACACACTCACATGCACAATACACACACAACACACGCGCGCGCGCGTGCGCGTGCGCGCGCGTGCACACATGTACACACGCACGCACACACTCACACACGTGGCGGTACATGGCCTATTCCATGTCGGTGTGTCTGATATATGCCTCTGTCTATGAATTTGTCTGACTGATGTTTATCTGAGGGAAAGAGAGAGAGAGAGACAGAGAGAGGTGGGAGGGAGGGAGAGAGAGAGAGGGGGGGGGGGGAGAGAAACGGACAGACAGATAGTGGCAGACAGACAGACAGGCAGGCAGGCAGACAGACAGACACAGACAGAAAGAGAGCAGGAGAGAGAGACAATGACACAGACAGCCTCAGAGAGAAAGAGAAAACAAACAGAGACAGTTTGACGTCATTGTCATGCAGAAAAGTCCGATCATTGATTTGTTTATTTGAAACACACACACACACACACACACACACACACACACACACACACACACACCAGTGGGTCCAGTGCACCACAGCTGATGCCATCCACACCTGAGGACTCTATACATCGCAGAACAATGCCAGATCAAACTCAAGAGAGTAATGTTTGGGACTGGTTGCCATGGAAACCCGTCTCCCTCTGGGATAAAACATAGCAAACTGCCTTTTGTTTCAAAGAAAACACCAGATGCACATATAGAATACCATTCGTACCCTGATTATCTGTAGCAGCAGCAGCAGCAGCAGCAGCAGCAGCAGCAGCAGAAGACAAGAAGGTAGCGTTGTCAGGGCACTGTTTTGTTCTTGAACGTGTCCTTTGGTTTTCCTTATAACTACCTAGGAGCAGGCTTTTCGAACAGATGGCACGTTCTTTAGTCTTTGTACTGTAAACACACTGGAGAGTGGAGGGTAAAAAATCGTTTTGATAACAATAACAATAATAATGTTAATGATAACAATAATTATATCAGTAATAATGATAGTAATAATGATGATAATAACGATAATAATAATGATAATGATGCTATCGCTAATGATGATAATAACAATGATGACAACAACAATGATAATGATGATGACGATGATGATGTTGGTTTAATTGGTAAGAAGAAGAACAATTATGCTTATTATTATTATTATTATCACTATTATTATTGTTGTTGTTATTATTGTTATCATTATCATTATTACCATCATCAGTGTTGTTGCTGTTGTTGTTATTGTTGTCATTATTCATTGTCATTATTATTATCATTTTCACGTAGTAGTAGTAGTAGTAGTAGTAGTAGTATCATCATCATTATCATCATAATCATCACCATCATCATTACTGCTGTTGTTGTTGGTGTTATCATCATGGTTGTAATGATAAGAAAAAGAAGGACGAGAACAACAAAAATGATCATAATGATGATGATGATGATGATGATAATAAAAATAAAATAATATATATAATGATAACAATAATAATGATGATATTATTATGATTGTAATAATAACACAAATAATAAAGAAGAAAAGAAACACCCGAAGGTGCTGGGGAGGACCCAGAGAAGCACCGTCTTCACCTGCCTTTAGAGCAGTCCTGTACCACCCTTGGAGGCCTGCGCTGTGTTGACGATGGGTACAGGCACGCGCAGGACACTCCATTAAGATATCAAGGGACATAACTGCTCCTGAACAGAGGTAAATTAGACTACAGGATGCAGCTCATAACAGCCTTAAAGTAGCATCCCCCATGGGTGTACCAGCCCGTATTTCATGACTGCAGAGCCCACCGGCAAAAAACACCACCCTCCAGCTGCCGAGCACACCCCACAGACCCAACCACCCTGCCCACGGACAGATGAAGACGGTGCCACTCCAGACACAGCCAAGCTTTCGCCATACGGACTTATGTGCCCTCAAGAGAGAATCCAAAGTTGTAGTCTTTCCCACTGTCAACAGGACTTTCCCTGTGGTCAGGGGTCTTTCCTCACCGTCACTGGACCTTTCTCCAGGGTCAGCCTAGTTAAGGCAAAGAAGAAAAGAAACACCCGAAGGTGCTGGGAGGACCCAGAGAAGCACCGTCTTCACCTGCCTTTAGAGCAGTCCTGTACCACCCTTGGAGGCCTGCGCTGTGTTGACGATGGGTACAGGCACGCGCAGGACACTCCATTAAGATATCAAGGGACATAACTGCTCCTGAACAGAGGTAAATTAGACTACAGGATGCAGCTCATAACAGCCTTAAAGTAGCATCCCCCATGGGTGTACCAGCCCGTATTTCATGACTGCAGAGCCCACCGGCAAAAAACACCACCCTCCAGCTGCCGAGCACACCCCACAGACCCAACCACCCCTGCCCACGGACAGATGAAGACGGTGCCACTCCAGACACAGCCAAGCTTTCGCCATACGGACTTATGTGCCCTCAAGAGAGAATCCAAAGTTGTAGTCTTTCCACAACAGACTTTAATGTGTTTTACTTATGATTGTATAATTAAGCAAAAATAAAGAAAATAGTATATAGTAATGACGATAATAACGTTTCATGACAATTATAATTTACACCGCAGCAGCGCATTTTTACATTATAAGTATTATCATTATATTGTGTTGTTGTTTGTCCTCGTCGTCGTTGTGTTACATATTGAGAAATGATAATGTTATGACGATGGTGTGACAGCGATGATGATGATGAGTAGCATGTGAAAAAATGATGATGATGAGAACCCCGACGACGATGAGGATATACTGACAACGGGCCCCGTTACTTGTCGTCTTTGTTCTTAACTTTGGAGACTTGAATGTTGACAGAAGAGAGGGAAAACAAAGAAGGACACTGCCTGGACAAGAAAGAAATAGGGAAAAGAAAGGGAGAAAAAAAAGAAAAGAAGAAAGAAGACGAAAAAGGCCTCAAGGAATAAAAGTAAGGGGAGAAACATGGAAACATGATATAGTGAGATTATACCTTGGTTTTCAAGTAAAACCAGAGAATAATATA